>UESW01004105.1:900430-1015258 GCA_900491605.1 Calamus simplicifolius | reverse complement strand
CTTCTTGGGTCCTTCATGGTTAGTAGCATAAAAGATTGTTCCTTTGGGAACCCATATTTTCTTTCCTTTACTATTTAAATTTTTGTTACTGTTTCTTGCATTACATTCATAGGATTTGTGGCCTTTCTTGTTACAGTAATGACATGTAACATCATCTTTATTTTGTTCTCTTCTAAAAAAGTTTTTGACAAACTTTTGTTTTATGTTAGGCCTATATCCTAATCCAGCCTTATCAAATATAGCTCTTTGATTGCTCAATAATAATTAAGTTTTTTAGAACTATATGTGAATTTATCAACAATATTCTTATATTTATCAACTTCCTTCTTTAATCTATCATTTTCATTGGAAATTGATTCTCTCTTTTGTCAAATTATTATTTTCAGATTTCAGCATCTCAATCTCATGAGTAAGATTATCTTTTCTTTGATGAGAATTGAGTTATCATTTTTTAAAAACTTGTATTTCTTTTTCAAAGCTTTAAAATCATCAACTAGTTCATTAAAAGCTTCAAACAATTCATCAAATGCAAAATCATCACAAGGGTTTTCAGAACTTACCTCGTTGTCATCGTTCGCCATAAAGCAAATGTTTGCAATTTCTTTTTGATCTTCCTCTGAAGAGGATTCATCGCTGTCACTCCAGGTTGCAACATAGGCTTTCTTCTTCTTTTTGTAGGCTTTCTTTAGTTGAGGACAATCATATCTAAAGTGCCCCGGTTTCTTACACTCATAGCAAATTAGGGGGTCTTTCTCTTGTCTTTGTCCTTCTCCTTTTCTTTTTCTTTTTCTCCTTCCATCTTAATTCCAAATTTTCTTTTATGAAAGGGTTTCCTTCTTCTCATGAATTTTTTGAACTTTCTAGCAAGAAGAGCTGTCTCATCATCATCTTCATCATTATCACTGCAGCTCTCCTCACTTTCTGCAGCCTTAAGAGCTATAGTCTTCTTCTTTTTAACTTCTTCCTCTATGTGCTGCTTCATGGTTAACTCATGAGTCATTAGAGATCCAAGTAGCTCCTCCAAAGGTAAGTGTTGAGGTCCTTGGCTTCTTGGATGGCAGTCACCTTCGCTTCCCACGATCTTGGAAGTGACCTAAGAATTTTGCGAACAAGTTCAGAATTAGTATAAGTCTTACCAAGACTTTTCAGACCATTTACAATGTCAGTGAATCTAGTATACATGCATGCTATTTTTAGTTTGTTTCATGCTAAATAATTCATACTTATGAACAAGAATATTTATCTTAGATTCTTTAACTTGATTTGTACCCTCATGGGTAACCTCTAATCTATCCCATATCTCTTTTGCGGAATTACATGTAGAGATACGATTAAATTCGTTAGCATCTAATGAACAATATAAAACATTCATGGCTTTAGCATTGAGCTGCACATTTTCCTATCATTCTCATTCCAATCCCTTTCGGCTTAGGAACAATAGAACCATCAACTACGTGTGTGGGTGTGCTAGGTCCATTAATTATGACACTCCACAATTCATAATCTGAAGCTTGAATGAATATTTCCATTCTTGCTTTCCAATATGAATAGTTGGAACCATTAAATAAAGGAGGTCTATTTGTAGAATGACCTTCAGCAAATGAAGATCCAGCTTGAGCTGCCATTTGGATCTTTAGCTCTTGATCGTTGGATCAAATTTAAATGAGCACTTGCTCTGATACCAATTGTTGGCCCAGATGGCAACCCAAGGGGGGGGTGAATTGGGTTCTTTAAAAAAATTTTAACCTTTTAAAAACTAAGTGCTTGGAGATAGATGAAATTAAATGCAATGCGAATATTAAACACAACCAAAGAGATAGAGAAAGAGATAATCAAAGCACGACAAACACAAGGTTTTATAGTGGTTCGGTATATCCAACACCTACGTCCACTCCCAAGATCCACTTGGGTCCACACTATAATCAACTAGATTACAGCCGAGTTGTTTTGCAAGCTCACAACTCAAACTTGTTGTTTTCCAGGGACAACGAACCCAGCTGGTTTTTCTCGGGCTCACCAGCACAAAACCCAAAACACAAGCTAATCTAGCTTGACCCGAGGTATACTACCTCCACTAATTCAATTCCCTCTGATTGAACTAGTAAAAATAAGAAAGAATAATGTTTTTCAATAATACAAAGCTCCTAAATGAGCGAATATTCAAAATTAATAAGCAAGTTAGAAAAGCCTGTTTTGAGATGATTGGATTTGAGCTTTCTTCTTTTCTTTTCCTCTTCTCTTTGGAGATGTTGAATCAGGCCTCAGCTTTGATTCATTGCAAATGTTGCAGATGAGAAGTTGGGAAAACGTAGAAAAACAGAGCTTTTTCTTCTATTTTGGGAATCCTTCAATTTTTTAATATGAACGCCTTGGATTTCTCTTTGAGCTTTTTGGAGTAGAAGGATTTGAGTTTGAACTCTTTTCTCTTTGATTTCAGGCTCAAGACTTCATGGATTTTTTATTTTTATTTTTTCGTTTTTCATTTTTTCTTTTACAAACGGGCGTTCTCCCCCCTTTTATAGAATTCTTTTAATCTATTTTTGGTAAGAAAACTAGCCGTTGGAATGTACCTGGAAAGTTTTTTCAAACAAAATATATCCATTAGAAGTTAGGTGAGAAGGAAATATTATCATTTGAGTTGATCTAGCATTTTAAAAATTCGTTTCTGACAGGTTGGAGTCGGCTCCAACTTTTCAGGTGTCGGCTCTAAGTCGTGTATCCAAAAATAGAAAGTTCTGAGTTCGTCGAGGAGTCGGCTTGGAAAAAGTTAAGTGTTGGCTCGCCATGGTCAGGTATCGGCTCCGAAAGACTGTAAGTGTCGGCTCCAAGGTAGTCAAAAATCACACATTCTGTCCCCGTGTCGGAGTCGGCTCCAGACACTGTAAGTGTCAGCTCCGAAACTCTGGGTGTCGGCTCCGAACCATATCAAAAAATCAGAAAGATATTTGATTGGCCATGGGGTCGGCTCCAGGCTTTCTAGGTGTCGACTTCAGGTTCTGAATTTTGAAACTTACCTTTGGCACTTGATTCAAAATACGTTTCTAAATGCCTTTTGATTAAACAAATATTTTGAGCCCTGAAACACTTGTTAAATTCATCGGTAACTTAATAAATATACTCAATTCCTTTATTAATCATCAAAATCAATAAATGATCAACACGAGGGATTTTTCGATGGATATTTCTATAATAAATAGCTTATTTGTAAAAAAAAATTGATAAAAAAATCTCTTAGAAATTAATTTGCAAGGGATTTTTTCGAGGGATTTGTTTCATCAAAATTTTATTAATAAAAAATAAATCTTTCAAAAAATCCCTAGCAAAATTAATTTTCAAGAGATTTTTCGATGGATTTTTTGACGATTTTGCAAGGAATTTTCCGAAGGCTATTTCTATAATAAATGACTTATTTGTAAAAAAAATAATAAAAAAAACCCTCAAAAAATCCCTTTGAAATTAATTTTGCGATGGATTTTTTGAGGGATATGTTTTTCATTAATGAGTTATTAATAAAATTTTTGATGAAAAAAAATCCCTCAGCAAATCCCTTGCAAATTAATTTCTGAGGGATTTTTCGAGTGATTGTTTTTATGATTTTGCAAGGAATTTTTGAGGGATATTTTTATAATAAGTGGCTTATTTGTAAAAAAAAATTGATAAAAAAAATCCCTTAAAAACTCCCTCAAAAATTAATTTTGCAAGGGATTTTTTGAGGATTTGTTTTTCATTAATGAGTTATTAATACAATTTTTGATGAAAAAAATCCCTCGGAAAATTCCTCACAAATAATTTCCAAGGGATTTTCTGAGGGATTGTTTTATGATTTTATGAGGGATTTTTTAAGGGATATTTCTATAATAAATGGCTTATTTGTAAAAAAAATTGATAAAAAAATCCCTCAAAAAATCCTTCAGAAATTAATTTTGCGAGGGTTTTTTTGAGATTTGTTTTTATTAATGAGTTTTTAATAAAAATTTTGATGAAACAACTCCTTAGAAAATACTCGTAAAATTAATTTTCGAGGGATTTTTGAGGGATTTTTAACGATTTTGCGAGGGATTTTTGGGGGGCTATTTCTATAATAAATGGCTTATTTGTAAAAAAAATATAAAAAAATTCATCAAAAAATCCCTCGAAAATTAAATTTGGAGGGATTTTCTGAGGGATTTGTTTTTCATTAATGAGTTTAATAAAATTTTTGATAAAAAAAATCCCTCGGTAATCCCTCGCAAAATTAATTTCCAGGGATTTTTTAAGGGATTATTTTATGATTTTGTGAGGGATTTTTGAGAGCTATTCTATAATAAATGACTTATTTGTAAAAAAATTTGATAAAAAATCCCTCAAAAAATCCCTTGGAAATTAATTTTGCGAGAGATTTTTCAAGGGATTTGTTTTACATTAATGAGTTATTAATAAATTTTGATAAAAAAAATCTCTCGGAAAATCCCTTACAAAATTAATTTCTTAGGGATTTTCTAGGGATTGTTTTTATAATTTTGTGAGGGATTTTTCAAGGGATATTTCTATAATAAATGGCTTTTTGTAAAAAAAAATTGATAAAAAATCCTTAGAAAATTCCTCGAAAATTAGTTTTGCAAGGGATTTTGTGAGGGATTTATTTTTATTAATGAGTATTAATAAATTTTTAATGAAATAAATCCCTCAGAAAATCCCTCGTAAAATTAATTTTCAAGGGATTTTCCAAGGTATTTTTTGATGATTTTATGAGGGATTTTTCGAGGGCTATTTCTATAATAAATGGCTTATTTATAAAAAAATTATAAAAAAATCCCTCGGAAATTAGTTTTGTGAAGAATTTATCGAGGGATTGTTTTTCATTAATGAGTTATTAATAAAATTTTTAATGAAAAAATCTCTCAAAAAATCCCTCGTAAAATTAATTTCAAGGGATTTTCTGAGGGATTGTTTTATGATTTTGCGAGGGAATTTCTGAGGGATTTCTATAATAATAGCTTATTTGTAAAAAAAATTGATAAAAAAATCCCTTGGCAAATCCCTCAAAAATTAATTTGCAAGGGATTTCTGAGGGATTTATTTTTTTAATGAGTGATTAATAAAATTTTTGATGAAATAAATCCCTTGAAAAATCTCTCGCAAAATTAATTTCATAGAGATTTTTTGAGGGGTTGTTTTATGATTTTGCAAGGAATTTTTCGAGGGATATTTCTATAATAAATGGCTTATTTGTAAAAAAATTAATAAAAAAATCCCTCAGAAAATCCCTCAAAAATTAATTTTGTGAGGGATTTTCTGAGGGATTTATTTTTTATTAATGAGTTATTAATAAAATTTTTGATGAAACAAATCAATCGAAAATCCCTCGCAAAATTAATTTCGAGGGATTTTTCAAGGGATTCTTTGATGATTTTGCGAGAGATTTTTCAAGGGTTATTTCTAATAAATGGCTTATTTGTAAAAAAAATTATAAAAAAATTCCTCGAAAATCCCTCGAAAATTAATTTAGCGATGGATTTATTTTTCATTAATGAGTTATTAATAAAATTTTTGATAAAAAAATCCCTCGAAAATCTCTCGTAAAATTATTTTCGAAGGATTTTATGAGGGATTATTTTATGATTTTGCGAGCCATGATCGTCTGAGACCATCGAGCTTCTCTCTTCTCCATCCAAGCAACTCGAACCCTAAGGACGGGATGAGCAAACAGGTAAAAATTTATACCCTCTTAATCCCTTCTTGAGGTATCGTGTTCTGTTCTTCTCGAGGACGTTGTCGGTGAGGGTTCCAGCATGGGCCATGGGGAGTGGGGAGGGGGAGGGGTCGGTGAAGAAGGGGAATGGAGCCGCGACCACTGTCCTCCCTTTCGGCCGTGGATGATCCTGTCGTGGGTGGTGATGGCGGAGGCCACAGTGACAGTGCTAGTGACCATCCCGTGATGGCCGCTGTCCTTCCTCTCGGTCGCGGTGATGGTCGTGGATGATCTCTTTCGCGGTGACGGTGCTAGTGAACCTCCCGTGATGGCCGCTGTCCTTCCTTTCGATCGCGATGATAGCCGTGGATGAAATTCTAATAGTTCAAGATCTTAGGACAAATCCAAAATCTTGTTTCAATTAATATTTCCTTTAAAAAAATTATTAAAAAAATATCAAAATAGAAAGATGAAACAAAAAAAACCTTATTTTAGTTCTTTTATAAAATAAAATATATAAGTTTTTTTTATAAAATAAATTCATAAGAGATGATAGAAAGATTTAAATCTAAAATCTTAAAAAATATACTCGTTTGGCACGAAGCAACACCGGCTCTTCCCATACTTCCTGAACCTTCTGCAATTATGTGCATTTTATACTGCATTTATGCTGACTAAGCCATTAAATTGAAAATTGAATTTCTATTGCTAGTTCTTTTAACTATCATATTAATTTTATTTAAATTATCACTTAGTGAGTGAATGGAAAAGCATCTGGAGCATAATAGAACATTAAGTGCATTCAGATCCAGTGGAAAAATGACTGTGCGTGTACCACGCTGGACTTATGGCCACATCACCTTATCTCAGAATGATAAGGTAATTATGAATAACACTATACATTGCTTTCATCATTTGCATAAGCATTTCTGATTTATTCTTACCTCACATCACATGTAATTTATCATGAACCCATGTCTTTCCTTCTGTGTAAATGTCAGTGGACTTGTACATTGTCAATTATGCACATGTGTGGCATTATTTGATGTTACAACCTTGAAGTGTTGGAATGCTTTGTAGGCATTTTGGGATTGGAGTTGGTAGGAACTAGCTCAATATGACTTGCTGGCTATGATAGGCTATGTATATTCAACAACAAATTCCAAAGTTTTTTATGTAGGTCATGCACAGGTATAGTTAGCCTTTGGTGGCCATTATTCAAAATTTCAGTTTGGTTCTATCATCGATCATTAAAACAGCACATGAACAAATGCTTCCTGAAGTTCATTTTTTCAACCTTGACAGGGAACTATCATGGCTTTAGCTGCTTTCACCATGCCAAATGTGGTTAGAATGGTTGAATCCGTTGCTCTTCTTTGTCCTATTTCATATTTAGATCATATCAGTTGAGGTTTGTTCTTAAGCAGTCAGCTTGCGTCTTAATGAGGTAATCCATCGTATGTCTCAAAAGGTTGAGAAGAATCTTAAAATTAGAGAACTGACCTTTTCCCTTACTCCATGGCAGCTGCTTCTCAGAATTGGCATTCCTCACCTTAATTTTAGGAGGTCTATTTTCTCCTACTATGAAACGGAATTTTCTTTTCTCTAAATTCTTCTGACTTTGTTGTGGTGATTTTTTTTGATGCATATTTCATCATGTGCAGTGATATGGGTGTTCAAATACTGGATTCTGTATGTGATGGCCATATGGATTGCAACGACTTACTATTTGCAATAACAGGTCTGGTTATATGCTGCTGTACACCTTATTATTTGATGTAACTCACGTGCCAGGATGATGCTGGGACATACTTAATGGATACATTTTTCAAAAATAATTGTTCATGGTGTGCCTATTTGCATCGTGGTTCAAACATCGGGTAAGTAATGCAGTTGTTTGGTTGAACTTATTTTTTTATTTAATACAAGGGATGAAATCTCAAGTTTAGAATTCATGAATGTTCTTTCTTCTTGCAGCTTACCTGAAGAGAAAGTGACTCAACAGTTGAAACTACTTTACATTTATATTTTCTCGTATGGGGAGAAGCTTCAAATGTCCGGTTCATGCCTGAATATCTTTGCTATATCTTCCACCATGTAAGCTATCTTTTTCTGCACAGGTTCTCCTTTTTGGCTTGTGAAGCATTATTGATTGATTGGACCAAAATGCATTAGAGATGCACAATCAGTGTTGCTGAATTCATGACTGTTTCTAAAAATGCATTAGAGATGCACAATTTGAATATTTGAATATTTTTCTCATTGAATACATGCTTTTTGTGATGCATTCGCTAACTTTATGTGTGGAAAACAAAATATTTCCCATGTGTTCATGACAGAGGAATATTGTTTATGCCCATAGCTTTGGACTTGGGTTTTTCTAATTTCTCTTTGAATTCTTTCATATCAGTATTAAATAACATAGCATGTTAGAGATGCTGCATTTTTTTTCCTGTTTGCTGGTCACCTAACCCTTTCATAGCTACAGTTGAAGGAGGAAAAAATGAAAATGCAGTGTAACTTGTATTCTTGAAACAAAGAATAAGTCACTTTTATTAAGTTGTAGATTGTAAAATGATTTTAACATTTGGGTTGTTTAAATTACTACATGTGATACATGAACCATGATCATCTATATTTAATGATTTTTTCTTAAATTCATCATCTGTCACAAGGGTCTTGCGAGTTTAAGCTAGTGGAAGAAGTTTTTCGTTTCAGTTTATAGAATTGTTAGGCGTCCATCTGTTTACACTTTTAATATGATTTTCTTGACATTCTTAAGGAAGCTCATTTATAACTTAACCTTATTCTCATCCTCTGCGTAGCACACTCAAATATTCTTTCCTTTTTTGTCATATATTTAGGTTTCTTATTATAAATTATTAGGACACTCTTAGTTGACACCTCTAGTTAACATGCTATTGATGATTCAAAAGAAAGGAGAAGGCATTTGAAATTCTTTTATTTTATAGTTTAGATGTTCATAAGTCAGGCCATATATTTTTATTTATCCTTATTTTGATACATATATCCTTTCGTTTACATATATGTTGTTCTTATTTTATATAATTTTTTTAAAAAATTGCAAATGTTGTTTATATTATGAAATTAGATGCAGAAGTTGAACCTGCCTACATTGGATGAGCTCTTCAGACACACCGATCAAAAGAAAAAGATAGCAATAAGTGGATAAATAAGAAGGCAAAAACAACACATGTAAGTATTTAAAAAAATCTACTTTAATTCATATATTTATACTATTTGTATGTTTAGCTCATTGTATCTAACATCTTTTATAGACTAATTTTATATAGAAGTGGCAAGAGGTGCAATTAAGTCAGAGCTCAATTGGAGAGGATGGTGCATGTATGAAAAGATAGTTAAACAAGGGATGGATTTACGGATTCGAATAACAGGCTAGCTTGCTGATTGGCTCTTCATCTTATGGCCGCACATTCTTACGAGTTCTTGAGGAGTGGATTCAGGAGCGAAAGAAGATTTATGGACTTGTTTGTAAATTTTTTTCTATTATTGGGATGATACTTGTTTGCGATTTTTTTTGTTATGAACTTGGACATGATGACACTTGTAAAACTTTTTTTTACGTATTATGAGAAAGATCATGTTTATGATGATTATGGTTTTCAATTTATATAGCAAGTTATTAATGTTATATTTATTGTGATGATTATGGATTAATATGTTATATTTATGAATATAAATTTTTTTATATGGATTATTTGTATATATATAATCAGGTGTATTAAAAAATATATTTTAAGTTTTTTAAAAATTATAATTAAATATTAAGGGATTTTGCAAAGGATTTTGTTTCCGTGAAAGCCATTTTACAAGGGATTGTTCTTTGAATATTTATTTAGTAAGGAATAATTTTTTCAAAAATTAAGAAAAATGATTTAAAAAATCAAAAAATCCCTCGAAAAATCCCTCTGAAAATTCCCTTCGAAAATTCCCTTGAAAATTTTCCCTCAGGAATTCCCTCGAAAATTTTCCTTGGAAATTCCCTTCGAAAATTCCCTTGGAATTTTTCCCTCGGAAATTCCTTGGAAATTTTCCTTTGAAAAATTCCCTCAAAAAATTTTCCTCGAAAAATCCCTCGGAAATAAATTCCCTTGGAAAAATTCATTGAAAAATTTTTTCGAAGAGGGTTTTTCCGATGGCCATTTATCCGTCGGAAATCCATAGGAAATATAAATTTTCAACGGATTTTTTCCATTTTTTCTTGAAAATCGCTCGCAAATGATGCTTTTTCTTGTAGTGAATCCTAAAATGTCTCGAGATCTTTTTCTATGGATCTTAATGCCAATGACATAAGATGCCTCACTCATATCTTTCATATCAAAATTCTTGGAAAGAAATTATTTCATCTCATGTAGTAACCCTTTATCATTGGTTACAAGTAGAATGTCATCCATATATAGGACTAAAAAATAAATTTTATTTTCACTAACGTTCTGGCATATCATTGATCCATGATATTCTCTTCAAAATCAAAGGAAGAGATCACATCGTAAAATTTTAAATACCATTGACGTGAGGCTTGTTTCAATCCATATATAGATTTCTTAAGCTTGCAAACTAAATGCTCACCATCACTAGAGAAAAATCCTTCATACTGTTTCATATAAATCTTTTCCTCTAAATCTTCATTAAGGAATGCAATTTCACATCCATTTAATGTAACTCAAAGTCAAAATGAGCTACCAATGTCATAATTATCCAGAGATAATCTTTCTTGGATATAGGAGAAAATGTCTTCATGTAGTCGATTCCTTTCCTCTGAGTGAACCCTTTGGCAACGAACCTTGCTTTATATATCTCAATATTGCCTTCTGAGTCTTTCTTTCTTTTAAAGATCCATTTACATCCAATGACTTTTACACCATCAGTCAACTCAACGAGATCCCAGACTCGATTAGATGCCATAGAATCCATCTCATCCTTCATGGCATTATACCACAAGTTTGATTCTTTGGAATTCATGGCTTGTGAAAATGTTTCAGGATCATTTTTGGCTCCAATGTTATAGTCAGATTTCTGTAGATATACAATATAATCATGAGGAATGACTGATTTCTTTATTCTAGTTAATCTTCTTAATATTGTGTCAATGACCTTTTGAGGAGTATCTTACACAATCGATTGTTATTGAAAATAGGATCTTCTAGATTATTATCACAGCTTGTGGAATCTCAATGACTAGTTGTTGAGCACCTATTTGAGCTTGAGAGATGCTATGAATGAACCAATCTCTCACTTGAAGTGGAAGTTAGAATATCTGAACGTTCTTTCTTAGAAGAAGCCAAATATCAAGATTGATCACTCCCATTGATCAAGTCATTCTCAAGAAATTTTGCGTTTCTTGATCCACAATTCTAATGTTGTGAGATGGACAATAACTATAACTCTTGGACTTCTCAGCATATCTAATAAAATATCCACTAATAGTCCTTGGGTTCAGTTTTTTTTTCTTTTGGATTATAAACTCTTACTTCAAATGGATATCCCCAAACACGTATATGCCGCAACTTGGTTTTCAACCTTTAAATAGCTCAAATGACATTTTGGAAACAACCTTGGTTGAAACTCGGTTTAATATATACGTGGCTATTTTAAGAGCTTTAGTCTACAAGGATTTAGGTAACTTGAAGCTGCCAATCATGCTCCTCACCATATCCAATAATGTTCGGTTCATTCTTTCAGCTACACCATTTTGGTCTAGAGACCTCGGCATGGTGTATTGTGCAATAATTCTATTTTCTTCAAGAAACCGAGCAAATGAATCAGGTGCTGTCCATCCTTAGTGTATCCACTATAATATTCTCTACCTCTATCTGATCTTATGATTTTAATTTGCTTGTCGCATTGTTTCTCTACTTCTCCCTTGAATACCTTCATCTAATGCTTCGTTCTTATTATGAAGCAAGTAGAGATGCATATATCGTGAATAATCATCAATAAATAAGATAAAGTATTTTTGACTATACGAGTCCATATATAGACTACATATATCTGTATGTATAATCTCCAATATTTTTAAACTTCTCTTGGCATCTTTCTTAGATTTGTTGGTTTGCTTTTCCTTTATGTAGTCCACACAAGTACCAAAATCAGTAAAATCAAGAGTATCAAGTTCTCTATCTTTTACTAATATTTTAATTCTCTTAATGGAGATGTGACCTAATCTTCGATGCCACAAAATAGAGGAATTCTCATTCATAACACATTTTTTCATTCATGTGTTAGTTTGGGCATGCATTACATTATAAGAGATATTATTTTTCAAATTGATTTTAAAAAAAATGTCAGACAATGTATCATTCCTAATAAGCTTAGATTTATAAAATAAATCAATAGAGCTTTTATTAAAATTAAAGAGATATCCTAAGAGTACAAGTCTTGACACTGAAATTAAATTTCTAAAAAACTTGGAATATAAAAAGTTTTTTTCAAATCTAAAACAAAATCAGAATCTAAAATAAGTCTACATTTTTCAATTGCTTCCATATGTGAACTCATCTTGTTTCCTGAATAGTTATTTTGTTCACTTCCCAATGATTTTCTTTGATTTAGAAAACCCTGCAAGGTATTTAAAATATGGATTGTAGAACCAGAATCAATCCATCATGTGTTATGACAAACAACCATATTAGATTCATAACATACGATTGAGGTTAAAGTATATTTCTTGTCAAGCCAAGCCTTGAATTTGAAGCAATCCTTCTTTATATGCCCTTTTCTTTTGCAAAAAAAACACTTGGATTCCTTCTTAACTTATGTATAAATTGGTACTTTATCATTTCCTTTGTGTTTGGCTTTAGCAGCTTTAGTCTTTCTTTGAGTAGCTAAATATGCACTTTCTCTCATTTCTAAAATCAGTCTCCCTTTCTCTTGAACACATATGGTTAGAAGTTCATTAATTGACCATTTATCTTTATGTATGTTGTAAGATATTTTGAAGGGACTATACTGCTGTGGGTATGAATTTAGAATAAAGTGCACTAAGAAAGATTCTAACATCTCAACCTCTAAGGATTTTAGCTGAGCCACAATGTCCCTCATCTTTATGATGTGCTCAAGCACACCTCCAATAGTAGTGAGCTTCATTGATGATAATTTTGCCATTATGGTGCTAGCTAGTGCCTTATCTGAAGACTCAAACTATGCATCAATAGCCTTCAGAAGTTCCTTGATATTTTTGCACTTAGAAATTAAACCACATATACTAGCAGAAATCTTAGTACGTATGAACATCATACTGAGGCGATTAGATCACTCTCATCATTCATATGCAGCAATCTCAGTCTGAGTGCTAGTAAGTTTAACTAAATGTGGTTCATCCTTCCTGATGGCACAGTCAATGTCCATGCATCCTAACTGAAGGCGAATTCTTTCCTTCCATATTTTGTAATTGTCACCACTTAAATTGGGAACATTACATTTCATATCAAAAATATTAGTAAGCAAAATAGCTGCACAAATATAATCATGTTCATGTACTGAATTTGAGGCATACAACTTAATGTCATGTCTACTAACGTAAGCATGCAACAATATGGATCAGTAATATATAATAACTACATGTGAGCTAAGTTATTATACTTAAATAGATTCATTAACTTAATGATGTGACTAACAAATTATATTCCTTTCTTAATTCTTATGAATAATTAAGAAATAATTTGTTATCCCATCCTAATTAATTATATAAATGTAATAAAAATTTCTGTGAAATAAGATTTATTACATTAAATATAATTAATTACAATTAATGTCATCTAACCTTATGTGATCTTTGCAACTCAATATATAATTTTGATTAATAAAAGATGTTGTGGCTAGTCCTTAATTAATCAAAATCATATTGACTACATGACATTCAAACTCCATTATATGCATATAGATTAGTCAATTTATCTTAGCATGAAGAAAGGAATTAAGTAGTGATCTTAATCAACATAGCATTTTCAAATTAAGGTTTGAATCAATCAAATTGACTAGGCCAGTGGGAGAGAGGTGGGGTCTCCCATTGTTTTTCTTAGACACCAATTTAATTGGCTAAATCAGTCAACGAAACCAATTAAGAAACTACAATCTCTTTACCTTCAAGAATCACTTTTCTAGACACAAATTGATCAATCAATCCTAAAAGAATTTGCATTATGATTTTTCACACTACTACTAAATAAATTTTATTCATGCATAATATATAAAATCTAATATGCATAATAGGAGCAATAGCATATCAAGTATCTATTTAATGTAATTTTAAATTTATTATCTTAAAAAAAATTATCAATTAAAACATATCCGGCTGTAGCTCATTATTTCTTGGGTCAGTCTATGCAAAACTTCATAGGTATAGAGGCCCAGGAGGCGTATTTTAATGCAAGAAATTTTAAACTTAAGAAACACAATAAAACAATCTTATCACATGATATAATAAAATAAATTATATCAAAATATTAAAGAGATAATAGCATGCATTTAAAATCCTACTAGATGGTTAAGATGCTTTCTTATCCCTTTTTTCTTTTAAACTGTGCAAAAACTAAAATCCCGCTCATAAGAACAAGAAAGAGATATGCAAAAACTTGAACCTTAACCACCACGCCACCATCCTTTCTCTATTATTAGCATCATTATTTTTTATTTAAATGATACTTGAGGTGCATGTTGATCTTTCTAGTGGCATGAATGGCTTTCTTGGCAATCTATTAACTCTTTCGGCATGTAGGTAGTTGGGTCAAATGCACCAAGATACTACCAGTAGCCTTCTTTATTGGTAACATCCCTAATATCCCTACCACATGCCCATTGGATCAAATAGTCCAAGATACTACCAGTAATCTCCCTTTTTGGACTATCCTTAGATGAGAGAAATAGAGACCAAGAACGTTTTGTCACACGAGCAATGAAAATGAAATAATAATTGTTGTTACAGGAATTTAATCAAATCCCAAAACAATGGAAACACACACAACAAAACAAGGCAGAGTTATTAGAAGCTCTGATACCAACTGTTAGAGATTGAAATTTACACAGGAATATTAATACCAACTGTTAGAGATTGAAGTTTATACAGGAATATTAACAGGATCAATGTATTACCTCCAGTCATTGTTTATGATCTACCTTTTGAGGATCTGGATCTTGATTGAGTGCTTTCAATCCTCAGGATTTGCTCTTGATTAGGGATCCAATCTTTTGAGTGCTTTCAATCCTCAGGATTTGCTTTGATTAGGGACCCAATTTCTCTCTGGCTTTCGTATGATTTTTTCAAGTATGATGATGTGATATCAAAAACCTTCAGAAAGGATCTCTATTTATAAAGACTTTCTTAACTCCCTTCAACCGTCTACTCCCATCAAAGTAGGCATTTTAAATTTTTAAAAAAGATATAGTTATTACTTAATTAATTAGTGGATGAATATTGTTGAGAGTTATCTTTAATAGATTGAGATATATTTGCAAGTGGTTATCAAATAAAGAAAATAAATTAGGACCATCATCCATGGGATACTACATCAGTTTCAATCACTGTTGAGTTCCAGATTTATGCATGCCTACATGGATGTAGTATTTGTGCCTACCTCCTCATCATGGTGAATCTTCAGAAGAACTAGATGGTCCCAGTGCCTGTCCTGTAGAGTTCTGGAATCTAATTTGAAAATGATTTGGATCAGAGAAATGTCTTGGTGGTTTGGAGTCTTTTGAACTCTTAGAGGTTCGCCTGAATTTGAGTCAGCCATTGGCATCTTACATTTGGGACTGGCTTCCTAGCTGCTCACGCTTGCATCCCTAGCTAAGTGATTGATCCAAGTAGTAGACTTCTGGGTCCTTGAAAGATCAATGGAGAAACTAGACCTCATACCTTGGACCATTATCGTCTAAATTCAGGTTATAGTTCCTTGTACTATGGCTTGAGTTTCTGTTAGATTATGAACTGTGTCTCTAGAGGTTTTCTTCTTTATTGTGATGCTCTTACATAGGTCTGGAAGGCTCTGCCACAAGAGTAAAAAACCAATATGCTTCACTGTCACAAGCCTGTTGTTCATATACTTAAAATTTGTGTTCATCTAATGTTAAATGATATTGGAACACTTTCTGGTGTCTTTTTCTTTGTCCCATGGAAAGGCCCGATCTATCACTCGGCCTAACGGTCCAGGTCCAGCAGCTTGTACTGGGTGAGTCTGAAGGCCTCATCATGTATGGATCAGTCCTAACAGACCATCCATCGAAGCCCACAAAACAGCTTGCCGTGTCATAGTCTAGCTCAAAAAAAGCAAAAAAAAATAATAATGATTATTTTTTAAGTAATTTCACTATGGTTCTTCTTAAAAGTTTTTTTTTTAATTTTTTTAATCTCAATAGAATTCTTAGTTTATTATCTTTAGAAGTTTTATTTATTTTTTAAAAAAAGTTTTATCTTTATTAACGTTGAATTAATTAATAATTTTATTTTTTTTTTTTTAAAGTATTTTGACTTTAGTTTGATTAGACATTTTAATTTTATTCAGACTTTTATTAGATCAATTTTATAGGCTTCGATAGATTTCGCTGAAATAATGAATGGTTTGCGTAATTGTTCTATTTTAAGTGGTGCATTGTCATAACTTTTTCTAAGGTGATAAAAAATAATAAATAAATAATTCTTAAAAAGCTGGTGCAAGACCAATAATCATTTTTCCTTTCGTTTACATGCATCATCGTATTTTAAACTAACGTTCGTGCCAAAAGAAATATAATTTGTGTCTACTTTGCCGGTCAATCTTTGACTGGTTTCTTGCGCTTTGCCATATCTTCAATCTTTCATGCCACATATCAACTTATATCTTATGGTCCGAGCTAAAGCCTTAGAGGAACTTAGAGCTTCTACCAAATATTATATTCTGATCTATTTGAATTAATTTGTACTAAACTAGTATGATCATTTGCTTGTATTAAAAAAAAATGCTTGGTATTAGCTACTCGGTAGCAAAGAAATTTGTATTTCTTTACAAAATATGCTCGTATTTATGTAGCACATAAAATCTCTTCTAGATTTTGAATTAATTAATAGCAGGCCGGCAAGAGTAGTTCATCATAAAAAAAGTTTTACTGCATCGTGCATGAAGCAAAACAAGTGCATTGCATGCGATGATTGATGCACGATGCTTATACGTAAACAGTAAAAATATTTTTTTTATCTTTACTACATACGTATGCAAGCGTCATGCATCAATCATTATGTATGATGCAGTTGTTATTGCATCGTTGATTAATCATCATGCACAATATAGTTCATGGGGATGGGGGGTGCAGTAAGGTCTTTTTCATCCATCATTAAACCCCAAAGGTTGCGCAATCAATTGCAGGATAACGTTCGTCCACATTTCAAAGCAGCCAAAGTGGCCCAACTCCGAAGAGCTTGGTAGGGCCATTTGTCTGCCAACCAACATTTGGAAATGTTGGCACATTAAGTATATAATAAAGGCTTGCAAAAAATGTACTCATAGTTCCCTCAAGCTTTCAATTGCAAACCTCATAATAATTTATTATATAAAATTAATTAAATATCTAACATATTTTTATATGAGCATGTGCACTGATTAACAGAACAATATATCAATTATCCTATTAAATTTAATTAATTTAATTAAATATTAAAATATGATATATTTAAAATATTAAGAATTAAATTATAATAATTAAAAATTTAAGAATTAAAATAAATTCTAAGTGAAAGCTTAGTGATCGAGAATATCATGGTTGCTTGTGATCAATTGGTCAGCTTAAAAAAATATATAATTTTATTTGTAGCGATTAAAAGGTCAAGACTTTATCTAAAATGGCTAACTAAAAAATATTATTTAAATTATTTTTTATATAAATATTCATGATCTACTAAATATAAAATAATCATAGATTATCACTCTTTTTTTTTTTAATTTTCGCATCTCTTGAGCAATAAGTGCAAATAAGTTTTTTTCGGATAGAATATGGAACTTGGGTTTTCTATTCCATTTGTATACATATTGTTTTTCTTTAATTTTTTATAGAATTCTTATACATGTTATATCTCTCCTATGTCTTTTCCTTAGGAATGGCACTGGAGGTAAGCGGTACCGCTTCCAAACCTTATTTGTTCAACATGTTTAGGATCTTTCCTATAATTTTAGTGTATAATTAATGTAAGAGTAAATATTTGCTAGACGAACTGGATTTTCCTTTAATACTATTTGCAACAATTCAAGACCTTATCGGAAAAGTTAATCAAGAAGTTACGTTAGAGGTTGTTTTGGAGTTCATAAGCTCAAAAGGAAATATTTTTATTTTCATTCAAATTTAGTATTTATATTGTATATCGCTTATCTACTTAAGTTATTTAGAGCTTTTATTGCATGTCTTCTGTCATAACAAGTGGTGTCAAGCTTTTTTTATGCATCTTTTATTGTAATAAATTATTATTTGAGCTCATTGATTATATATATATATTCAGAATTTTTCTAATGCATAATCGATATATATGGGATCAAAGATACATCAGCTGAGCTCTCATGGTCCATCATTTTGATCCCAAACTAAACCTCGTTGGAGTCTATATGAACTTACTCGTACACTTGGATCTATTTAGCTGGTGGGCCACATCACCATGCAATCCATAGCATCCACATCTTGAATTATCTCATTTCAAACATAAGTCCTGGTCCCCGCTCAACTCCAATAATAACTTCTTTCACTTACTTCCTTCGCTCAATCTTATCTCACCATATATAATTTCCATCACAACCTCAACTTCATCCTTGATATAAGCTCTAAGCTGACATATATAGCTGATAACCGTGCAGCCCTAATTAATTGAAGTTTAGACTTTAGAGGTGGGCAGGATCTTCTTGTGTTCTGTGCTAGAAGTCAACATGTGTAGCTTCCTGGAAGTGGAGTTACTACGTTCTGTCTACTTCTTGGCAAGACAAAATTCGGCTTGACTTAAAGCTAAAAGTGGTCACTTTTTCAACATCCTAGAAACCGGTACCAAATTCGTTTTTCTTCAAGAATTACCACCATATTAAATCCGAGACCTCTCTGTGGACAAGGAGGACTAGGTCAAAGTCATTTCCTTTAAGATTGCTCAGTACGCCGCCAACAAACCCAAAAAAAAAAAAAAAATCCATCACTTGCAGTCCATGATCATAATGTTATTTGGTCTTTTTGTTGACATATTTGCGGCCCGAATGGATAATTAATTATTTTTTTCTCATGTACTGTGCTAACTAATTCAGGACCTTGTAACCTTGCTCGCTTCGTTCTACCCCTTTATTTTCTTTGAGTATTCATAGGGATGAAACGATTCATACTTGGGCATGAAATGATCCTTTAGGGCCTCAGGTAAAGGAAGTCATGGACCATGCAATTAAGCTGTAGTGCATCCAAGATCACTTTAGATTGTCCTGAAATAGTTTTCGTTAATATTTGACTTCAATTTTTTATTGGATTGAAGTTTCTTTTATCATAATTGAGATTTAGTTTGAATTTAGTTTTTACGTTAGAATATTATTTTAGAGTTTTTGATGGATATGAAACTAAGAAAGGAGAAAGAAAATATTAAGTGCAGAACAACAGCAACCCACATTTTTATTTCTACAATACATATAATTTATAGAGAATATAGATAAAGGTAGTTTTCAAACTACCACAGCAGTTTCTAATACAAACATAATTTTTTGTAACTGCTACAAATGTAATACATAACAAGATAATTATTTTAAATTCAAATAAAATAATTTAAACTGTAGCTTTGGAGGCATCCTTCTCTGTAACAACTTCAACAATCTTCTCCTTAGCAACAAAACTACAAATGCCAAGCTTTTCTCTAAGTTCTTCAAACTTTCTCTTTTACAATGGTTTGGTGATAATGTCTGCTAATTGATCATCAGAGTATCAATGTAAAATCTGCAGTTCTTTATTTATTCAGCTTGCCGAGAAACATAATACTTAATTTTAAAGTGTTTGGTCCTTCCATGCAAAATAGGATTCTTCACAATAGCCACAGTTAACTATCACAAGGAAATCACGATTGGACTGATTTGAGGATGTTTCAAATCATACATGAGTTTTTTTGACCTAAATAGCTTGATTAACAGTTATTGTTGCAGTGGCTATGTATTCTGCCTCTACAGTAGATTGAGCAATAAAATCTTATTGCTTCTTAAAACTCCAACAAAATATTCCTGAACCAAGTGAAAAATAATATCCAGAAGTGCTTTTCATATCATCCTCTAAACCTGCCCAATCACTATTAGTAAAACTAAGAAACTTGACATCAGTGAACTTTTTGAACATAATTCCAAGATCAATTGTACCTTGACATATCTGAGAACCCTTTTAGCTCCCCTAAAATGTTTGTCACTTCGAGAATGCATGAACCTAGACAAAACACACAGCTTGCATGATATATGGACTAGTGTGTGACAGATACAATAAGCTTCCAATCAGACTTCTAAAAATTCCAACATCTATTCTTTCTTCTCCATCATCCTTTGTAAACTTATCACTAGGCAATGATGGGGTGCTAACTGGCTTGCAATTAGCCACAGAAAATTTACTCAAGATTTCATGAGCATATTTTTTATGACATATAAAAATGTCATATTAGATTGCAACAACTCCATTCCAAGAAAGTAAGACATTGACCAAGATCACTCATCTCAAACCTTTTCCTTCGTGTCAAATTTGAAGTTGTTGATCAATGCTTCATTACTGCCGGTCACTAGTAAATCATCCACATATAGACTTTTGCCATTCCCCTTCATATATAGAGTGGCCTCAGTTAGGCTTTTAGAAAAATCTAAACTTAGCACATAATCATTAACCTTGTTGTACCAAGCTCTTGGAACTTGCTCCAAGCCATACAAGGCTTTCTTCAGCAAATATACTTTATTTTTTGACCCTTTCTATATAAAGCCATCCGATTGCTGAACAAAAATCTCTTCACTAAGATCACCATTTAAAAATGCTAACTTCACATCAAGTTGATGAACTAACCAGCCTTTTTGTGCAGCTAAGGCTAGTATGAGTCAAATAATGTTAAATCTTGCCACATAAGAAAAAGTCTCTGAAAAATTAATACTAGGTAGTTAAGAATATCCTTTAACTAGCAATCTGGCATTGTATTTATTAATGGAGCCATCTCCATTCAACTTCACCTTAGACACCCACTTGATATCAATTGGCTTCTTGTTAGCTGGCAGATCAACAAGCTATCAAGTGCTATTCTTTTCTATCATTTCACTTCTCTTGCATTGCATCAACCCAAACTTTAGATTTTACAGCTTCCCTATAGCTTGAAAGTTCAACCATAGCCAAGTTGCACCTCCCATAAATTTTTTCTAAAGTTCTAGGCCCTTTAACATGCACTTCATCATTTGACTCATTAAATTCATCATTTTCTATTTGAGGCTCAGGATGTACTACTGTAATTTTAGCTGGGCTGAATTCTTCATTTTCATCAGAATTCAATTGGCTTGTTCTAATAATCTGAGATGTTTCCAATCCCAAGCAGCCTCCTTATTAAACTTTACATCTCTGCAAACTTTCTATTTATTTGTCTTCATATTGTAAATTTTATAGCCCTTTGTTCTGCTATTATAGCCAATAAAAATTTCAACAATAGCCTTTTGATCTAGCTTATCTCTCTTAACATGTGGCATCAAGAAATAACAGATGCAGCCAAAGATTTTGAGATAACTAGTAGTTGATTTGGAATCATACCATGCTTCATGGAGTTTTTTCAACAATTGATTTGATTGGGAGCCTATTTAATAAATACACTGCAGTACTTGCAGCTTCTACCCAGAATCTTTTGGGAAGTCCCCTCTCAATCAATAAAAATCTAGCCATATTCATCATGGTTCTGTTCTTTCTTTCATTTATCCCATTTTGTTGAGGGGTATAAGTCACTGTCAACTGATGAGATATACCAGATTTTTAAAGAAAATCTTCAAATTAGTGAGAAGTATGTTTACTTCTATTATCAATTCTAAGAGTTTTAATTTTTTTACCACTCTCATTCTCAACAAGTGCCTTGAAATTAACAAACACAGCAAAAGATTTTGCTTCAAAAAATAAACCGAGCATATCCTACTAAAATCATCAATGAGCAATAAGAAATATTTGCTGCCACTAAATGAAAGGGTCTTGATTGGATCACAAATATCTGAATGTACAAATTAGAGCTTTTCTGTAGATTTTCAAGCCTTGTTCACAGGAAAAGAAAGTTTATTTAACTTTTCTTTTTGACAAACTCTACATACACAATCAAAAATACGAATCACTGGCATGTTAACAGTCATATTTTTGTTCTACAATAGCTTCAAAGAAGAATAACTATGATGACCAAACCTCCAATACTATTTCTCATATTCATCCAAAACTAAAGAAGAATAACTATGACGACCAAACCTCCTATACTATTTCTCATATTCATCCAAAATTGTAGTGCATGCTTTAATTTCTATTTGGTTCCAGTTAACAAGAAAACTTTTATGATTCATATCAGCAGTAAATAATTTGACTCCAAATTTATCAACTATATCAACACATCCATCATGAAAGTGCGCTGAATAACCATTCTCTAAAAGATGATCAATACTAATCAAACTTTGACTCAAATTAGGCACATATAAAACATCATAAATGTGTCTCAATGGCAGCTACCCCTTTGTCTTTTACCTCAACAAGCTCTCCATTTCTAAGTCTAACCTTGGAAGAGTAGCATCTGTCAAGAGCCTTGAAGATAGCCAAGTTTGAGGGAGGTCATATGATGAGTACATCCACCATCAATGAGCTAAGAGTTCAAATCCAAAATTTCTAACAGACAACTCTCCTCCATAGCAGCCACAAACAACTTTTCTTCCTCCTGATCCATATTCTTAGCAACTTGGGCCTTCTGATGTTGATTTGCCTTAGCGTTACAAACCTTTTCAACATGCCCAAATTGCTTACATGACGTGCATTTAACACCAAGCCTAAACCAGCAATAGCTTGTTGTATGTGACCTCTTTCCACAGTGAGGACATGGAGGATAAGGCTCTCTTGCCTTTATAATTGCTGCTTTGTTGGTCTCTTTGAAAAACTCTCTTCTCCTTTCTTTTTCTTTCAAAAAATTGTTTCTTTTCACCACCCTCTTTGAACTGACTCTTTCCCCTATCATTAGCAACTAAGGCACCTTCAACAGAAACTTCTTGCCTTAGAGCTTTCCTTTGTTCAATAGCTTGGAGAGCATTCATAAGTTCGAAGAATGTTATTTTGGACATATCCTTTGAATCTTTCAGAGAAAAAAAATTATAGTCAAATTTCTCTAGTGAACTCACAAGAACCTTATCTACAATCCTTTTCTCTATAAGTTCTTCACCAAGTATCCTAATTTGGTTCACCACCTTCATCACCCTGTTAGAAAAATCCTTCATTGTTTCTGATTCTTTCATCCTGAGAATTTCAAATTCCCTTTTGAAATTAGTCACTTCAATTTGCTTTGCCATTGTATCGCCTTGGAACTCCTTGATTCTATCCCAGGCTTCCTTTGCAGTTTCTAATTCTTGTGAAAATTTCTTCAGACATAGCAGAATGAATACTGGTCAATGCCTTGTATTTCTTTGTCACTTCCTCTATATAACGCCTAATCTGGTTCAGAGTTGCATTTGCTCAACAGCAACCCAGAGATCAAATTCTCAAGTATGCCTTCATTTTGAGTGACCAAACTTGATAATTTTGGCCATTAAAAATGAAAGCCTTAGTAGTGAAACTACTGCCTGCTTCCATGGTTTACTATCCTTCATGGATCAGACAAGGCTCTGATACCAATTGATGAATATGAAACTAAGAAAAAAGAAAGAAAATATTAGGTGTAGAACAACAACAACAAGCCTTATTTTTATTTTCATAATTTATATAATTTATAAAGCATACGGGTAAAGATAGTTTTAAAACTACCACAATAGTTTATAATACAAACACAACTTTCTGTAATTGTTACAAATATTAAATACAACAAGATAATTATTTTAAATCCAAATAAACTGATTTAAACTGCAGCTTTGGAGTCATCCTTCTCTACAACAACTTCAATAGTTTTCTTATTGGAATTTGATTTGAATTTCTTGTTAGGTTGGAATATCTTTCTTTTACAAAGCTTTCTTATTATGATTTGTTTCAAGAATAATTTTTCATTTGCTAGGATCTTTGGAAGGATGAATAACTTTGAGTAAGCAATTGTGTATAAGGTTCATGAGAATAATTGATTAGTTGAATGGATGTATTAGTTTCAGTTTATGAATATTTTTTTTTGATTATAATAATTTGTATTGATAATAGATTATTATGGAATAGGCATTAGCCAAATCATATTAAAATTGAGGTTCTTTTTGGCTTTATTTTTTGCATAAATCTTTCAAGGGGTATGAGAGCTAAGATTCGTAACGTCAAAGATACAAAGTATTGTGGGTGCAAGGTTTGACATTAAGGCTTTTAATAGAAAAAATAATTTTAATTCATGACAAAATGATATTTTGATGCAACATGAGTTAATTAAAGCATAATATGAGAAAGTGAAAAAGCCAACTACAATGATCAATACAAATTCCAAAGAACTTGAGTTGCAAATGATGCCACAATATGACTGACTTTTGCACTTAGGATGAAGTATACAATGTTAAATGAGATTTCTTCTCAAAAGTTATGAAAACAGTTAAAAAAGACCTATATATCGAAGTCACTTACAAAACGATTATGAAAAAAGAGTTGCATCAATTGAAAAAATAGGTAGGTATAGACAACAATGACTACCTTAATATTTATAATTAGCTAGCTACTTAGTTGACAACTATAAATATTAAAATGAAAGAAGTTAAGGTCTTATTATTGTTGATATTTCTCCATCTTGTGTGTTAATTTAGTACCTACAATATTGATTGGAAAAGAAACGCTCATGGTGGAGGAGGTAGCTGTAGTTCTCTTAGAAAATGAAAAGTATAAAAGGTCGAGCAATAAATTTGAAGGTAGAGTATTTATAACAAATTTAGATTATAGTAGGAATACATAAGAAATAATTTCATTAAGGAGAACTTTAAATCAAAGATAAATTATAAGGACAAGGAAATGTTACTACTTGTTTTGAAATAGAGCATATTGAAGTTGAATATAGAAAGTTGAAAATTGACTCTTTTAATTAGTTTAAAAATAGTCACGAGGAATCCATAGATTTGCAATGATTACCGAACATAATATGTATATATATAAATATATATATGGCTCTTTTGATTAAAAAAAAAAGTAAGGATTCATTGAAAGTTTCATGGATTTTAGATTTCTATCTTGCTCCTTCCATATTTACCCAACAAAAGATTGGTTTGATATACTTATAAAATTTATGATGAAAGATCTATTACTTTAGTTAATGATGCTAAATTGAAGGTTCTTAGATTTAATAGTGTAAAAACTAAGATGTATGATGATAATGTAAAAACTTTCAATAAGATGAGGCATATGTTAAAGCTTACAAAGAATCTATTTTTTTTATTTGACTTGATTCTTTGAATTATAGGAACTTCATAAGATATGGAGTTATAATGATTAGTAAAAGAACTTTGATAGTAATGAAGGTAAATTTTTTTTTTAAATATGTATAAATTGATGGCAAGTATTAAAGATAAAGAACATGATAATATGAATGATAAGGTTTGTAGAAAAGTAAAAGTTAAAAAGAAAAACATAGAAGCTTAAGGAAATTCAGGCCTTGTTAGGCTTTGACTTGAATTTCTTATTAAATTAGATTTTCTTCTTGTAAAGTTTTTTTTATTAAGATTTAGCATGAATTCCTTTTTTTTTAAGGTTGGAATATTTTATCATAGAATCTCTTTATTAAGATTTGGTTTAAATTTCTTGCTAAGTTAAGATGCTTTATTTTATAAAGTTCTTGTATGCTTATAGAATAATTTTTTACTTTATATTAAAAAATGCTAGAATCTTTTGAGGGGTGAGTAGTTTTGAGAAAAAATAATTGTATATAAAGTTCTAAAATTATGTGTAAATTGATTGGATGCATTGTTTTTAGATTTGTGAGTATTGTTGGGCCATGGCCCATTTAGTCAGCCCATTAGGGCTGAAAAAGGTACGCTCTGTGAATTTTTATATTTGATTCCTTTTTTGGTTTTTGGGGGCAGCCGCTAGAGAGAGAGAGAGAGAGAGAGAGCTGGGAGCAGCTGCCGCTTCCTTGTGAAAAAAAAAACCATGGAAACAGCAGCCGGTTTAGAGACGTGGGAGGACTTCTGCTTCAGGATCACGTGAAGGTGCTGCAGGAGAAGAAGAAGAGAAAAGAAGAAAATAAGAAGGTAACGCAGGAGACCATATTTTTCGATGACGTAATCCTTATATTCCTATTATTCTCTTGTGATTGTTTCTCAAGTCCAGGCAACGAATTTGAGACTTGGATATTCATTATTTTATAGTGGATCTTCTTCTCTGGCTTGTTCGTGGTTTTTTTTCTTTATCTTTGAGGAATTTTTCACGTAAATTTTGATGTTTTTGTGATTGTGTGATTTATGCATTTTATTTATTATTCCACTGTGTATTACGATATGCTAGTATTTGTTCGTATACGGATTCTTTTCCATCAAGTATGAAATTTTTTTAAGGATTATAATAATTTTATCGATAAAGAATATTGCAGAGTAGATGTTGTTAAAATTGAGAGCTCTTTTGTTGACTTTATTTTTGTTTTTGCATGAGACTCTTATCATTTTTCCAAAGAAAATCGCTTAGAATCAAAAGACAAATGCATCTTTTAAGTTGCATTTGGTACGTAAGATAGGAAAGAATAAAAAGGACCCAATGTAATAAAGATAAGATATGTCTTATATTTAATGAAGGATAAAATACTAAATCAAACAGGATAGAATTATATTCTTAGAAAAAAAAATAACAGTTATTATTCAGGATAAAAATAAAAAGAAAAGAATAAAGTAATAGCCCACTTTTTTAATAAAATAATTTATCATTCTTTCAATGGGATTAGCTATATTATGATATAAAATTTTATTTTATTCTAAAAAGATTATATTTTTATTCTAATCCGACTGGCCTAACACCGTGTATACTCAAGAGGAAGAGGAACATTTCCTTAAAATTTTGTAGATTTTCTTTTCATGTCATAACTTCATTCTTGATGGCCGTGAAATGAAACTAACATCAACACCTCATGAAAAGCTATAGGCTACACCCTTCCATCCTTTCGTACGTTCGTCTACGGTATATTCTCAATAGTTAGCATCGATTCATTCCAGTATCAACTTCTACATCGAGCTCAAACATATATATAGTGTTTGATGTAATCTCTAATTCAAGTTAAGAACTAAGGATGAGAGGTGGATTAGAGACGTACCGAACTAAGCCTCTCACTAGGGAAACTCGGGTTGCACGGGATTTGACTTGGAATCTAATGCATCATGTTGCCTTCTCTCTCAAGAAATATCGGTGCTGCTCGACAGCGATGTGTGGGCTCGTGGATTGATTATTTGATTGATTCGCCAAGCAGCGGAGTTAACGACCAGTGCACGTAATCGAACGAGGATGTGAAGAAATTAAGGAAGGTTTTGGACCCAATTCTCCAACGTCCTCCACGTCGCTGTCAAATTAAACTTGTCTGACCGAATTTTCTCACACGTATTCCACACACACACATTTATAACGCACAAATTGTGATGTGCTCAAATTAATTTATAGTTGGGGAAGGATGTTGCTGTCTCTTTGCGATCATTTTTCATTCCCATGTACCTAAAAAAAATTGATATTCGTTGACATACAGCATGATGGACCATGAGAAATTTTTCAGTTGCATTCACCGACGACGCAAATGGATTTGATTACCTCGCAACAAAGAAAAATATTTGGTAGAAAACTTTGTCATGCCAGTCTAGCTACGATCCTAAATTTTTTATCAATATAAAATTAGCTAGATCCCATAAAAATATTTAAATTATTATGGATCGATCAATCAACTATCACAAGCAAATGTAGGACGTGTCTGGTGTAAAGTAAAAAAAAAAAACTACGACAGTAATATTTTTAAGTATAAATTTAAAGAATGTAAAAATTTTCGTACTAACTGCATTTAATTCTCTAATAAAATTGTTTAATATTTTATTAATTTTAATATTTCAATTATTTTTATTTTTTAAATAATTTTTGCCTTTAATTCCTACTAATCTATCCTTTAGATTTAAAAAAATTAATTCCATACAACTCAACTTAATTCAACTCTTCTAAGCCTTTTCCCAACTATATATATGGGGTCCGCTACATGAATATGCTTTCTCCATTCTGCTCTATTCAGGATTAAGTCGACATTTAAATTATAAACAGTTATATATTTTTTAATTACTTATGTTCACATTATTTTAGGTCTACCTCTATCTCTATCCTTACCATGTATTGTTAAAAGATCACTCTTTTTAACTGGAGCATCTAAATGTCTTTGTTGTATATGTCCAAACCACCATAATCAAATTTTTTTTATTTTATCTTTTACTGGGGCTACTTCTATCATTTCTTTTATATTTATTTTTAATTCTATCTTTTAAAGTTTTACCATAAATCCATCTTAACATGCATATTTTTATTATACTTAATTTATTATATTTATTTCAGTATTGCCCAACACTCTATTCTACATAATATAGCTGGCCTAATAGCAGTTTTATAAATTTTTTTTTGTAATTTTAATGGGATGCGTCAATCATATAATACTCCCGAAGCACTCTTCCACTTAATCCATTCTGCTTAACTCTATGATTCATATTTTCACCTATTTCACTTTTATGCTGGATAATTGATTCCAAATACTTAAATTTTTTACTCCTTAGTATCTCTTGGCTTGCAATCTTTACTATTTCTTCATTTGTATTTCTACTCCCACTAAAATTATATTTTATGTATTCAATTTTAGTTCTACTAATCTTAAAACCTCTAGATTCTAAAGCATCTCTTCAAAGCTCTAGCTTAGCATTTACTTCAGATTTAGTTTCATCAATCAACACTATATCGTCCGTAAATAATATATATCATGGGATATCATCTTGAATATGTTTGGTTAATTCATTCATAACTAATACAAATAGATACGGACTTAATGCAGATCCATGATGTAAACCTACAGTAATTGAAAACTCACTGATTTCTCATATTGTTATTTTAACAATAGTTATTGCTCTATCATACATATCTTTTATCAATTCATGTACCTTTTAGTAACTCCTTTTTTTTGCTAAAACCAACCATATTATTTTTCTAGGTACTCTATCATATGCTTTCTCTAAATCAATAAAGACTATATGAAGGTCTTTTTTTTTTTTCTATACCTCTCCATTAATCTTCTTAATAAATAAATAGCTTCGATGGTCAATCTTCCATATATAAATTCAAATTAATTATTTGATACCAAAGTTTTGGTTCTTATTCGATTTTCTATTGCACTCTCCCATAATTTTATTCTATGACTCATCAACTTAATCCCTTTATAATTTACATAGTTTTGAATATCTTCTATATTTTTATATATGTGTATTAATATATTTTTTCTTCAATTATCTGCCATTTTTTTAGTTGCTACAATCCTATTAAACAAATTGGTTAACCATGTGACTCCAATTTCTCCTAAGACTTTTCAAACCTCAATAGGGATCACATCTTACCCTAATGCCTTTGCGTTGCCTTTTTAAGGTCAAGAATTCTAAATCTATAAAAAAATTATTTTTATTTCTTACTCCTAAGTTATCACATCCTTCCACTCTCAAATTTATTTAATTATTTTTATTTAATACTTTTTTAAATACTTTATTATTATTTTTATCTTTTCTTTTTTATTAAGACTCTTTCATCTTCATTCTTAATACATTTAATATAGTTAAAATCTTTTGTTTCCTTTTTCTCCTAGTTTTGCTAGTTTATATATAGTTTTTTTCACCTTCTTTTATATCTAGTTTATTATATAACTCATCATAGGCTTTAAGTTTGACATTATTTACCATTTTTTTTAGTTTCTTTCCTTGCATCCTTATATCTTTTAAGACTTTCTTTACCCTTATTCTCTTACCAAATTTTATAGTTTATTCTTTTAAAATTTTTTAAAAAATTAATTCCATACCAAATCTAAAAATTATAGTAGTAATTTTGCCCATTTAACCTTATATCAAATGCACTTTATGATTTAGACATATTATCTAAAGAAGTTTCAACCTCTTATATTAAGATAGCTAGACTTGTTAAAGCTCCCAAATGAAGTTTAAAAAGAAAAAAATCAGCAAAAAAAAAAAACTATAAGGAACTATGTTAAAGTTCCTGCGAACTTTCTAAAAACTATGAATTAGTCTTTTTATCTTAGCAAATTTATACTTTAGTAATAAAGATTAGCTTTAATCCCATCAACCTTATCTTCTAGCATAAAGATCAATTAATTTTCAATCTTTACAGGAGATGAATTTTAATCTTCATGGAACGTTTAAGTACATGTAGCCCTATCATGAAGCTAACTGTACATAGACTTGGAGTATTATTATTAATGTGTGAGAGAGTTAGAAGAAAAAATATATGAATTAAAGAATAAATTTTTAACTTATTATTATTTTTAATATATATATATATATTTACTATTATTATTTGTTTTAAGTGGTGCCACTTAAATCTTAGGTTAGTGCTTTGATTTATATCAAAAATTTGGATTCTATAATCTTGTCCCAAGCAAGCGCACCAATAGAAAAAAAAAAATTCAAAATAAACATAATTTGCTCTCTCCCCCCTAAAAACAGGTTATTCCCCACCACAAGCAGGGGTAGAAGAAGCTGTTACATGAGTATGGCTCTCTCTCTCTCTCTCTACAGTTGCTGCTGGCCACAGTGTTTGAACTTTTGTAGACTTAATGTACTTCGCTTTGAAGTGCAGATGATGGGGTAAGTGAGGTAAAGAAAGCCACAAACATATAAACAAATGGGGTTTTTGAATGGACGGTGGAGGGTAGGCTTATAAAGGAGCTGCACTCATGTTGCCAGTGGATAAGATAACAAAGTGGTAAAGGAGATACCATGCATGATACCACCAAACACTGAAAAGAAAAAGTCGTGGACCTCAGGCATGGATGACCGTCCCATTCCATCAAAAACCTTGGCCTCTTTTTCCATGGAAGCGACTTCCATTAGATGCTAATAATGTGGTAGTCTTTTAAAAAGTCACCTTAATGATCGCATCTTAGTCTAGTCCTAATCTAGTTTTTTTCAAAGATATCATCTGATGCTTTCGATCTCCACTGCCGAGTGACTCTAAATAAATTTAATATACCAAGAGTTAAAACTGATGCACTCAACCAACTCCAGGCGTGATTTAGGGGTGACGTTAACGCTCGAATTGCCCTCTCGATGGCTTCATCTACCAATTGAATGCCCAAATGATAAAAAAAATTTCGAATCAATCGAAGGCAAATCATGTGGGTCTTTTTGTCATGATCTTGGTTTGACCTTTGGAGCTTCTTCAAAAAGATAATCTATGGAACTTTTGGCTAACTTTGAATATTCTTATTTTTGATTGCTTAGGACCTAAGAATTGCTAGCAAGCACATGTATCGTAATGCTCATAAAACATTTATATTAAAAACTAATCACATAAATTGAGTATGATCGACGTAATTAATGTCCATGGTGGGACCATGTTCATGAATTAATGGTAAAATAATGGGCTAGAATGATAGGTCATTTTTGGGTATTAAGTTTCGGTAGATGGTAAAGACTTAAAAAAAAAAACAAAAAAAATGCAAAAGGTTTTGATAAAAATACTTGGTAGTTCTTAAGATTTTCTACTTAACAAATAATATATGCATCATTATCATGCTTAAAAAGTAACGCATACATCTCACTTAAAAGTTTATATGTTTACCATTTTTTCTTTTAATTAAGTTTAAAAAAAATCTTTATTATTTTTAAGTGAGATAATAGCATACAACTCATTTGTTAAATGAAGAATTATATAACAAACACATAAGAAATCACACCTAAACTTTGTTCTAAAAGATATTGTTACAAGCACCATTAAAATTTTGTTCGAGTGAGATCATAATTAATCTCTTCATGCTAGCCTTAATCATCTATTAATTGATATTTAACTATAAGATTTTACTTTTCCCAAGTTGATCACTAAATTTAGAAAAATGCTAAGAATACTTTGCCAGGAGTGTGGCTTACAAATAATTTGAAAAATATGAATAAGAATTAACCTAAAATACTCTTATAAGGGTCTTTTAGAAAATTGAGCTTTATTTTTACTGCTGAAAGCTTCTTTTAAAAATTTCAATCTCTTATATTATCTCTTAATGCCCTTTAATTTTTTTTATTTACGATATCATTCACATAGAAAAGCATTATAGCAAAAGTGTATAAACAAATGCTTACCATATTGTCCCAAAACATAAGTTCTAAGCAGACAAAATATTGATGTTGTGCCAAATTAAATGATACTAAATCTTACAATATAGGGCTGCAAATCTTGATCAACTGGATGATGGGCCCCTTCAGTCTCACTTAGTCCATGAATGATGAACAAAGCTCAAGTTCGCTCTCTCTCTCTCTCTCCTATACATCTACTGCTCTGAATCTCTCTCTGGATCTTGTCTATCAATCAGACTATTAGCTTGCCTGAAATTAACATCTCAAATCAAAAATTGCCACGCAGCGATGGCTAAATACAAAATCTTTTCCAGCCAACTGAAATTAAAATCTCAAATTAGGTTGCCAAGTTGGACTCAGATCCCAATTGTAGATGATTAGAATAAATCAGCGCTCCAAGTTTCTCGAACGTGATCGAGACCGGAGCCGGTTGGGTTCAGACCCTCCGCACGTGATCAATGGTAAAACGCCACGTGCCTCGGGCTTTACCTCTAGATCTTGGAAGGGTAAGACGTCAACGTCTCCGCGAAGCGCGCTCTTCTCCTCCAAAGACTTGGCCTTTCGAAGACCATTCAATCAAACCGAGTACACGCAAAAAAGTCACCGCGTATTCGCCTGTGGTTCCATTCGAAGATGATGTCTTTTTCCACCTCCACGGCGGTTTAACTTCTGTTTTTTTTTTTTTTTTAACATTTAATTACACTTTTTTTTTCATTCAATATTTTTTTTTATTCTATTAAAAAAAATTTAACATCAAAAGTTTAAATTATACTCAATATTTATTTTATTTCCATTCAATATCTAACATTTTTGGCACTAACTTTTCTTCTTTTCTGCTATTATTTAATCAATTTTTTTATGTATACATTATATCATTTTTTTAAATTATTAAATTAGTTCATTTAACTTCCATGCAACCATTGTTCGAAAAATAATATAATCATATTAATATTTTTATATAAAATTATTTTTAATTAAATATAGAAAAATAATTTTTAACTTATTATGTATCTAAATATTTTTCTAACCAAACTTTTTTTTTTTAGAATCATAGATTCAGAGAAAATATTTTTTTTTAAAAAATTGCAGACAAAAGGAAAAAATCCCTAACGAGCACTTCTGATAGAGGGAGACGGAGGAGGAGGGAGAAGAAATAATTTACGATTATTGAAGTCATGGGACACCGCCAACTTCTCTCCGCTACTTTTGCAAGAAAAAGTCAAGCTTTTTGCACGCCACCGAACCAAGCAAAGCTTTGTACGGAGGAAAAGCGCCGGTTGGACGCCTCCAGATGTAACCGCACTTGCTCCGAGTATTCTATCAACGTGATCCAGCCCGTTACCAAAGGCTCTTTTAATATGATGAAGATAATATTTTGATAAGACCCAAGTCTTTTATTTATCAACGGATATCTTCTTTCTTTAATTCATGGGAACACCTTATCTTCCGTTAAGAAATAAATAAAACCTTTGTTTTATTTCTAGAAGGAAGCATTACTGTACGGAGATTCCTAAGCCGGTCTTTTTTTTTTTTTTCTCTCTCCTCGTAATTTCTTCGCACTCGAGGGGGAGGATTATTTCCATCGGCCTGGCCGCCGCGCCGCCTCTGCTGGAGACGTAGAAGAGCGTCTTATCGACGCGCACCGCATTGGCGCCGCTGGAGGCGAGTGACGTGGCAGCAGCCTAGCTGGAAACGTGTACTTAGAGATCTGATCTCAAGCTGGACACCGTGGTCTTGGCCTGTCAGGAACGTACATGAGCAATCCAACGGCCAGAACTAAGTTTTACTATCAGTCAACTCCTACACCTATAATCCGCAGTCAAGAACCGCTACGGTGGCAGCGCTGGAAGAAAATTAGAGTAGCTTTTTAAACCGGCGCCTTTTGGCACCGGTTTTAAAATAACGGAGTGAAAAATAAAATAATATTAAAATAAAAATATCATTTTAAATAGTATTTTTTATTTTTATGTCATCATTTTCATCAATAGGGTTGCTGACGGGACGAGTAGATATCGCCATTTCAAGTGATGATTTCAGGATTGAAATCGCCACTTCAAATGACGATTTCAGTTCAGTTGGTCGATTTCTACAGATTTTTCAATTCTCGGATGATTCAAGCGCGATCCCTTCTTAAATGCTCGGAGCCTTCCAGTGATCCTAACCCTCTATTATCTTGTTATATCTATTATCAATTCTGATTGTTATATCTATTATGTTGTTATAGATATATATAACAAAATAATGTTGGAAATAAGATCCGAACCTTTTGGTGAAAACCATCACCATGAAGCCCAAGAATCATTCATGTTTAATCATCAAGAATCCATAATCGATAAACGGAAGCGTACCTGAATCCATATTACTTGATTGCTCTCTCCAGAGCCTTGCGATTGGCCTTCCAGGCCTTCCAGATCAACACGTACTCCTAGAGAGCCCTTTAGAATTTTCTCTAGGCTATTCTTTATGATGATGGGATTCAGAGAAGAAGGTCGTACGTACGATCCAGGGATCATAACCGCTATATATAGATAATTTCATCATTATCCTTTGGTATTTCTATTTTAGCCCATCATAAAAATAGAAATAACCCCTTAGGTCTCTACACATTAAAGGGCCACACTTAATCAGATACATTAAAGCCCAAATCACTGAAACCTCAGCTGATCACTTTTAATTAGGCTTAACCTTATTTGATAGTCTACAACACATAATTATTTCACATATAAGCCCAATGTTGGATTAAAAAATTTAACAATCTCCCACTGGGCTATATGTGTAACCTTATAATTATGTTGCAAAAATAACCAAATGAGCTCAATTTTACTGTCATTACTGAAATGTATCTATAACCAATCCGGTCCATCAACCATACCAACATAGGATCAAAGCGGCCTTTGTTATATCTATCATAACTCGACTCATCAATGGTCACGTATGTTGACACAACTGAATGACATAGATCATGGTGTGGATATGTGCATGAAAATTACATGTAATGTAATCTTAACATGTCTATTTCCAATTAGTCCTTCTTAAACTTGAGTGAGATCAAAACTTTAACATAATTGTACAGAGTGTACTGAACTGAATGAAATACTTTATTTCTAATCAGAAAATATCCAAACACATAAGTGTGTACAAACCAAACATAAAGCATAAAATAGAAGCAATACAAACTTCCACTGAATCTAAGCATCATCATGCTCTATAACGCCCGTGTGAGCAATATGCTCATGAAAGACCTTGGGCGGCATACCCTTTGTAAGGGGATCTGCAACCATGGAGTTTGTCCCTATATGCTCTATAGAAATCTGACCACTCTGTACTCTTTCCTTTACAACCAGGAACTTGATGTCAATATGCTTTGACTTGGTCGAGCTCCTATTGTTGTTGGAATACAATACGGCCGACTCATTGTCACAGAATAACTTTAGCGGTCTTTCAATTCCTTCCAATATGCATAGCTCAGTGACAAAATTTTTCAGCCATATCCCATGATTGGATGCCTCATAACATGCTATAAATTTTGCTACCATGGTAGAAGAAGCTATGAGTGCCTATTTTGCACTTCTCCAAGAAATAGCCCCACCACCTAACAGATATACATAGCCCGAAGTGGATCTTTTACTATCTTGGCATCCCGCAAAGTTGGAGTCAGAATACCCAATGATCTCAAAATGATCTGATCTCCTATATGTGAACATGTAATCTTTTGTTCTTTTCAAATATCTCATAACCCTTTTGGCTGCTTTCTAATGATCCATACATGGGTTGCTTAAATATCTGCCTAACACTCCAACAATGTACGCAATAACCGGACGCGTATAAACTTGGGCATACATTAGACTCCCTACAACCGAAGCATAAGGAATCTTTTGCATCTCTTCAATTTCAAGGTTTCCTTTTGGGAACTGATTAATACTGAATTTATCTCCTTTAGCGACAGGGGTATCACCTGGTTTGCAATTTTGTATGCCAAATCTCTTAAGTACTTTATCGATATAGCTCCTTTGTGATAATCCAAGGATACCCTGAGAATGATCTCGATGTATCTGGATTCCCAATACAAAGGAGGCATTACCAAGATCTTTCATTTGAAAATTGCTTGATAGAAATGTCTTGGTTTATGTAACATGCCTATATCATTTGTGGCAAGCAAAATGTCATCCACATACAAAACTAGAAAAATATATTTACTCCCACTGAACTTGTGATACACACAATCATCAACTGCATTCACTTCAAAATTAAATGAGAGAATTACTTGATGAAATTTGTGGTACCATTGACGAGAAGCTTGCTTTAACCCATAAATGGATTTTGTCAATTTGCAAACCATTTTCTTTGAGTCTCCTGACACAAAGTTTTCTGGTTGCACCATATAAATTGTCTCATCAATGTCTCCATTGAGAAATGTCGTCTTGACATCCATTTGATGTAGTTCCATATCATACTGTGCAACAAGAGCCATGATTGTCCTAAAAGAGTCATTCGATGAAACTGGAGAGAAGGTCTCTTTAAAGTCAATCCCTTCCTTTTGAGTATAGCCTTTAGCCACAAGACGAGCTTTATACCTTTCCACATTACCCTTTGAATCCCGTTTGGTCTTAAAAATCCATTTGCAACCAATGGGTTTCACACCTTCTTGTAATGGGACAAGTTCCCAAACTTTATTGTCTTGCATAGACTTATACTCTTCTTTCATTACTTCAATCCATTTTTCTGAATTGGAACTTTGTATGGCTTGAAGGAAGTTGACATGATCATCTTCCATCATGCCATTATTTTCTTCATGTTCCTGAAGAAACACTATATAATCATCTGGAATAGCATTCTTCCTTTCTCTAGTGGATCGCTGCAAAGGCACTTGTTCTTGATGCACTTGTTCTTGAGGTTGTTGAGTTTGTACCTCTGAGGGTTGAACAATAATTTCTTGTTGTTCTGGAATTGCAACTTGATCATTATCAAAAGCAATTATAGGAATAGGAACTAGCTGCTCTTCAACAAGAGTAGTAGGTTCCAATTCCTCCTCAAATACAAAGTCTCTAACTTTATTTCTCCCCCCAAACTCAATATTCTCAAAGAACATTGCAGTTCCCGTCTCAAAAATTATTCTTGATTTGGGATCATAAAACTTGAAACCCCTGGATCGCTCAGAATACCCAATAAAATAGCTGCTCACTGTCCTGGAGTCCAATTTCTTTTCATATGGCCTATAAGGCCTTGCCTCAGCTGGACATCCCCAAACATGAAAATGCTTTAGACTAGGTTTTCGTCCTATCCAAAGCTCATAAGGTGTTTTGACAGCTGGTTTAGTTGGTACTCTGTTTAAAATGTAGGTTGCTGTCTTTAGTGCCTCTCCCCAGAGTGACTCTGGTAAGGTATAATGCCAAATCATACTCCTTACCATATCCTTAAGAGTCCTGTTTCATTTTTCAGATACACCATTCATGCTAGGTGACCCTGGCATGGTGTATTATGGGACAATTCCACACTCATCTAGGTATCTGGCAAATGGTCCTGGACGTTGTTCACCTGATCCATCATATCTACTGTAATATTCACCACCACGGTCAGATCTGACTCCTATAATCCTTTTGTTGAGCTGAAACTGAACTTCAGCTTTAAATGACTTGAACACGTCCAAGACTTGGGACTTTTCATGAATAAGAAATAGGTATGCATATCTTGAATAATCATCTATGAATGATACAAAATACTGTTGACCATTCTAAGAAGGTGTAGGAAATAGTCCATAAATGTCCGTATGTATCAACTCTAAGACTTCCATAGTTCTATATGCACCCAATTTCTTTGTTTTGGTATGTTTGCCCTTAATGCAATCAACACAGACATTAAAGTCTGTAAAATCAAGAGAATCCAAAATTCCATCTGACACAAGTCGTAAACTCTATTTCTAGAGATGTGACCTAATCGCTTATGCCATAATGTTCATGAATTTTCATTGCAAATTTTACGCTTAGTACCTCTTGATTCCATATTCAGGGTTTCATTATAAGAAGCAACAATATCAAGCAAATATAGATTGTCATACACCATAAGAGAACCAGTTCCAATAATATTTGAATTTAACGAAAGACTAAACTGACTATTTCCAAATGAACAACAATATCCTAATTTGTCCAAAGCTGAAATAGAAACCAAATTCCGTCTAAAGGATGGTACTACAAAAGTGTCTTTCAAATCCAAATAATAACCAGAACTTAATAACAATCTAAAATGCCTAATTGCCTCCACATCTACCGACTTGCCATCTCTCGTATAAATGCGTCTTTCAGCATCAGTTGGCCTTCGGTGGCTTAGGCAACCCTCCATTGAAACACTGATGTTAGCAGTAGCACCAGAATCTAACCATCAAGTGTTTCTATGTACTAAAGCTATATTTACTTTAGAACAGACCATATTAAGAAATATACCTTTCTTTTCATGCCATGCATGAAATTTGAAACATTCATTTTTAATGTGTCCAGACTTATTACCAAAGAAACAACTGTTTTTATCCTGATTTTGTTTCTTCTTTGCTGGACCCTTAGTAGCCTTATTCTTTATTTTCTTGCCTTTATCCCTCCAAGTTATTATCATTAAGGATAGGCACTGAATTGAGGTTAGCAGAAATAATAGCAACTTTAGCTGTAAAATAAAAGTAATACATAAACAACATGCTCATATAAATAATTAACACCAAATATCAATAAATTCAAATAATGGTAAATCACATCTCAAGATACCCAGTGCAACATTAATATCAAGTCTTTGGACAGTAATATTAACTTCTAGTGGTACTATTGTTGTAATGATCAAACACTAACAATAATGCATGTCAAATAATAAATCTATCTTTGGATCGACTTATTACTCACATATAAATCCTTATAATCGTTACGTGTTTACCATCACACATATGTGTAGTTCGACCAAGCATTAACCTTCCTTTGGGCCGATTAATACCCGCATGAAACATACACATACACAACATCCAACATCCTTCATGAACCATTCACTTTGGTGATATCTTGTTTCAATTAGTTCAATTTCGAACGATGGATAAATTTATTAGGCATAAAAATATCATTAATTTGAATTTAATTGAACCTCTTTAAAAAATAACGATATGCTATTTTGTGGTTCCAACTCAATCTTATAACAAAAAAATAATTTATCATAATGGATAAAGCTTTATTTATGGAACAATTAAACCATACGGAAGGAGGTTGCTTATGCTCATGGAGTTAAAAATAATAATTTTTAATGAAAATATTGCCAAAGGCATGAACCGGTCCAAAATTCATGCATTAATTATTCATAAATATTATCCCTTCTATGCATTAAATACCATACATTAAATAAGATTCGCATTATGAAATCCAAACATTATATCCCAACGCCCAAGGAATTCAATGTGGTTTTTTTTTGTTTCCTTAAAAAAGTGCCGAATCCAGCGGAATTCTTAGATTGCATCAGATTTAGAGATTTCCATGATTACATGCGCCTAGAAAAATGAAACTCCACTGTAACGGCCAGATTCCAAACGATTTTCTCCAGATTTTCTTTATCCCATGGTTTGAGATATCCAACCACCAGATTTTTAGAAAGATTTTCTAGATTTCCATTTAGATTTCCATTTGATTTTTTTCCAACAAAAGTGGAAATAGATTAGCACGTCGGTTTTATTTATATGAAACATGGAACTGAATATAATTTCCGAATTCACACCATGCCATTAACGTCTTTTATGGAATCTTTCTTTCACATTATCATGTTGGAGGACATCTTCCTCCATGTGTTGACCGAAACCGACAGAAGTCGAATTTCATACTTATCCCATGATTTCCATCGAAAATGCATTCTTTTATTTAAAATAAATTAAATATAGATTTAACTTTATCCATAATTAAGCTTTATCCTATCAGATAAAAAAACTTTATCTCGAGATCGTGAGACTGGTTTCATGATGCATTGAATATCTTTCGCTCTTAACATCAAAATTTATAATTATTTTGATGCACTATGACTTTTATTTAAAAAATCTGAATCTACATATATTAAAAAAACATCATTGGCATCAAAATAAAATTTACTGTAAACTAATGGATGTTTGTCTCACGGTTACTGAATAAAATCAAAGAAGTCATATGCACAAATACGAATATCAATGCATATAACCAAAAAATTTTCTCAATGATTCAACATGAATAGAGCTCTGATACCAATTGTTGGAAATAAGATCCGAACCTTTTGGTGAAGACCATCACCATGAAGCCCAAGAATCATTCATGTTTAATCATCAAGAATCCATAATCGATAAACGGAAGCGTACTTGAATCCATATTACTTGATTGTTCTCTCCAGAGCCATGCGGTTGGCCTTCCAGGCCTTCCAGATCAACACGTACTCCCAGAGAGCCCTTTAGAATTTTCTCTAGGCTATTCTTTCTAATGATGAGATTCAGAGAAGAAGGTCGTACGTACGATCCAGGGACCAAAACCGCTATATATAGATAATTTCATCATTATCCTTTGGTATTTCTATTTTAGCCCATCATAAAAATAGAAATAACCCCTTAGGTCTCTACACATTAAAGGGCCACACTTAATCAGATACATTAAAGCCCAAATCACTGAAACCTCAGCTGATCACTTTTAATTGGGCTTAACCTTATTTGATAGTCCGCAACACATAATTATTTCACATATAAGCCCAATGTTGGATTAAAAAATTCAACAATCTCCCACTGGGCTATATGTGTAACCTTATAATTATGTTGCAAAAATAACCAAATGAGCTCAATTTTACTGTCATTACTGAAATGTATCTATAACCAATCCGGTCCATCAACCATACCAACATAGGATCAAAGCGGCCTTTGTTATATCTATCATAACTCGACCCATTAATGGTCACGTATGTTGACACAACTAAATGACATAAATCATGGTGTGGATGTGTGCATGAAAATTACATGTAATGTAATCTTAACATGTCTATTTCCAATTAGTCCTTCTTAAACTTGAGTGAGATCAAAACTTTAACATAATTGTACAGAGTGTACTGAACTGAATGAAATACTTTATTTCTGATCAGAAAATATCCAAACACATAAGTGTGTACAAACCAAACATAAAGCATAAAATAGAAGCAATACAAACTTCCACTGAATCTAAGCATCGTCATGCTCTATAACGCCCGTGTGAGCAATATGCTCATGAAAGACCTTGGGCGGCATACCCTTTGTAAGGGGATCTGCAACCATGGAGTTTGTCCCTATATGCTCTATAGAAATCTGACCACTCTGTACTCTTTCCTTTACAACCAGGAACTTGATGTCAATATGCTTTGACTTGGTCGAGCTCCTATTGTTGTTGGAATACAATACGGCCGACTCATTGTCACAAAATAACTTTAGCGGTCTTTCAATTCCTTCCAATATGCACAGCTCAGTGACAAAATTTTTCAGCCATATCCCATGATTGGATGCCTCATAACATGCTATAAATTTTGCTACCATGGTAGAAGAAGCTATGAGTGTCTGTTTTGCACTTCTTCAAGAAATAGCCCCACCACCTAACAGATATACATAGCCCGAAGTGGATCTTTTACTATCTTGGCATCCCGCAAAGTTGGAGTCAGAATACCCAATGATCTCAAAATGATCTGATCTCCTATATGTGAGCATGTAATCTTTTGTTCTTTTCAAATATCTCATAACCCTTTTGGCTGCTTTCCAATGATCCATACATGGGTTGCTTAAATATCTGCCTAACACTCCAACAATGTACGCAATAACCGGACGCGTATAAACTTGAGCATACATTAGACTCCCTACAACCGAAGCATAAGGAATCTTCTGCATCTCTTCAACTTCAAGGTTTCCTTTTGGGAACTGATTAATACTGAATTTATCTTCTTTAGCGACAGAGGTATCACCTGGTTTGCAATTTTGTATGCCAAATCTCTTAAGTACTTTATCGATATAGCTCCTTTGTGATAATCCAAGGATACCCTAAGAACGATCTCGATGTATCTGGATTCCCAATACAAAGGAGGCATTACCAAGATCTTTTATTTGAAAATTGCTTGATAGAAATGTCTTAGTTTCTGTAACATGCCTATATCATTTGTGGCAAGCAAAATGTCATCCACATACAAAACCAGAAAAATATATTTACTCCCACTGAACTTGTGATACACACAATCATCAACTGCATTCACTTCAAAATTAAATGAGAGAATTACTTGATAAAATTTGTGGTACCATTGACGAGAAGCTTGCTTTAACCATAAATGGATTTTGTCAATTTGCAAATCATTTTCTTTGAGTCTCCTGACACAAAGTTTTCTGGTTGCACCATATAAATTGTCTCATCAATGTCTCCATTGAGAAATGTCGTCTTGACATCCATTTGATGTAGTTCCATATCATACTGTGCAACAAGAGCCATGATTGTCCTAAAAGAGTCCTTCGATGAAACTGGAGAGAAGGTCTCTTTAAAGTCAATCCCTTCCTTTTGAATATAGCCTTTAGCCACAAGACGAGCTTTATACCTTTCCACATTATCCTTTGAATCCCGTTTGGTCTTAAAAATCCATTTGCAACCAATGGGTTTCACACCTTCTTGTAATGGGACAAGTTCCCAAACTTTATTGTCTTGCATAGACTTATACGCTTCTTTCATTACTTCAATCCATTTTTCTGAATTGGAACCTTGTATGGCTTGAAGGAAGTTGACATGATCATCTTCCATCATGCCATTATTTTCTTCATGTTCCTGAAGAAACACTATATAATCATCTGGAATAGCATTCTTCCTTTCTCTAGTGGATCGCTGCAAAGGCACTTGTTCTTGATGCACTTGTTCTTGAGGTTGTTGAGTTTGTACCTCTGAGGGTTGAACAATAATTTCTTGTTGTTCTAGAATTGCAACTTGATCATTATCAAAAGCAATTATAGGAATAGGAACTAGCTGCTCTTCAACAAGAGTAGTAGGTTCCAATTCCTCCTCAAATACAAAGTCTCTAACTTTATTTCTCCCCCCAAACTCAATATTCTCAAAGAACATTGCAGTTCCCGTCTCAAAAATTATCCTTGATTTGGGATCATAAAACTTGAAACCCCTGGATCGCTCAGAATACCCAATAAAATAGCTGCTCACTGTCCTGGAGTCCAATTTCTTTTCATATGGCCTATAAGGCCTTGCCTCAGCTGGACATCCCCAAACATGAAAATGCTTTAGACTAGGTTTTCGTCCTATCCAAAGCTCATAAGGTGTTTTGACAGCTGGTTTAGTTGGTACTCTGTTTAAAATGTAGGTTGCTGTCTTTAGTGCCTCTCCCCAGAGTGACTCTGGTAAGGTATAATGCCAAATCATACTCCTTACCATATCCTTAAGAGTCCTGTTTCATTTTTCAGATACACCATTCATGCTAGGTGACCCTGGCATGGTGTATTTGGGACAATTCCACACTCATCTAGGTATCTGGCAAATGGTCCTGGACGTTGTTCTCCTGATCCATCATATCTACCGTAATATTCACCACCACGGTCAGATCTGACTCCTATAATCCTTTTGTTGAGCTGAAGCTGAACTTCAGCTTTAAATGACTTGAACACGTCCAAGACTTGGGACTTTTCATGAATAAGAAATAGGTATGCATATCTTGAATAATCATCTATGAATGATACAAAATACTGTTGACCATTCCAAGAAGGTGTAGGAAATAGTCCACAAATGTCCGTATGTATCAACTCTAAGACTTCCATAGTTCTATATGCACCCAATTTCTTTGTTTTGGTATGTTTGCCCTTAATGCAATCAACACAGACATTAAAGTCTATAAAATCAAGAGAATCCAAAATTTCATCTGACACAAGTCGTTCAACTCTATTTCTAGAGATGTGACCTAATCGCTTATGCCATAATGTTCATGAATTTTCATTAAATTTTACGCTTAGTACCTCTTGATTCCATATTCAGGGTTTCATTATAAGAAGCAACAATATCAAGCAAATATAGATTGTCATACACCATAAGAGAACCAGTTCCAATAATATTTGAATTTAACGAAAGACTAAACTGACTATTTCCAAATGAACAACAATATCTTAATTTGTCCAAAGCTGAAATAGAAACCGAATTCCGTCTAAAGGATGGTACTACAAAAGTGTCTTTCAAATCCAAATAATAACCAGAACTTAATAACAATCTAAAATGCCTAATTGCCTCCACATCTACCGACTTGTCATCTCTCGTATAAATGTGTCTTTCAGCATCAGTTGGCCTTCGGTAGCTTAGGCAACCCTCCATTGAAACAATGATGTTAGCAGTAGCACCAGAATCTAACCATCAAGTGTTTCTATGTACTAAAGCTATATTTACTTTAGAATAGACCATATTAAGAAATGTACCTTTCTTTTCATGCCATGCATGAAATTTGAAACATTCATTTTAATGTGTCCAGACTTATTACCAAAGAAACAACTGTTTTTATCTGATTTTGTTTCTTCTTTGCTGGACCCTTAGCAGCCTTATTCTTTATTTTCTTGCCTTTATCCCTCCAAGTTATTATCATTAAGGATAGGCACTGAATTGAGGTTAGCAGAAATAATAGCAACTTTAGCTGTAAAATAAAAGTAATACATAAACAACATGCTCATATAAATAATTAACACCAAATATCAATAAATTCAAATAATGGTAAATCACATCTCAAGATACCCAGTGCAACATTAATATCAAGTCTTTGGACAGTAATATTAACTGCTAGTGGTACTCTTGTTGTAATGATCAAACACTAACAATAATGCATGTCAAATAATAAATCTATCTTTGGATCGACTTATTACTCACATATAAATCCTTATAATCGTTACATGTTTACCATCACACATATGTGTAGTTCGGCCAAGCATTAACCTTCCTTTGGGCCGATTAATACCCGCATGAAACATACACATACACAACATCCAACATCCTTCATGAACCATTCACTTTAGTGATATCTTATTTCAATTAGTTCAATTTTGAACGATGGATAAATTTATTAGACATAAAAATACCATTAATTTGAATTTGATTGAACCTCTTTAAAAAATAACGATATGCTATTTTGTGGTTCCAACTCAATCTTTATAACAGAAAAATAATTATTTATCATAATGGATAAAGCTTTACTTTATGGAACAATTAAATCATACGGAAGGAGGTTGCTTATGCTCATGGAGTTAAAAATAATAATTTTTAATGAAAGCCCAAAAATATTGCCAAAGGCATGAACTGGTCCAAAATTCATGCATTAATTATTCATAAATATTATCCCCTTCCATGCATTAAATACCATACATTAAATAAGATTCGCATTATCTCAACGGAAATCCAAACATTATATCCCAACGCCCAAGGAATTCAATGTGGTTTTTTTTTGTTTCCTTAAAAAAGGGCCGAATCCAGCGGAATTCTTAGATTGCATCAATTTAGAGATTTCCATGATTACATGCGCCTAGAAAAATGAAACTCCACTGTAACGGCCAGATTCCAAACGATTTTCTCCAGATTTTCTTTATCCCATGGTTTGAGATATCCAACCAGAAGATTTTCTAGATTTCCATTTAGATTTCCATCAGATTTTTTTCCAACAAAAGTGAAATAGATTAGCACATCGGTTTTATTTATATGAAACATGGAACTGAATATAATTTCCGAATTCACACTATGCCATTAGCGTCTTTTATGGAATCTTTCTTTCACATTATCATGTTGGAGGACATCTTCCTCCACGTGTTGACCGAAAATCGACGGAAGTCGAATTTCATACTTATCCCATGATTTCCATCGAAAATGCATTCTTTTATTTAAAATAAATTAAATATAGATTTAACTTTATCCATAATTAAGCTTTATCCTATCAGATAAAAAAACTTTATCTCAAATCGTGAGACTGGTTTCATGATGCATTGAATATCTTTCGCTCTTAACATCAAAATTCATAATTATTTTGATGCACTATGACTTTTATTTAAAAAATTGAATCTACATATATTAAAAAATATCATTGGCATCAAAATAAAATTTACTGTAAACTAATGGATGTTTGTCTCACGGTTACTGAATAAAATCAAAGAAGTCATATGCACAAATACGAATATCAATGCATATAACCAAAAAATTTTCTCAATGATTCAACATGAATAGAGCTCTAATACCGATTGTTGAAAATAAGATCCGAACCTTTTGGTGAAGACCATCAAAGCCCAAGAATCATTCATGTTTAATCATCAAGAATCCATAATCGATAAACGAAAGCGTACCTAAATCCATATTACTTGATTGCTCTCTCCAGAGCCATGCGGTTGGCCTTCCAGGCCTTCCAGATCAACACGTACTCCCAGAGAGCCCTTTAGAATTTTCTCTAGGCTATTCTTTCTAATGATGAGATTCAGAGAAGAAGGTCGTACATACGATCCAGAGACCATAACCGCTATATATAGATAATTTCGTCATTATCCTTTGGTATTTCTATTTTAGCCCATCATAAAAATAGAAATAACCCCTTAGGTCTCTACACATGGGCCACACTTAATCAGATACATTAAAGCCCAAATCACTGAAACCTCAGCTGATCACTTTTAATTGGGCTTATCTTTATTTGATAGTCCGCAACACATAATTATTTCACATATAAGCCCAATGTTGGATTAAAAAATTCAACAGATAATTCTAATTAACAAGATAATAGATATAACAAGATAATTTTGATTAACAAGATAATATATATAATAAGATAATTCTGATTGATACTGAATCATTAACCACCACCTAACCCCTGTTTTGATTTGCTAGAAGATTATGCGAAGGGAGGGATCCGTAGTGTTTAAGTCCCCGTAGAAAATTAAGGCCACAAGAAAGTCGCCACTTGGATGATGATTTTGGGAATGAAATATATTGACAAAATGGTGTTAAAGTGAAAAACGTCATTTTTACTTTCATGTCATCATCCCCGTCAGCAGGGTTGCTGACGGGATGAGTAGAAAATGGCGTTTTTCTCTTTCATGTCATCATCCCCATCAGCAGGGCTACTGACGGGATGAGTAAAAATCGTCACGACCCTGAAATCGCCACTTGGCGATTTCAGTTCAGTTGGGCCTTTTCTACATATTTTCTCAATTCTCGGATGATTCGAGCGCGATCCCTTCTTAAATGCTCGAATCCTTCCAGCGATCCTAACCCTCTATTATCTATTATCTTGTTATATCTATTATCTTGATAATAGATATAACAAGATAATTCTGATTGTTATATCTATTATATTGTTATAGATAATAGATATAACAAGATAATTCTATTTAACAAGATAATAGATATACCAAGATAATTTTGATTAACAAGATAATATATATAACAAGATAATTCTGATTGATACTGAATTATTAACCACCACATAACCCCTCTTTTGATTTGCTAGAAGATTATGTGTAGAGAGGGATCCGTAGCGTTTAAGTCCCCGTAGGAAATTAAGGCTGCTAGAAAGTTGCCACTTGGAGTGGCGATTTTGGGATAGAAATGCCTACTTCAAGTGGCGATTTCAACTCAAATGAAATCGTCATTTAAAGTGGTGATTTTATTTTGATGAAATCACTAGGCGATTTCTACTCCAGTTCCACTGATGGGACCGAGCCGAAAGATTATGATATTGAAGTAGAAAACGCTGTTTGAAATGACGTTTTTAACTTTAACACTATTTTGATAAATACTTTTATTTTCATCCTTTTGTTTTAAAATCGGTGCCAAATGGCACCGATTTAAAAAACTACTCAAATCGAGGAGCAGATGGGTAAAGCACCATACCTAATTTTGCCAACCGACCAAAGAAGGCAACCTCCTAAATTCTTTTATTTGCATAAAATCTCATCATGCCAGCGGCATGTATTGATATTGTGATTAAAATATATTTTTTAAAATACCATCCCTATTTTGTACACATGGAGAATCCTGATGATTATAGAGAAAATCATCAATTGAGTCTTCGTTAGTGGAATCTATCTGATAACATCTTGATAGCTCAAAATTTGAACATTTTTGTTCACCATACTAACCCTATTAGCCCTATAAATCGCCTCATGCGGTGCTTAAGTTGGCGCTTTTGTTTGTTTTCCAGCTAATTTGAAACTGGTCAAAGTGGCTGCCGTGGATTCTACTCCGTAACTCCCAGCTGTAGCCCTCATTTATTTATTTTTGACCAAAAAGCCGCGGATAAAACGGTGACCTCATCCGGACCTTGCATGGAAGAATAAATGCATGCCCTTGAGCCTTTCCGTCCGCCCCGTGGCTCACGGCCATGGCATTCCCGTAATATTCTCGAGATTCGTGCCTCAAATCACTCTCATGCCACGCCGCCCTCTCCGGCTCCTCCCGCCCACCACATTCAGACACAAGATCGCAAAAAATTACAAGGAATGCCACCCATCCTATTCTAGCACTATCACCACCTCGAGGGCATATTCGTAATCCAACCACCAATCCTCTCTGTTCGGCATGTATGATTAGTTTAGGCGAGAGACGATCATCCACCCAGATCTGATCACATGGTAAAAATAGGAAAATAAATGGCATGACTGTAAATAATGATAGATGAAAGGCCAACTCGGGACACAAACAACGATTATGGATATGATTTGGACGGTGGTGATGCGCTGCGAAACCCACGGTCCGCCCCGCTCTCGCGTCCGGACCAGGGAAAGCGAGCGGAATTTTGTCCTTCCGCCCCTGAGGTTTTCTCGTGAATATTCCCCAAAGCAGGCCCATATATAAAACCGCTACCTTCCGAGTACTTAGAAAACCGCAATGCACGCCAGGCCTCGAAGTCTCCCCCTCTCTCTCTCTCTCTCTCGCTCGCTCGCACGCTAGTCTCTCTCTGTCTTGCAGAGGGGAGGGCGAGACGTGGGTGAGGCGCGTGAGTGGGATCGGGCGGCGTCTGCCGGGGAGGGGCGGCGGCGGTGGCGATGACGAGGCGTTGCTCGCACTGCAGTAACAACGGGCACAACTCGCGCACGTGCCCGACGCGTGCGGGGGGAGTGAGGCTGTTCGGGGTGCGGCTCACCGAGGGGGTCGGTTCCATGAAGAAGAGCGCCAGCATGGGGAACCTGTACTCCGCCGGCTCCTCTGCCATCGGCGGCGGTGGCGGAGGCTCTCCCAACCCGGGATCTCCATCCAACGATCCGCTCCGAGACCATCCTGCTGCTGCGGCCGGCTACGCCTCCGACGACGCCGCCCACGCCTCCTGCTCCTCCAGTTGTCGCAGCGAGCGCAAGAAAGGTGCGTCTCTATTTTTCTCTTCTTCTTTTCTCTTTTTTGGCGTTTCTTCCGCAGATTTTTCTCGGAGTCTTCGATTTTTCTTCCATATATTACTCCTAATGTGTTTTTGGTATTGTTTTCAATTTCCTTTGTTCATCTTCCAGATCATCTATATTCGGTTTTCCCTTTAAAGGCAGCGACTTTTTCCTTATCTTGTCGAATTTTTGTGAAGCCTTTTTTTTTTTAACCACATAAAATATTCTTTTTTTTATTTTTATCATTGATGCAATAGTTTGGAGTGTCGTCTTTGTTATAGTGTGTTTTTTTTTTAATAAAAAAAAAGGGCGAAGAGTTATAATTTTTAGAGTTGCACTGTTTCCCAATTGAATCCGGCTTCGGTCCATGACCTAATATTAATCTTGATCATAATATTTTCTCTTTTTTTTCCCTGGGCTTCTTGAGTCCCTCGCCTCTGATGAAAGGGGACATTGGGCTTGGACGCACGGACGCACGTGCCGATTACTTTGCTGAATTCTATATCTAATCTCCGTAGTCCTTTCTGCCATGTTTGTGTGGATGGAGTTAACCGTCCAATGTGGCCGACACCTTCAGTATGGTACATATAATGCTACCCACTGAGTTTGCCACCTAATTTTCAAACAAAATCAAAAAGTGGTAGGTGATGGCACACAATATTGTTGCTTTGATTTTGATTACGATCTGTGTAGTTTTGGTACATTGAATTTGGCCCATCTGTTTAAGAGTCTCGATCAGTGGGCCAGCAGCCTTGCATATGGTGGAGTAGGTTTAATTTTATAAACATATTGCTTGCTTTGTTCTAAATAAATGTGGTTTTGTTCTTTATGTCCATCTTATTTTCCTGAATAGCTTGTTGTTGCACTTCGCTTTCCTATTTCTTGTTTATTGCGTCCTATTCCTTTTGTTGCATAGCTTTTCTCTGTAAAATCTTTGTTTATTCTAATGCCTGTAGTTTGATATATTTTGCACTGTGCTTATGAATCTGCTTGCATTATTCTTGTATTTATGATGTGGATCATATCTTCTTGTTGTATTTATGTGATCATAAAAGAGGAAATTTGCATTCTTTGTTGTAGCATGCATGTTTATTGACTTTTCCACTTTGCTATGAGCTGTTTTCGCTAGTTGACAAAGGTGCATTTTCTGATTATACCAAAAAAAATAGAAAACAAAAATCTCTGATTCTGAAAAAGAGAGGAAAAAAACTTCAGTTTAGAATATGAAAAATCTTCGACTATGTCAAAGAAGTGCAAGCTTTTGCTTTAGTCATCTAGCTAAGGTTTATTGTTTTACAGATTGGTTTTATAGTTTGATGTGTTTGTTTCTAAAGTTAATTTATTGGCTTTCATGAATGCTTGTACTTTATAAATATACATTGCAGCCATTTACTTCCATAATGTCTCCATAACCTCACTCGATGAATTTCTACTCGTTTTAAACAAAGAATTAAAATTTGAGGGTTTCAGAGGAAGTGGATCAATTGTGATCGCATTTTGAGTCAGGCAGTTTGAATTCTTAAACGTTCTACTTACCTAATCCCTTATCTAGCTTTGCGACTCCCAATAAGTGGATGCTTTTCTTAAATGTTGTAATCTTTTCCTTCTCATGCCTTTAGCTATTTGTTTGTTAATTGGTAGCATGCATTCGTCCTTGTCTGCATGCCAAATTCATTTTAGTTGGTGGGAAGTGCATGATTCAATTGCCATATTTTATGAGAAATCTCATAACTTTGTCTTGAATAAGAATTTATAATCTTGCAAAAATATGAGCAGAATATACCTGCAGGAATTATGCATATGTCTTCATGTAACTCAATGATCTTGCATGTGATTGAGGTCAGAGATGATAACTTCTGTAATTGTGTGGTGTAGATGTTAGTCTTAGTTTAGTAATCATAACCCTTACAGATTAGAAAGTTTTTCCAATTCTACAACTTTATAATCTTTCATCAAACAAAAGAGAGTCATATCACCTTATTATGCCTTTCCTTGGTGATGCTGTTTTCTCTGTACTCATGGAAGACTTGCCGTTTTTCTTGAGCCTTTTAATGATATATCTCCATTCAAGATATGGCGAAGGTTTGAAGAATAATGATTGGTGAATTACAACTTGAAAACTCTGTGGGATGAAACTGGCTTTGCCCCTAAGCATTCCACATTAGGAATGGAAGCTCATGTGCCTGTGTAGCAGCCCACCTATGCATAGAATTCTCTGAGTGAGGATTAGCAATGGGGAGTTTCCATGTCTAACTTAAAATATGATCTTTAGTTCTTCTATACTCCTCTTTTCAGGTTCTTTAGACTTTGTGTTCTGGTGATCAATAGATTACCAATCTACTGAGAGATTGCCTGCCATGCAGTTTTGCTGCCACTTAAATTTCACTTATTGTATCTGTAAAGTCATTGCTTTTACATTTTCCCTTGGACGTGATCCATGGTCGAAGACTGGGTATTAGTTGTAATTTTCATGGTTCAGAGAATGGATAAGGATGCCCAGGACATTCCACCACTTGCATTGTAGTGCCAGATGTGGAAGAAGTGGAATGGGCACTGGAGATAGAATTTGGAAGAATCTTATTGAGGGCAACTATGGAGTGCCAAGTGGGTGATATAACTTGTGGCTAGAATTCTTTGACATGTGGGTTGTTGGCCCATGTTGTGGTATATGCTTGGTCTTCTGTTTGGTTTTTCTTCTTGTTTATTATTTGAAAATCTTCCCCTGTGATCCACAAAATTACTGGTTTAGTAGTCCTTGTCTTCAATATTATTGCTTCTTTTCTCTTAATTTTTTGCTGTGTTTCTTCTCCCATATTTTAATTTTCTGCAGTGCAAATTACCAATTAACAAATAAGAAAGGCAGTTTTGGCCAGATTCAAGGGTTCAACCAAACTGTTTCAGCTTATTGCTCTATGAGGGTATTGCCATTTTGTAAGATGGATCACTTTCCATAAATGGCTTTGTTTAACCAAGGGTACAGTTGAGAATCCATTTATCTATTTTCTTTAAAAGAATTCTTGTTTCTATCTCCAAGTTAATGGCACAAAGTTGCAGAACACATTACATACCCTAATGTTTAATTGTTCGTGCGAATATTGTTCCCATCAAATATACATTCATAATCAATTGCAGTGGCAAAAGACTACCAATGAGCATGCAGGATATCTCTTGATAACTTAGTGAAGAAAAGTTCTAGTATGCCTATCATGCATAGTGTTTGGTTAATAATTGCAGTGATAAGTTGAGTTGTGAAGCAAAATTCTGTTGCTGCCATTGTAGAATATCTCCTACAAATTGTCTCGTTTTGGATTAAACAAACATGGCCTAGTGCACTTGGCTTCCTACATTGCAGGGATTGGGCAGGTTAGATGTCTGCAGCCTCATCATCAGATACAGAGAGGCTGTTTTTGCATTTTAAATTCGTGACCTGTAGGTCACAATGGAGCTACTTCACTGTTGCACCAAGGGTCACCATCTCTCTTTTTGAATATGTTGTTCTGTTTCTGCATCCTTTACGGGGATGGTCTTTGAAACATTAATGCATTCTTTAGCTGTTCACCTATTAGTTTTGTTTTGTTATCTAGCGATCAAAATGTACTGTGTCAAGCTTGAAGGTTGTTTAAATTTGTGATGCGGAGAAGGATTAGTGGTTATCCAGTGCACCTAGAGTCTCTTCTGATGGATGGATATCATATCCTAACTTCTACTTTTGGCATATAAATGTTGTGACATGATCCAAACCCCAATCCACTCTTTTTCTTCTCCTTAATAAGCATATAGTTTTTGTTTCTGTCTTAACATTCCAAAATACATTCTTCGCTATATGAATGCATTCTTCAGCTGCTTAACCTATAATGTTACGTTACTTTGCCTTGCAATGTTTTTCATTAAGTTTGCATGATATCAAACTTGGTAGGTGATCATGAGGCATAGATTTCATTTGGCACTGGATTGCAGGTGTCCCTTGGACTGAAGAAGAGCATCGGATGTTCTTATTGGGTCTGCAGAAGCTGGGTAAAGGTGATTGGCGTGGGATAGCTCGAAACTTTGTTGTGTCTCGGACTCCAACACAGGTGGCCAGCCATGCCCAAAAATACTTCATACGACAGACAAATGCATCAAGGAGGAAGCGGCGCTCCAGCCTGTTTGACATGGTCCCTGAAATGGTAGACAAGTCCTATTCAATTGACCTTCTTCCTCGGTTTCTGTTGGTTAAATCTCTAATGATGGCTTTATCATTCTTCTTTTCTTCTGTACTGGCAGCCAATGGACCAGCTCCCAGTTCACGAAGAACAGTTCATGCACCAGTCGCCTCCTAATGAACCTGAGAACACTACCCAGCTGCCACCTTTAAATCTCAGTCAAAATCAAGGACCTGAGCTTGCTGAACCCTTGATAAACGACCCTCCCCAGGAGCTGAAGGAAAGCATACCATACAACAACACCCCGATGCCAGCAGTCCCAACATTCTACCCAACATTCATTCCTGTGCCTTACACATTCTGGCCACGAAATCCGACTCCCCCTCCAACAGAAGAAGAGATGGTTGAGACCCATGAGATCTTGAAGCCTACGCCCGTTGTTCTGAAGGAGCCGGTCAACATGGATGAGGTCACAGGCATGTCCAAACTCAGCATTGGCGAGCGCATTGCTGGCCGCATGGAACCATCTGCTCTCTCTCTCAAACTTCTAGGAGCCTCCAGTTCAAGGCAGTCGGCCTTTCACCTGAATCCGTCGATCGCTGGGCCTGATCTTAGCCAGACTAGCAGCAATGTAATCCATGCAGTTTAGGCAGGAATAGATTAGGAGTGGGATCTGTTCACATTATAGATATTCTGTCTCTCATGTTACTGTTAGTTTTATCTTCTCATACATTTAGGATCGTCTCATTCATGGGAATGAGCATCAGTCACATTTGTAGGTTTATGTTTTTTGTTTATAGCTGGACAGATTCATATCAAATAAATGGCATTATGTTGTGATGTAAATTGCTGTTTTGATCTGTGTTCCTTTTACCTGTACTGATCTAACCATTTGATGATTATTTTCTACTTTCTCTGGTCTCCAATGCTGCATCTAAAAGATCACCGAGACTCGCTGGCAATTTAGACAAATATGGGAGTGAATAGAATAAAGAGTGTGAGAAACTTTATTAGTTCTTTGTTGCTAGAGGAAGAAGCCATTTGTCTAAGTTGTTGAATGGTTCAGATTTTGGCTGAATGGTTCGAAAAAAAAAAAAGATCTCATCATCGCTCTCTGCTTGCAGATTTGTATACACGGATTCAGTCTCTTGCACATGTTTTCAACTCTGTAAATCTCTTGTTCACTAATGTGTGGCTCCATGATGGGGAATCATCAACTTAAAAATGGCCACGCCATGACTCGTTTGAAATGTGTCACTAATTATTAAAGTTCAGTAAATGCTTATAAACCCAGAATGCACTAGTATTATATAAATTGAACGGCATGGATTTATTGTAACATGATGTATGGAAATCAACTCATTTATCAAAAAGATATTATGAATTTATATATTTAAAATTAACATACAATGAAATTATGAGAGAAAGTAATAGAAAATGAATAAGAGTTGAAACTTTGATGTCAAATAATCAATTTGGATTTATGCATGAAAGATCAACTATGGAAGATATTTATTTATTAAGAAGATTGATGAAGAGAAATAGAGAAAAGAAAAAATGCCTTATATGGTCTTTATTGATTTAGAAAAGCATATGATAGAGTACTTAGAGAAATAATATGGTGGGTTATAGAAAAAAAGGAGTTACCAAAAGGTACATAAAATTGATAAAAGATATATATGATAGAGCAATAATATTGTTAAAATAATAATAAAAGAAACTAGTGAGTTTTCAATTACTGTAGGTTTACATCAAGGATCTACCTTAAGTTCGTATATTTTTATATTAGTTATGATGAATTAACTAAACATATTTAAAATGATATCCCATGGTGTATGCTATTTGCAGATGATATAGTGTTGATTGATGAAACTAAATCTGGAGTAAATGCTAAGCTAGAATTTGGAGAGAGGCTTTATAATCTAAAGGTTTTAAGATTAGTAGAACTAAAATTGAATACATGAAATGTAATTTTAGTGGGAATAGAAATACAAATGAAGAAACAGTAAAGATTGCAAGCCAAGAGATATCAAGGAGTAAAAATTTTAGGTATTTGGGATCAATTATCCAGCAAGAAGGTGAAATAGGTGAAATGTGAATCATAGAGTTAAAGCAGGATGGATTAAGTGGAGGAGTGCTTCGAGAGTATTGTATGATCGGTCATCCATTAAAATTGAAAGAAAAATTCTATAAAACTGCTATTAGGCTAGCTATGCTATATGGAACAGCGTGTTGGGCACTATTGAAACAACATGTGAATAAATTAGTGTAACAGAATGCGTATGTTAAGATGGATATGTGGTAAAACTTTAAAAGATAGAATTAGAAATAAATATATAAGAGAAATGATAGGAGTAGCCTCAATTGAAGATAAAATGAGAGAAAATCGATTACGGTGGCTTGGACATATACAACATAGACTTTAGATGTTCCAGTTAGAAAGAGTGATCTTTTAACAATTTATGGTAAGGATAGAGGTAGAGGTAGACCTAAACTAACATGAACAAAAATAATTAAAAAAATATAACTATTTATAATTTGAATGTCAACTTGATCTTGAATAGAGCATAATGAGGAAGCAGATTCATGTAGCCGACCCCATGTAGTTGGAAAAAGGCTTAGAAGAGTTGAGCTGAGGATGGTATCAATTTAGGAGTGTGTGGATTGAATTGATTTAAGATATTTTTAGAATCAAATTGATTTAAATCAATTTCTTAAAATTAAAACTAAAGTTAAACTAATTGTTTAATAAATTAAATCAAAAATTTTAGTTTGATAAATATTAATTATGAGATTAATTTTTATAATAAATTTTATATGATCATATAATAACTTAATTATTTATAATAAAAAATATAATTTTTATATAGCATAATGATTCATACTTGTTTACAGTATGTTAGCTTTAATAATAATAGAAATAAAAATTTATTTAATATATGTTGCTGCGAATTTTGGTTCTTCGGCTTAGGGACAGTGCATGTCTGGATCTAAGTAGCTCTCTTCCGTCTTGGTGGACCTGCAAGATAGTCCTTGCACAGAGATTATGGTGGGTGATCCTGCGGAAGACCCTTCGATGCAAGTTAGTAAAATCACAAGCAAACAAATGAAAGAAGAATGTTGTTGAAGAAGGATGCCCCAAAGAAGGTCTTTGAATGTAGTGGCGTATGTTAAGATTTTTTAGAGCGTGAGAGCAGCTTAAAAAGCATAGCTGAGGGGTCTTGGGACTTAGTATTTGTGCGTTACCGGGATGGTAAATCATTGCCTAATTTTTGGGCATATTTTAGGGAGTTGGCAGCCGATAAGGCTAAAGTCCCATTGATAATGGAGGGGGTGCTGTATATGGCCCCTATTTTCATCTAAGGAGGTTCACTCCGAGATCTAGGTGACAGTGCGATTTATCCTTCGGAACGTCTGGCGTAATCCGGGTAAGAGTGATATTAATCCCGAGAAGTTAGAAGTCGATCATGTTTGAAAGATGGTTCGGCCCTGCCGAGGTTCGGAGATGGCTTAGATCTGTTGAGGTACGAGATGGCTTGATCCTGCCAAGATACAAAGACCGATAACATTGCTTGTCCTTTTTTGTGACGGGGAGTGGACCTCTTTGAACGCAGTGGCTTAGCAAGTCAGAGTCCGAAAGTGGGTTGTGCTGCCTGTCACGTTCGTCAATCGGTACGGTGATGATTTTACCCGCATCATATATATATATATATATATATATATATATATATATATATATATATTTATTTTTTAAATATAAAATTAAATTCAGTCAGCTTTTTCAAGTTTAATTTTTTTATTAAAATTTAAATTAAAAGATAAAATTTCATTCAAACCAAACTAAAATCATAGTTTGAATTACCTAGCGGTTTGACCTGTAAGCTTACGTACCTCTAGGTCTGGCATCAATGGGTTGAAGGCTGAATGCTTTCATAAATCCAAAATTAAACTCATTATATGTTAATCATATGTTTTAACGTGTCGGGATGCACGCATGAGCCGGAGGAGACCTTGCGGCTGAAGGAAAGCGCGCTACCGGTTTCCAGCGTAAGCGCCGTGCCACAAGAATACCGCACCATAGCCGGACGGAGACCGGCGAATCCAATCCCTCGTCGCTCCTTCGTTCCGACCGTTCCTCTCTCTTTCTCTACCCTTCTTTTTGTTCCCTGCCTCTATTTTCCACTGGATTTTCGTCCTCAGATCTCGCTCGAATCTTTTCCGCGGAGGACTACGAAGCCCAAGCATTTGCCAATCTCTCATCCTTCTTGACCCTGGCTTCCAACGTTGGGATATGACCTTTCCCATTTGGTTAATTAATTATTCCTATTTAATTAATTATTCTTAATCCCCCCCTCTATATAAGTACTTCTGCGAACGGGATACCAGCAAACGGATAAAAACTTTGCCTACTATAAACTCTCTCCACTATCTCTACTATTTCCCGCATTCTTTTTCTCTCCCATTTCGATATTAACGAAGAGAGTTGGTTCCATTCCTCCTGTGCGCATGCACATGGTCGAGAAGGTTGTGAGCTTGAAGAATAGTTGCATCTTGGGATCGCGAACGACGGAAGTACCCGCACGTGGTCGCTTTAGGGCAGCGGTGGATCCCCGTCTCGATCCCAGGTCAGCCACTTCGATTTTTGTTAAATTCTTTTCTGCATGTCGTTCTAGATTCATCATTATGTTCTGCATTGATCTTCTCTACCGAGTAGATTAGATTAATTGCTGTTTACAACATATACTTTACCCAATGCAACTAGTTAAATAATTAATAGTGCTGGAAATTGTTGACAGAATCTAGAAATCTGAAGTCTGTGCCCTGTTTTGTTAAATTTTAATTCTTATTGGTATTCTGTTGAGACTATCTTGTTGCAGTCTCAATCTGAAACCATATTAATCTGCTGTGTAATAATAGAAATCTGAAATTTTTCTCTAAAATTAATTCTGAAACCCGAAACTTGACCTGTGGTAGTTCGTTAAAATTATATGCAATGAGTTTGTTAATAGAAAGTGCCTTGGTGTTGCTGAAAATATAAATTTGCTTGTTGAAATTTTGTATTTGTCAAATTTTGGTTCACTCTGTCACGTATACATGCTGAAATTATTCTCTGCATGTTTTACTCTTTTCAGTAGCCAAGCCTAGCATCAGAAATTCAAGTTTAATCACTATCTGACCCCTCTTATTTGTTCTGAAATGAAATATGAACCTGTTAAATAATTATAAGTACACTTTTCATTATCTTATTCTCTGCTCCACTCACATCTAAAAACTAATTCTGATAAACCAAAAAGTAGTAGTTAAATCTGAACAAAGAATTTCAGCCTAGGCTCAACTAATCTCCAAACTAAAGTCTTACACACCTTCCAAACCCTTACCTCAAACCTGAAAATTAATCTTACAAAGTCTAGGATTAAAATCAGAAACCTGGAACAACTTATAGCTACTAAATGTGAAGCCAAAACTTAAATTAGCAGTTTTATATTTTAAATAACTACAGGTTGTGCATTGCTCTAGATCTTATCTTCTACTCTCGTGCAGATTATAATGTTAACCTTGATAATGCATTAAATTTAATTAGTTATGGCCTCTTGACGATCTTAATGGTCCAAACTTGAGAAGTTTGATAGATCCTATTTTAGAAGATGGCAAAGCCAAATGGGATTTTGGCTCACCACCTTGGGTCCAGCATCAGCTAGTAATGAGTCTGAGAGAGGATAGGGAATCCGCCTAGTGATGCTGATCTATCCCTGTCCACCTCTATCCTTAGAACCTATTCTAGGTCCACCTCGACCACTACCAGAACTCCTGAAGAAATAGATTACCATTGCAAGAACCATATTCTAAGTGTATTGTCAGATTGATTATATGATATTTTTCCTCTGAAAAAAAGTACGAAACAACTCTGTGAAGCCTTAGAAACTGAGTATGACTTAGATGATGTAGGTCTAAATAGATCTTGAATTTCTTGTTAGCGAACAAATTCACAATTTTCAACAACTCCTCAAAGGAGCTGAAACTGGTGGTTTGGTGTTTGCTAAAGAATATGAGGCATCAAAGCTCATAGATAAACTCCTAATTTCTTGGACCAGTTACAGAAGCCTTTTAACTCTATTAGAATTGAAAAACAACATAGACTGAGAGCTAAGCTAAATAACATAAAGGGAGCTAAATTAAACTTGTCTAAAAACTAGGGAAAAACTAGCCATTATTGTGGCTCTAAGCATCCAAACCTATTTAAGCCTAGAGATAAGTACTTCAAGAGAAAGAACCTTGAGCAAAGCCCTAGGAGGAATAACCAGCAAAATCCAAGAAGTCCAAGAAGATATGGAAAAGGGCTAGCAAGGATCTTTGCTTTGCCTGTGGAAGATGCAGCCACATTGCTTAAGACTGTTTCTACCAAAAGATTGGAGATTTCAAGCCAAAATAGAGAGGTCAGACTGCTAGGAGACCCCAAGTCATATGTGGGCATATATACAGGTGCAGATGCAGTTGGTATCTTTTTAAATATTTCAAGAATAAATATAGAGCGTGTAAAAGTGCAATAATAACTCTGGCAACACTAATAATAAAAGCAACTAACAGACAGTTATCATTTACTACTTTGCACTTGATAGCAATATTTATGATATTATTAACAATTTGGTATTATTAAGAACACCTACATCTGGCCCTCTTGAAATTGTCATCCAACATAATACTAAGCAGGTTGCTTATGTGGCCTAGCTAAAAAAAATAACTGCATAAAGGGAACGTGGTCTAACTAAGGGGCTGCATCTATATTGGCATCATATATTATTTTTTAAACAACCAGTCATACTAGGCCTTTTGTTTTAATATGCCTTGCATGCTGAAGTCAATTTTTAGTGGCTAGGACAATAACAAATAGGTTGAAAGAGAGGTCTGACAATTCAACAATCAATTAGTACTACTTTAATAGTCTACGAGAAAGAAAAGGCAGGGGTCTATGATGGATATAAGTATGTAAATATACATAATCAGTGAGAACAAAGCCAACACAATTGTACCACTGAATTATGTGGTTTTTACATTTATGGTGCTATCCATTAAAGAGTTAATCCGAAAATTTTCTAGCATCTGAATGCTAGATTACAGGTTTAAGGTATTTTCCCCCAAACAGATAGATTGTACCATGGGTGCCCTCTCTTATAAATCTAACAAAATAATCCAATTTGCGAATACCACATTTGGCAACCCCAAAATGAAGTTTATTGTTGCCTGATCTTGAGCATCACTATGATGACATTTTCAAATGCATTGGGCTTTATGGTTTCTCCTATAGAATAATAAGGACAGGTGAAGTTGCCTATTCTATCTTATCCTCTTCAAACTTCCTTTCATTCCTCAAAAAATTGTGAAGAATCCCTACTGTGGTCTTCGTCCCCAGAGAAGTGTTCCATTGTGAAGAAAATAGCCACAAATTGAAAAGAGAGAACTTGTGTTTTGTGCTTATGGAAATCAAATTGGGTTAGATGGTGATCCTCTCTTATTTGAATCATGCTATCTAGCATTTTCTATCCTGGTTGAAAGGCAACCACATGGCAACACAAAACTGGAAAACTGAGGTCATATAACCTAGAGAAAATAAGCTTTGATCTTATCTACTTGAATCGTATATGCAAACATATGTGCAAGGTTTTCTTTGACAGCTGACATCCACATTTATGTATTTTTTGTACCTTTGCCCTCCTATGATCTTATGAAAAGTAGTGCTCAATCTCATTGTGTACAATTCTCTGGTGGTTCAAGTTCTTTGTTAGACAATCGAAGCTTATTTCTAATAGTATTTTCTCTATCAAATCTTTCTACAAGTTTCTAAATCATGGTGATCTAATTTGACCATTCTATAAGGCTATCTGGAAAGCAGATATTCCTTTACAGCATAAAGTATTCTCTATCTAGCGGCAAGAAACTGGCTGCACATGGGGAAAATTTTGGCAAACAAACACCGGTCTGCAATGAACAGATGCAACAGATGCCTGCTGTATGGATCCTCTATGGAAACCATAAACACTTGTTTTTGAGATATCCTTTCTATAAGATGGGTTGGCTTCCTTTCAAAGATTGTTTGAACCTCAGAAGTTGGCTGAGAATTTTTCAGGATATGTAGCTTTTTTTGGAGAAGAAGAAACAAGCCAATATAAGGAAAGCTTGGCACTAGTTGGTTGCTATGGTATGTTGATTAATCTGGATGAAAAGAAACTCAAGGATCTTCTTAAATAAGAGGTGCTCCAGTGTCTTGATCTCCTTCAAAGCTGAAGATTCTCTCCAATTGCGGGGTCACCTATGTTCTTCTAGAGCTGCTTCGTAAAGCCACTGATCCCTTCCACAGATCTTATCTCCAATTATGGCTGGTGTAGGGGCATTGAACGCTTAGGCACCTTGCTTTGCTAATCTCACTCCTGTCAAGTCTTAACTATAGATATCGAGACTCATTGCATATCCTTTCCCATCTTTCTATTTCCCCTTCTATACCTCTTCCTTCTTCTCTCCCTTCTCCCTCCCTCCTATGTAAATATTATCTAATTCTAATAAATCAAAGGGGAAGATCCCAGCTTCTCCATTTTGCAGTAGAAAAAAGACAGTCGAATGATGACAGCTACACAATATGACCATGAATCTGAAGTTTGTAATAAGTAAATTAGTAAAACCTGAATCCAATTTTTTGGGTTACTAACTTTTGTTATGGTGATGCACTTGCTTCTTGGCAGTGCTGCCACAATGTCAAGCATTGACAACTAACTAGTGAAACCGTTCTATGGACAAAATGCATTTGTTGCAGTTAACCTCTATTTACAAGGTCATTGACAAAGCCAAACCAACATGTTCATGCATTTGCTTCTCATGATGTAGACTGAGATATCTACTTTTGCTTCTCAAGCATCAAAACACTTACCTGGTGGCCTTCCATTGTAGTTCCTTAAATTACCATAAGTGGGAAGGACGGCAAATTGTGCAATATTTACGTACACTCTGGCCATGAATAAGCTACTCTATGGCTCACATATAAAACTGAAGCAACAATCTCCTTTTCCATTCATAGGCTTTTTGAATAAGTTAATGAAGATTTGATGCTAAAGTCATTCTTGCTAGTAATAAAATGCAACTTTGCTTGCCAAATTTAAATTCTGAGCATTTGAGCTTGTTCAATGACTACTTTAGTGTACTCATAGAAGATTTTTCTTGACTAAATTATAAGTTGTTGCAGTGGTGCTCAAGATTTCTGTGCAGGAAAGCTTTTTTTCGTATCTCATGGCTCAAGTTTCAGCAAGAAGACTTGGCCGAAGTGGGAAGGAAACTGATTTATCTTTGAGCTTCCTGTCAGCTCTGGCCAGTGTTGTGTCTTTACTTAAAATCAAGTACTTATGATCACTTATATGGTTTGTAATATCCTGTTTAGTGAATTAAAATTGTGAATGCTAGTTCACCAAGACAGGATGAAAAGTATCATTTTCCAATGAAGGAGAAGCCTCCTTTGCCATATCATAATGAACAGTTTATGCAATGTTGCATGTACCATGCACATGATGAGAAAGATAAATGGTTATGACCCTATTAGATTAATGGTTAACATGCCAATATTTTAAGAGTGGAGTCCTGTCATTTCAAGATCCCATCTTGCTCCCATCATGTGGTTTCTTCTATTTCGTTTGAATTAGGACTCAAGAGTTCCAAGGTCATTTTTTTTTTTTTTGGAATGCACATATAATTTCTTTTAGTAGTTAAAGTTAAAAGAAAGTGCTATAGAAAATTACGTAAATGTAAGAACAAGAATGGTCGAACCATACTGAATTGTGCGATTCATGGCAAACCGTATTGGACCATCTTAGAATCGGTATGGTTTGGTGTTTCGGTTCAGTATAGGGGCCAAACTGTCTCGTACCGAACCATCTTGTATTGAGCTTGAACCATACCAAGCTACCTCGTATGGTTTAGCTCAGTATGGGGAGATTCATGGGTTGGATCCTCCTAATTAACCTAATCAATATATCTTTGGTTCAATGCGATATGCTCCATACTAGATCATATTGGTCCGATACCAAAGGCATTGGTTTCTGATGTGACGAACCTTGTAGAAATATATGAAAACTATAACATGACCAAAAAAAAGTTAAAAAATTAGTATGAAGATTAGATTTAAAGCATATAAAAAATTATATCACAAGCTAGTAACTAAAGATGGAGAGAAAGATATTGAAAGACTAAGAGAAAGAAAACTAGAAATATGATTCAGATTAAATGCATCAAAGATAAAGATTCAAATGTTTTGATTAAGACGTGATCAAAGAAAGATGAAGAAGATATTTTAATAAATTATTAAATAAAAATTATATCGTTAATATAGAATGCCTTACTAGTTCCATTGAAGATAAAAATGACGTATATTTATAGAATTAAGACATTTAAGGTAAGAGATTGTGAAAATGATTAAAATAGAAAGGGTAGCGAGACTTGATAAAATTTTCTTTAAAGGTTAGAAATATTTAACTGATAGAGAAGTAACTTGCGTGACAAAGTTATTTAGTAAGATCTTAGAGCTTAAGAAGATGCTTGATGAAAGAACAAAGAGCACTATAATATTGATCAATGATTTAAGCCTCGACAGGACAAAGCTCGAGATGTCTCATCACATAGAGATTTCAAAATCGATCTTAGCTTTTTCGTTTCGTTTTAGCCATAATATATTATAGTATTAATTTTAAATCAATCTAATTTATTATAAAGATATAACTTTTGAAGTTCAAATATGTTTAAAAATCAAATAAAATACAAAATTTTTTTTAAAAGAAAAGCATCCCAAGCAAGTATTGGGATGCTTGATCGGATCGGGGATCGATATGAGATGGGATGCGGGGAAACTCGTTTTGTGAAAAACCAAAACACTTTTGTCTCATGAGATTTAACCTTAGTACCAATTTATAAAAATAAAAAAATATTCAAAATTGCTTTAGCTATTATCGCATTAAGCTCATGAATCATACTATAAAACTTTGGAAGAGGATGATTGGGTATAAGTTAAGATGCACTATAAAAATAGCAAAGAATCAATTTGATTTTATGCCAAGAAGGTTGATCATATAAGTTATTTTTCTCCTTAAGAGGTTAATGGAGAAGTATAGAGAAAAAAGGTAAGATCTTCATATGGTTTTTATTGATTTAGAGGAAACATATGATAGCATTCTTGAAAAGTTTTATGGTCGTGTTAGAAAAGAAATGAGTACTAATTAGATATATTAATGTAATAAAAAATATTTATGATGAAGCGGTTATTAGCATAAAAATGTTGGCTGTAATACTAGTGAATTTTCAATGACAATAGGTTTACATCATGATTTTTTTTAGTCCTCCTTTGTATTAATTATGAATAAGCTTATGAGATTTATCCAAGATGATATTCATAGTGCATTTTATTTGCAAATGATATAATACTAGTAGATGAAACTAAGGCTAGAGTTAATCATAAGTTGACATTATGGGAAAATGCATTAGAGTTTAAAAATTTAAAGTCAGAATACATTGAATGCAATTTTAGTAAAAATAAAAGTAAATATAGAGTAAAAATTGAAGACCATGAAGTATGTAAAAGTAATCATTTTTTATTTTAAGATCGATATTCATAAGGAAAGAAAGAATGAGGATAATTGTCCATAGGATTAAAGTAGGTTGAATGAAATGGAGAAGCACAATTGAAATATTATGTAATCATAAAATATCAGCCAAGTTGAAAGGAAAGTTTAATAAGATATCCATAAAACTGGTTATGTTTTATAATATAAAATGTCGTGTAGCTAAAAATTATATGTATATAAGATGAATATGGCTAAAATGAAAATATTGAGATGGATGTGTGCTAATACAAGAAAAGATAGAATAAAAATTGTAGTCATTTGAAAAAAAAGATGAAGATAGCATCAATTAAAAATAAATTGAGAGACTGACGATTTAGGTGATTTGGACATTTGCAACATAGACCTAGAGATTTACTGGTGTGAAGGGGTAATTTGATATATGTAATAGAAAAAAGAGGTGAGGTTGATCAAAAATCATATGAGAAAAGTGATAAAAAAGGATTTAAAATCTTTACATCTTACAGAAAATATAACTCAAAATCGAGCAGAATGGAGAAAAAAGGATTTATATAGCCAACCTCAACTAGTTTGGGATTAAGGCGTTATTGTTGTTGTACATGCAGTTTCTTTTCTTACATGACTTTTTACATGATAGTAGATATCTTGTGAAAGGTTCTATATAGTATTAAGGTTTAATTTGAACAATGTAGGTGCCCTACTGCCACTACTTATAAATGCCATATTTGATTGCTAAAGCATTAGTCAAGTCTTGTAGATTATAAGTGATGTACCTTCGGTTCTAAAATGAAAGAGAAAATTTTTAAAAAAGAAACACTATGTGCCTTTGTCTGACTAGAAGCACCTTAACCCTAACCTTAAACTACTTGATCTTGTCAATTTGCTGTTGGGTGATCTATAGAAGTTTGGTAATGCTGTTTTGGCTGGTCCTAGATGTTATGCAAACCCTATAAACTGCTTTGGTATTCTTTGCAGAGGCAAACTGAACAAGAGGATTTCAATGAGACCGAAAGGTCAATTGGGAAGTAGTTATTGCAAACTTCAAGTTTTAAGCATCCAGAGAAGAGCACTTCCTCTATTATTAGGAAGACTCAGTGGGAAATAGGTGAGGTTTGATATGTAAGACCTACTCATCTCCCAGGTGCAAATTATATCCAAGCCATATCCAAATACAACCTCAATGGCTAGAAGCACACTTTCATCATCAAGCTCTTTTTTCGGCTGTCAGCATTATACAGTCCAAACATAACATATTAAACTATGAGAAGTTGGATAGAAGTGATAGTGTTTTATGAGGTGCATATATTCATATATTCATTCTTTCTTGCAAAATGTCATCAAATTAAATGTGCAGTTTTTTTGGACACTTCCCCAAGAGGATTTATGAGAGCTGTCTCCAGATTCTATTTATGATCTAGAGATTGCTTGGGGATGAGCACACTCTATGTCCTGCATAGATTCCTTCCAAAAGCAGCTGGACGGCAACCCTAAATTTGTCTTTTGTATATCCCATTGTCTTTTGGTTTGCCATGTGATAGTGAAAAACAAGGATGGTTATGAAGATGTCACAGGAAGTGATTGGCTGATATATTGGGATGTTAACGAGCACAAAAGTTTAAATATAAGCAAGATCCAGTGCATGGAACTCAGCTTGTTGGTCAAGTGGGTCTAAAGATTGGACATTGACCTGATCCAGAATGTCTAAATTTTGTTCTGGATAAGAGATATCCTAGTCAGATCGATGTCTATCTCATCCATTGGCTACCTATCTCAGTCTTGTGATATATTTTTGTTTTCAAGTATCTATTGGCAAGAACATGCTTGGTATGTTCTAATGCAGTTTTTTCTTTAGAAAAATGTATAAAATATAGAAATCACAAATTAGCCCTTAAACAAAAAAAAAAAAACTTTGTCCCTTCCATTCTTAATCAACAATAAGGAAATGGCAAATGGTTTATGAAGTTTGATAATTTTTGCTATTATCTTACGACAGTATGTTGTGCAGTCTGATATTCTAAACATTGTCTGTTATATTATGCTTGTGGTCACTTGTGTTCAAGCTTATCAACCGCTGGCTTTGTAAGGATATTCTTCTCTGATAGTCCAGGGTAAATGGTTTATGAAACTGATGTTAAGCTACTGATTTTGCCTGAAAAGCAGAATGAACCCATAATACCTCCAAAGTTTGACAAGGTTCCACCTATTTATTGATGTATGCAAAATTTGATGTTTAATATTAATGGTTTAATTCTGCTTTACATTTTCAAGGTCCAAAATATCAGTCATGTTTTGATACTTGCTATCTTTGCTTGGGTGATCAACCATGATAATTATGGTGACTGCTGCTGCTTAATTGTTAACATTTTTCTCATGATCAATCATTGTCCAACAAATATATCTAGGTTGCTATACCTTTTGCATTGATGAAATGATCTCGCTGAACGTAATGAATTGAAGGGGAGTCTGCCTAATCTGCTTGCAGAACCAACATGAAATTTTGTTGTTTCATATATCCTGACTTTGTTGGCTATTCTCTTCAATTGTTACACTGGAAAAATGAGCTTGATGGGATTAGCTCCTGGAACCAATAAAACCATGCATCATGCACATTGCAGCTGCTAAACAGCATCATGTATCTGGGGAATTTGTTCCTCCCAACATAAAGTCTCACAATGTCAATTGGATTTTATTGCTCCTGGAAATAACATTTTTCAGGTACTTGTGGAAGAAAGGTCACAATTGTGTTTTGCATGGTATGTACTGATGTTTCTACTAAGCTTTCCTTGTTATTCTTACTAATTAGCAAGTAATCCGTTTATAGTTATTATTGTTGTGTCACATTGATTTGTCTGATGCGACTGATTTTTCCTTGTTCATGTTAGGAATGTATTCTATGATAGCTATTGTTGGCGGTAGGAGCTGGAGAGTATTTCGGAACCTATACTTGCTACTTGCTGCTTCTGTTGTCCAGTGAGGGGACCACTTTGACAACAACTACTATGTAAGAAGGTTCTGATCATGTGGTTGCAATCCAGAATCCACCTTCACTGTCATAACCAACCAACTAGAGAATTTCACTTTTTCCATCATTTTCCTACTCAAATTCGCCATTCAGGTATATCATGCAACAACTACTATGTAGGAAGATGCTGATCTTGCCACATGGCACCAACTGTGTTGATCATGTGGTTGCAATCCAGAATCCACGCTCGCTGTCATGAATAACCAACATGAGAATTTCTTTGTCCATCATTTTCCAATTCAAATTTGTCAGTCGGGTATATCATCCAGGTTAAGATTCTCTTATCGACAAAGGACCATGATGGACAGTAAGAATCGTGATCGTCAAACCAATTATGCACTGCGTCCCACAGCTTTTACCCCTTTTAACAAAGGAATGGATGGAACCAAATGCCGGAAAGAAACGGAAACTGAAAACTATGGGAGGAAGCTACTAGAAATATCTCTTCATTCTCTATGTATATGGACACAGAATAAAGGGAGCATCTCCTATGTCTGTTCACATTCTCTTTTTTTTGTCTTTTATTCATTCATTGTGCTTCAGAGTTGATAGAAAGGCATGATAAGAACCAGTATTTGATTGCTGATTTTTTTTTTCCTTTCATATCTTTATTGGCTTTTGGTTTGCTGACATTTGATGTGGTCTTTATTCTGTCTCCAAGGCTGTAAAGCAAAGGATGGTGTTCAACTTTCTTGGCCAATAAAATGCAGGTTATATGCACGTGGAGAGATGTAGCTTTCACTGGAAAATGTTGGTTGGATTGCATAATGAGCTTGATTTAGAACTAAAAGCCCAGCTTAGGGTTTTTTTTTTTAAAGGGCTAAGACAGGGTTGAAACCCATGGAATTTACTAAGTAAAAAAAAAAAGGAGACTCACAGAAAGGATAGAAGAGAAGGAAACGAGAGAGAAAGGGAAGTGAAGGAAGGAAGACAGCATCTGAAATACAAGAAGAGAAACAAACTTCCTGGAGCAAAACCTGCCCACTTTTCTCACAGAATCTTCAAGGTAGCGCTAATTGGTTGTTGGAATAATGTAGCAGCCTGCCTCCAAACAAGATCATCAAAAAACCAAGCATTTAGAATGAGCTACAGTCCAAGAAGAAGTAATATGATACGTGAAATGGCTCTCCACTGTTGTTGCTCGTTTTGGAAAAATCATTCTTTGAGAATACCCATGTTGTAATGGACATTGTGTGGGGTAGACCTGAGAGTGGTTTTCTATTGTCATTTTCTTGATGTAGCATAGATTATGTGTTTGTAAAGTACCTAAGATACTAAATGTGTGTCCATTTGTAAATTGATTAGTCTTTTTAATTGTTTCATTGTTATCAGAACATTTTATGGTATAAGAAAAGGAGGCCATCATTAACTAATAACCAGTGATGGTCCTTGTTATTATTCTAATTTCTGCATCACCAAATATTTAGAAGCATCACATGGTTGTATAGACATGTTTATGGGAATTGAGCCAAAGAATTAAGAAGTAATAGTTTTGTACCAATGTCTCCAGCTTGATTAGGATTTATTCAATGCAATCTGATATTTCTTGTGTTTAAATTCTATGCACCTGTCTCACAGCTTGGGTGATTATACAATATCGTCGCTTGAATGATGTGTCGATACATGGTCTACTGTTTTACTTGAAGCTGTTTTCTGTTCTTGCAGGAATTCTCTCTGTTTAGTGCTTAGGGTTTCCATTATCTTCTTATCCGAATGCTGAAAGAAATGGAAGGAAAAAGCGCTATAGGTAGGAAAGGTAATTCATGACCTGTGGATGGAGACATCAACATAAAGGAGGAACCTAACCAAGTACAGTTTGACAGTTTCAGGTAGGTAAAATATTTATTTATGTATTTCTTTTCTTGCAAGGTATCATGCTGTCTTTCTTAGCTGGACGCAATGAAGAAACTTTCATATTTAATAGAGTTATTTTTCAGCTTCTTAAAATAAATAAATGAATGAATGAACAAAGCTCATCTTCCACCATAACACTTATTTAAGATGCTTATGGAGTTTTAATACGTTTATCGGTGGTTAAAGAAGCCATAGAACTTCAGGTGACCCTTCTGTTGACATCATATGTCACCCCAAGCATATTTGGTGCCTTGTCATCTTCCATGAAATCATTTGTTCGTTTAACTTGATGCCAAAGTTGGTACAGTGCAGTATAACAAACAAAGTTGTCAGATAATAGAATCAAAGAGCACGCTTGTTCTTCTTTTACTTTATAGCTGATGAAGAATGTCAATGGTAGATGTGGAAGAACCCTACAAACTCCAAAACAAACTTTTTCCGTGTGAGCATCATCAGCAATTGCAAATCAACTGAATCCTCTTTTACTGCTGATTTTGAGGATGCAAAATGGTTGTTTGTCCAGCTTTGTTACTAATACATATTTTATACATTTTTCCCATGCCTCCATTACCTGCTTTTGATGGTGATGTTCTCTTATGTTGGGTTGCAAATCACCACAAGGCTCTCTTCCCCTCATTCTATAAACTGTGGACGACACTGCTGACTTACGCTCTGTGAGAATGAACCTAGCCCCTTGTGTCATCAATAATTTACTGGAGAAAAATGGTGGCTTGAAGTCATAGTGGTTGTGGACCCCTGGTGGTTTTGGTGGCTCTGAAACCGGACTGGAATTTTGTCAATCCTGACGCAGACAACTTCAAGGCAACCAAAACCGGTTTGACTTTGGTTTAAGTCCATCTTGGATGGTAAGAAGCCTGTCTGCATAGGGACTCAACCTGACCCACTTGCAGGATGTGCCCCTCCATGCCAGCTTCTTTACGATACCCAATATATCAATACTTTTTTCCTCCTCTATATATAGACCCACACGGGCTCTCAGAGCTTATCAAATATTTTGATACTACAACAATCCCTCATTTCTCTTTCTTAGCCAAAAGATGGAATACTCTAGCTTGCAGCGCCAAGTTGCCAACATGAAGAAGAGCCTCTTTGATCAGGTCTTCTTCTGCTCTCTTCTCACAACTGAGCACACCTTGCTTAAAGTGGCTTCAACCGAGGAAACTATGATCTGTTATTGTTAGAGTACAGTTCAGGAAGTGGCTTTTCAAGAACTGAGATAAGCTTTCACAGTTTTCATGCTTGTTTGACACTAGTTTCCTTGAGAACCACCATGGTGGCCATTGATATTATTACCATCCATATAGGCCATCTCATGAGGAACAAATGATTGGCAACATAGAACTTAGAAACCTGACTCAGTTCTAGCTAGAATAGCATAGAGGTGACATGGGTTTTATCTCAATATTTCTTTTAATATCGAACACTCTTTCAATTCCTGTCATATCTTCACACTACTACATTTTTGGGCAATGCTAGCTGGACTGCAAGGTTTGTGACGCCCAATATTGCTCTGTTTGGCACTTGTCTATTTTCAGGGCTTGATAACCGTAGCTTAATAATGCCTTGGTAAGTACAAAGTAGTACACTGGATGAGATCAGTTTGGAGTCGACTCATTTTTGGAGACCAATAATCATTTTCTCTCTTTCTCGGCAATCCTCTAAGTTTTGAAAACCATGGCTGGATGCTAATTTGACCATTACAAGAAAGGAGCAAGAATTTCCAATATATTCAGTGTTTGACTTTTAGTTTTCTCTTATTATTATCACAGTTAGATGGTTGACCAACTTTTATACCTTTATACGTTCACAAAGTGACACAAAAAAATTGGATACCAAGTGCATGCAATGCATTCATGTTTTTGCATTAGAGATTGAATGTATGCTTGTGTAAATACGTTAATAGTGAAAGTTAATAAAATTAATATATGTAGCAGATGTATTCAAAATAAATCAGTTTTAAAAGTTTAGATTTCCATTTTCCTTTTCACTGTTCTTACTTTCTCTTTCTTTGAGGTGACCAAATCAAAAATTGATGCATAAAATCAATGATTAGGAATCATAATTGGCATCCAATCATTCAGCATAGTAAGAGTTTTTCTTCCAAACAGGTATTCCATGAGCCACATCTTTGACCCACACATCAACATCCATGTACATGTACATGTGTGTGTGTGTGTGTGTTTATAAGCATAGACATGTAGGGGCCTAAGGAGATGTGCACTTATATAAATGGTTGGATGGAAATATTGATTTTAAGGTGTGTTGCAGGGATACCTGGATGAACAATTTTATCAACTGGAAGAGTTGCAAGACGAAGCAAGCCCAAATTTCGTGGAAGAAGTTGTGACCTTGTTCTTCAGGGACTCGTCCAGATTGCTAGCCAACATTGAGCAGGCTCTGTGGGTATCGTCTTGTTTAAGGCTACTAATTAAGAGCTCACTGCGAAAACTACTATGATGTGACATGTATTATATTTTCTCCATGCAGGGAGAGGTGCCCTCAAGATCTCCGCAGGCTGGATTCGTTCATGCAACAGTTAAAGGGCAGTACTTCCAGGTAGTAACTCGTGCTAGGAAAAAACATGCATGCATGCCTCATGGGTGGAAGTTAAAAGCCATATAGCCAATAACAGCTACTATCACCGTTACTGCTGTTGCTGCTGCTGTTGGGAACCTCTTTCATAAGGCCTAAATTCGCCAACTGGGATCAAAGCCGAAACGGCCTGATTTTTTGGGCCCATTAATGCCTTCATTGTCTTTTAGTGCAAAGCCCAATGGGCCAAAAGAATCTGAAGCTTTGTCGGGCCATGAATAATTAAGTGCTCTAGTGTCGGCCCAGCAAGTTTCATTTCATTATTATTTATTTTGTTATACTTAGCTCATTAGTCTTCATCCATATGGATGGATTTTGTGCAGCATTGGTGCCTCAAGGGTAAAGAACGAATGCACACAGTTCAGAGAATACTGTGGTGAAGAAAATCTTGATGGGTGCCTCTCTCTCTCTCTGTCTCTCTCTCTCTCACGCGCGCGTACAACCGCGCGCGCGTGCACATTCGAACAGATGACTCCATCCACCATTATCTGCTCGCATGCATCATTGCAGTGTTTATGAATCCATTCAGCTAATTGTCTGTTTATATACATACATGCATTCAGATGCCAGAGGTCATTCCAAAAGGTGAAGAGAGAGCATGCCATATTAAAACAGAAGTTGGAGGCTTATTTCCAGGTGCTTTGCTCCCATAGGCCCATTCTTAACACTTTCAATTATGTTTTTTTTTCCCATCTAATCGTACTCTCTTTTAGCTTCGTAAAGTAATAGCATTTCACAAATGCTTGTCTCCTCATGTTTGATGTTTTCTTGATCGGTGTTTCAGTTGCTAAGGCAAATTGGCCCCACTGAGAAGGCTACCCGTTCTGGCAATTGAGATGACTACCCGTACTGACGTGCGGCGCTAGAATCTTCAATGAAGGTGTAGGGAGAATTAGTAGTCTAGAATCTATGAGAATAAGCCATGCCGTTGTAACTGTTGTTTAAGGTGGTAATGTTAAAGCTATTGATAATAGATGGTATTCTTGGTGCTTGAGCTTAACTTGTGTTCCTCCTGAACGTACCATTTGAAGATGTTTTGGGCTCTTGGTTGTTGCATATCTTAGTGAATTCTATGACCTAAAATCATGTAAATATTACTGATTTATTCTTAAGGTGGTATATAGCTGAGCATAATCTACAAGCTTGGCTTGAAACTAATTTTGAGTTTGGACTTCAGAATCTAGCCTGTTTTTCCTTTATGAACACTGATCAAGCCTAACTGAGTATCTTGATACCCTGAAATCAAGCCAAACTTGCTCTCAGACTTAACAAAAGCTTGAATCATGCAACACAGCCTCGTTTCAAATTTTTGGGACTGACGTAGGTGATGAGTGGCCAACACAGAGTTGAGTGAGGAAGAGATTGAGACAGGAATCTTGGTCATGGTGAATATATTCTATGAATAAATGCAAATGTAGAGGGGAACTCTTAAACAAACAAATATATAAGTAGAACTTCTAGCTTTTGTTGAAACGATATTGGATGTCATGGTGTGTTCAGTCTAAAAGATCTTTTATCATATATGCATTCATATGTCCAGATACATGCATGGATACATATTTCTAGATGGTACAATCATATGTCCAGATACATGCATGGATACAAAGCATTTGGGCAAAGGGCTGAAAAATAAAAAGGAGGCCCACACTATCTCCTCAAAGGAAAAAGTCTTGGTGCACCGTCCCGGTGTAGTATGGCTTGCACCGGATGCGATGATTCGCCCACGAGCGAGCCCACGCGTTAGAGATGCGGGACTTATGGGCAAGCCCTCAGCATCGGCATATCACTGCGTCTGCACCGAAGGGGGTGTATAAAGACTTTTTCCTCCTAAAAGCTCTTGTCATGGGCTGAACCAAGGTCTTGCCATTCAGAGGTAATTACATGATAGTTTGGGATTGCATAGGCTATCTTAAATTTAGGATTTTATGTAGGATTTTCACCATATTGTACTCCCTATCATGCAATCAAACTTTCTCCATTGTCTTCTGTCTTTGTTCGTTATAGCAAGGCTAAGAATTTTGGGAGACTCTGAAGGGGCATTCATGCAAAAATAGAAAGATTATGAGATCATCCATGCAAAATCAATACTTTTGAAGTGTATGCATGCAAAATAAACATATGACGATTTCAGAAAAATGTAATCAGAGCACATTAAATAGCAGCTAGGGAAGCAAATATTATAATTAACCAAATTAAACTAAGTCATATAATTGGTGATATGATACTAGAAAGATTGATAATTACTGATACAATGAGATGGGTTAGCTTTGTAAGCCAAGCAAAAAAAAAAGCCTACTCATGTGCATGAAATATATCTAAAAATTAGGTAATATGTAAAAGCAAAGAACGAATTAGTGCTCAAAACCTTCAATTGATCAAAAGAAAACAGAAAGCTTTGTCCATCTACTCAATATTATATATTTTATATTTGACAATCAACAATTTAGACTATTGATTATGGTATTAAATAATTGTTGGATATTGTTTCATACAAGAGCCTCTTTAATGATTTGAAATTATAGAGGGAAAAACAAAGATTGAATCTAATACGAGTACATTGATTTATATACTTGAGAGAAAGATAGGTGTAAAGATCTTATTCTTCTGGCCAAACTCCTCTCCTTATCCTCTTTCTCATTCTCCATCACCTCAATCGATATCTCAAGATATTATTTTACTATAAGACTAAAAATCCTAAATCTTATCCTTTATTTCTAGTTGAACTCTGAATATTCTCCCATCTCTTTTGTTCAATCACTATAAATTAAAATTCCTTATGGTGGTTGGCCTTGTCTCTTGCTTAGTTTACTCGAGTTCTAATTTTAATTATATTTTTCTATTTCAACACAAATGTTACCTTGATTTCTATCTAATGCTAAATTAAATCTTAAGTAGATAAAGAGATGTGATCAATGACCAAGGAGAGGCTTTGAATCACTAAGATTAGTCATGAGGGATGGGGAAAGCAATCAGGATTTGGATAGAAATTAGAGCTGGATTTTAAAGTTTTAGTCATGTATTGAACTAGTATCTTAGGACATCAACTAGCATGATGGAAGATGAAAACGAGAAGGAATAGTAGCTCATTTTGAAGAGAGAAGGAATGAGCAAAAGGATGAGAGGAGAAAGCGTAGAGGGGCGGCATGGAGGAGAAGAGGGATATAAGAAGAGATGAGAAAATAAGAAAACAAACCTTAGATGAGAATAGTAAGTAAAACTTCAAGAATAGCGATGGAATTAGAGAAGCTAAATTGATGGATTGGTATGTGCAAAAGGATGTGAGATGGAGAGAGGGTTTTTCTGAGGTAATAGCAACATACTATAAAAATATAACCAGCATGATAAAATAGATAAGTAAATCTTTGTACGCTATCATGGGATCATATGCACTAATATTAATTCATTCGACCAAAGTGAGCTTTGGTGCAACGATAAGTTTGCTTCATCACGACTTTAAAGTCATAAATTTGGAACATTACAGTAATCTTTTTGTATGTAGTGATAAGGTTATGTATGGTTGACTCTTTCTATAAACCATAGTAGAAGTTTTATTTACTAGGTTATTTTTTTATAATAATATTAAATCAATTAATTTCAATCTTACATTTCAACTAAAGTAGAAATTTGGTTGTTTATTTGAAGATATTTGAGCTTTTTTTAACCTTTCCTAGAAATTCTATCATCCAGTTTTAATGAAAATAAGGATAAGCACTTAATTTTGCATTATTGTGTAAGTCAAAAACCTTTATAGGAAACTCTCCTTTAATCTTTTCAAGAAACCATGTCCTAAAATATTGTTTAATTAGCCACCCACTTAAATTAGCTCAAGAAAGCTCGAATCATGCTCATTTTAATGTTAAACAAACCAAGTTTGAATTAGTAAAAATGGCTCAAAATTAATTTCAAGCTAAAGATTAGCCCAACTTGATTCAATTAACATGATAAGGCTCAAATATAATTATACATGTCATACTACATCATTAGGTCAAAGCTTTAATTAGCATTTTTTAAATTTTTGAATCAATAATAGTTAAAATAGGCTTGAAGCAAGCTTGATACATGTTTCAATTAATTTCAATTCAATTTTACATTATCAATCTGATCAATTGGGCTCTTATTGGATTTGCTTTGAAACTAAGCTTGAAATGATAAACATAACAAGCATGATTTTAGAGTTTGAACTTAAACTTATTTTCAAATCAAGATTGAACAAGCCCAAACTCAATTGAGCTTGCCCAATTATACTCTAACATACAACTTCCCATCTTAAGAAGCAAAAACTTGGAGCATTCCATGTTACCCTTTCCAAAGGGAGCTCCAAAGAAGATAAAGCTTTCATAGAGTGCAAACAAGTTAACAATTTTGCATGAGTACCATTTCAACCTTTACAATTGATACAAGTAACACATAAATATAAATTAAATGCACCCACGCATCTCATATTAAAGATGAAAAATAATTACCCAAGAGAAATAAAATAAGCACAATGCTCCTAAAGGTTCAAATTAAAGCATTTCATACCTAAAACATTATATTTTTAATTTTAATAATAATTTTTGAACTAGATTAGTTTCCAAACTATCTGTAGGTATATTTGCATCCACATAAGCAAAGTAGGGCTTTTTTTTTTTTTTTTGGGGGGGGGGGGGGGGAGGGTGACATAGAGAAATTGTCACTTAGAGCAATAATTTTTCAAGAAAAATTGCCACTTTAAGTGATGATTTGTAGGATTTTTTTTTTAAATTAAGAAATTCTTGCTGATCTTTCATAATTTTTTTATTTTTTATAAAATAAAAAATGTTAGTTGAAATCATCAGCCTAATTAATGAGTTTGAGAAAAAAATAATTTTATACCCCACAAAAAAACTATTGAAGTGAAAATCATCACTTTGAGATGTGATTTTCAGTATTGTCCACTATTTTGGTTAACCATGAAAGGTTCTCTGAAGAAACCTGTGCTACTCTCATATGACCAATCAATTTGAACTCTGCTTTTGATGAAATTTTCACCCAAGCTTGAATCTGTGTTGCATTCTTCGGTCCACTCTTTGCTAAGCTGGTTCAAGCTGTGGCCGCCATGTGCAGCTTCCTCACCACCACTATCATCTAATCAACTTCCATTATGCCATTTGCTATTGAAGCAATTCCATTTGATTGAAAGGCCATACAAAGAGGGGATAGTGTGAAATGTCCTTCATCCGATGTAGTTGATTATGTGGAACTTGATATATGCACCATGTGATGATGTTCGATCACTTTGAATCAACGTCCTTGAGCGTCAATGGACGTGCCATGGGTTTGTCGAAGAAGCTTTGCCTCAGCACCAAGATTTGCAAGAAGTTCCGAGAATCGAATATTTTGGCGGAAACCCTTCGACGCTCAAGTTAGTGATCAGAATCACAGCCGTGAGCTTCAGAGAGCTCGAATGAGAGAGTTAGGAAGAAACTGAGAAAATCATTAAGTATTTGTTCTTGTGCTTATACCTTTGTCAGGGGTCCCTCTTACCTATTTTGTTACTGATTTGGGTCTACGTGGCTCGATGGATAAGATCGGCATCTCATTATGAGTCATGACTTTTATGAATGGAATGTCAGAACTAGTGCAGTTGGATTTACTTCATCTGAACTGGATGATTGGTACTTTGTGGTAGATAACCACCTTTTCAGAGCTCAAGTGGCTGGAGTCATTAAAGCTTCATGATGAGTGACAACTTTTTGGTTCTATCTGATCAGTGTTATTAATGCTTCCTGATAAATTATGACCTCCTAGGCTCACGCCAGGGTTAATGGAGTTTGTCTCAGATCAAAAGTGGCTGGTAGGCCTGACCTTGTCAGAGGTAAAGGCTTGCTTGGAAAGCTGGAGTTGATCTTGGAGATAATGGGGAGCTAGGGCCACGTAGGGGTCGCTTCTGTAATAGGGCCGTTAGCTTTCCAAACAATTTCCGTCGTCAGGTAATTTTGGCCGTTAATTCACACATAGCTTTTACTGGCTACATCATATGCCTCCTGCTCCTAATTCTTGGTGCTCACGCACGCAGCATCCACCAAGAGAAAGGAGCGCAAATTTTTTGCTTTTTAATATGTCTCGCACGTTATAAATTAGCGGAGGCGAGAGCGTGTCCTCGAGGAGATAAAGTCCTTTCGAAGTCTCTTCATCATTTAAGGAAAAGTATTGGGAGCGATACAGCCTGTGGGGAGATCAAGGAAGATATCCCTCGAACATTGAAAAGGGGTGGAATGCCATTATTGGACTACTTCAATCGGCGTCCCATCATTGGGCATGGATCGTGCTATGCAAGTGCTCCAGAGGCATTGTATCTCAAACACGAAAGAGTTCGCGGGTGATCAGATGGTTTTTCCATTTACGAGCTCCCACGTGGTACTGTGGTGGGTGGGATATTCAAAAATTGCACATAAAAACCGTCTTGCCTGCCTCGTCGAGCTTCCATCACCTTCTTCGAGCTTTCTTCGCCTTCTCCGAGCTTTCTTTGCCTTCTGATACTTGAGCTCCTACCTTTGTCCTTTTGATTTTCAGGTTAGTCCTCATCACATTCTTTGCTTTTTATCCCATGGACTCTGTTTCCTGTAGGAAAGGTAAGAGCTCCATGGTTGAACCCTTTAGGAAGGAGATCCTCCAGGCACGGCGCCGGGCTCCTGATGGTGTTTCCATTCATGGCCACCCAGTGCCCTCAGCCCAAGCAACATCTAGGGCCTCACCACCTAGGGCTCCTCCTCCGCCCTTTAGGGCTTCCTATCTACCTCCTAGGGTCTTCCTGTGATCATCTAATCATTCGACATCTCCTTCGGCTACCCTCTCTGAATCCGATGGCTCGGGAGGGATAACTTCCTCCATGACCGCCTAAGACCTAAAAAACCTTAGGGCCCAATATGGGATTCTTGATAGTGTCTGCCTCTCCAGCCAGTTTGGTGGGATTGCCTTGTACGAGGAATTTTTCAAGAGTGGGCTTCGTCTTTCTCTCCACCCCTTCTTTCTGAATCTTTTGGATAGGTATGACTTGGTTCCGGCGTAGCTAACTCTGAACTCCATTCAGATTATCTGCGCCTTCATTGTTCTTTGTTACTTCCATCGCATCCATGCCCGAGTTTCCTTGTTTTGGGCCCTATATAAATTCCGTAATCCCAATAAGGCTGGATGGTGGAGTTTTGCCTCCAGACCCAAAAGAGCTCTTAAGCTCAAACTGCCCTCCAAAATTAAGGGATGAAAATCTTGATTGTTCTATGATCATTTGGATGAGGTGAAGACGAGCTGGGGCATGCTCGACACCAGCCCTAATAAAAATTCAACCATCAATGAGGAGGATCGGGGGATTCTTGATGCATTGTTATCATCTGAATTTCCTCCCTGCCAGGAGCTATTGTTGGAGGACAACCTTCGTGACACCGGCATAGCACCAGCGGTCGGCACAGCATCGGCGTCGCCACCATCAGCATCCAGTGAGCGCCACACTCCCTTAGCCGCTACTCATTTCCATTTCATTCCTTCATTTCTCTTTTTTCACCTTTTTTTTTTAACTTTGTCTTCGTATCCTTATGCAGCTATGAAATTTTCTTTTGTCTTTTCGGTGGCCGGCCTTCGAAAGAGGAAAGAGGCCACCGAGGACACGGCAAGGGCAAAGCCGAAGAAGCCTCACCAGAAAGAACAAGGTGGGCCCTCTCGGCCACCCAACCCCTTCCATAGCTCCAGAGACTGCCCCGGTGGAAGAGCCAGAAGGGGAGGATCTCCACGCCGAGACACCCGCAGTCAGGGCACTTTTGCTGAAGTGGAAGTGGGGCCATCGAGGGAGGAGCCTTCGGTCCCTATTGGACCCGAAGGTGAGGCCACGCCGAAGGTGAGGGTTGAGACACCTCCGGTGGTGGAAGTTGAAACGGATGCCCCGCTGGCCGCTTAGCCAATACTGGAGGAAGGAGAAACGCCCCCCGTCGGCAAACCCAAAAGCCAGCTATCTCAGCTGACGGCGATGAACCGCAGCCGACTGGCGGAGCATGTACTGAGGTAATCTAGCCTCCCAAGTTTCTAGGCCAAGCTCCATCGCATGTCCGTCGATGATGCCCTTGATACCCTCTTCATCGCTACTCTTTGGGTATGTCTTGTCGACTAAATTTTCCTTTTGCATTAAACTCGATTGGAATCTCTAACCTATTACCCCACACAGATGTCCAACGACCTCTTTATTTTCTGGGACATATGCACCGGAGTAGCCAGAACCCGGGTCGACACCTTGGCCAAAGAGTTGGCTGATGTCCAGGCCCAAGAGAAGAAGACGATCAACGAGCTTCGAGTCACCCAAGAGGGGAATAACTTCCTGAAGGCCCAGGTAGAGGTGGCTGAGAGTAGGGCCAGGATTGTCGAGGCCAAGTTGGCGGACACCATGATGAGGCTTAAGCCAACTAAAGAAAGGTTGGAAGATGCTCTCATCAAACTAGAGCACGCCGAGAAAAGGGCCGATAAGGCCGAGTCCGAAGCCTGGGCTATCATAGAAAAGCATGCACTAGCGGAGGCTGATGCCCGGACCTTCTGGGAGAAAAAGACCATTGCCGAGGCTCAAACCCAGAAGGCAATGGAGAAATTGACTGTCACCAAAGCTGAGATTGTGGAGAAGGCAACCACCATGATTCAAGCTGCCAAAAGGGTGGCTGCCATCGAGGCTAAAGCTACGGAAAAGGTGGCCGTCGTCAAGGCCGAAGCCATGGAAAAGGTGGCCGTCGTAGAAGCTCGAGCTCGGGAGGCCGTGGAGCAATATAAAGGCTCTGCAAACTTTGCCGCAGAGTTGAGTGAAGCAGCTATGGACGCCTTCTCCCACGGCTTCGAGAGGTGTAAGGAGAGGGCCTCATGGATCTTTAAAATAAGTGGCCTCGAATGCCTTCGGCCTGAGGAGGAAGAGGGAGATCTGGAGAGCAGCGGCACCGAGGATGGGCCTGGGTCACCCGAACCTTAGATTCATTTCTTTTTCATTTTTCAAACATTTTGTAATCCGACAAATGTTGATCTTTTGCACAACACCTTCATAAGATAAATGAAAGGAGTATTTTGTTAAAGTGTGGTGAACTCATCTTTTGATAGTTCTTTAGTCTTTTGGCGATCACATCTTGACTTTAGCCATTAGAATCGACAAGATGCACCTTTAGTGTCTTGAGTACCTTCGGGGAGTCGGCAATTTGGTGTGTCTCTTAGGGACGTATTAGTTCGCCTTAGTTTCTTAGGCTTTCTTTGGAGTGTTCCCCATGTGCTGATGGCAGTCATCATTCTGGGGATTTCTTGCTGCCATCTCTGAAGTTGACTCGAGGCCACCGAAACTCTAGGATTTGAATCGCCCCAAGGGTTTTTTGCGCCGGCCCAGGAGTTTAACTCGGGGCCGCCGAGACCATAGGATTTGAATCACCTCGAGGGTTTCTTGCGCCGGCCCGGGGATATCCTTTGATCATGTGGCTACCGAGATCCTTTTGAAAACTACCACGGAGGTTTCTCGCATCGGCCTGGGAGTTTGACTCGGGACCATCGAGACCATAGGATTTGAATCATTTCGGGGGTTCTTGTGCCGACCCGAAGATATCCTTATGATCACGTGGCCGCCGAGATACTTTTGAAAACTACTACAGGGGTTTCTCACATTGGCACGAGAGTTTGACTCGGAGCCATCGAGACCATAGGATTTGAATCACCTCGGGGGTTTCTCGCGCCGGTCCGAGGATATCCTGATGATCACGTGGCTGCCGAGATCCTTTTGAAAACTACCACGGGGGTTTCTTATGCTGGCCCGGAAGTTTGACTCGGGGCCACCGGAACTATAGGATTTGAATCACTTCAGGGGTTTCTTGCGTCGGCCCGGGGATATCCTTATGATCACGTGGCCGCTGAGATTCTTTTGAAAACTACCATGGGGGTTTCTTGCGTCGGCCTGGGAGTTTGACTCGAAGACCATAGAATTTGAATCACCTCGGAGGTTTCTTGCACCGGCTTGGGGATATCCTGATGTTCACATGGCCATCGAGATCCTTTTGAAAACTACCATGGGGGTTTCTCGCGCTGACTCGAGAGTTTGACTCAGGACTGCCGAGACCATAAGATTTGAATCACCTCAAGGGTTTCTTACACTGGCCTGGAGATATCTTGATGATCACGTGGCTGTCAAGATTCTTTTGAAAACTACCATGGGTATTTCTCGCGCCGGCCCGGGAGTTCGACTCGGGGCCGTCGGGACCATAGGATTTGAATCACCTCGGGGGTTTCTTGTGCCGGCCTAGGGATATCCTTATGATCACGTGGCTGCCAAGATCCTTTTGAAAACTTTCATAGTTGAATAGAAGGATCAAATTGAAAACATTTCTTTTATTTATTGGTCAAGTACACTTACTATTAATAATACCGACAGAGGTTATCCGCGTTCTAGGTACATAGAATTGGTTGTCCGTCGAGCTCCTCAAGTCGATAAGCTCCATGATGAAGTGCTTCAGTGACTCGATAGAGCCCCTCCCAATTTGGAGAGAGCTTACCTTCTTTGGTTGGCTTAGATACCTTAGCCTTTCTAAGAATTAAATCCCCTAGGCAAAATGTCTTGGAACGGACTCGGGCATTATAATATTTGGTTGCTCGTTGGTGGAAGATAGTCATTCTAAGTCACGCCCGGTCTCTCACCTCATCAATGAGATCGAGGCTGGCCCTTAATTGATCTGAATTGTCTTCTTCATTATATGATTCCACCTGGAAGCTTAGAAAACCAATCTCCATCGGAATGACTGCCTTAGATCCAAAGACAAGACTAAAAGGAGTCTCCCCTATAGAAATTTTGGAGTCGTATGATATGCCCACAATACACTTGGGAGTTCCTCCATCCATCTACCTTTAGACTCATCCAATCGGGTTCTGAGCCCCCGTAGGATGGTCTGATTTATAACTTCTGCCTTTCCATTAGTTTGTGGATGCCCGACAGAAGTGAATCGATGATCAATACCTAGTTCGGCACAAAAGGTCTTGAATGCAGCGTTATCGAATTGATGACTGTTATCGGTGATGATAGTATGGGGTAGGCCAAATCAAAAAATGATGGACTTTCATACAAATGATCTCACCTTACTCTCAGTGATCTTTACTAATGCCTCGACTTCGATCCACTTGGTGAAGTAGTCAATGGAAACAAGTAGGAACCTTCACTGCCCTGAAGCCGAAAGGAATGGTCCCAAGATATCTATTCCCTTCTAAGCGAAAGGCCACGGAGCAGAGAGTGGAGTCATTTAAGAGGCTGGCTGTCATTGAATATTGGAATATCGCTGGCAGCTATCACATTTCTAGACTAGCTCGGTAGCGTCTTTCTGCATAGTAAGCCAGTATCCCTGGCGAAGAACCTTGTATGCCAGTGATCTGCTCTCCAGGTGGTTCCCATATATGCCCTCATGAATTTTTCTAAGGATATAATCAGCATATGCAGGACCGACACATTTGAGGAGGGGATAAGAGAAAACTTCTTGTATAACTAACTGCTTATTTAGTAGTACAAATTTGGAGGCCCTCCATTTGAGCAGTCAGACTTCTATGGGATCAGCGGGAAGAGTGCCATCGTAAGATAGCGGATGTAAGCATCCATCCATGTTGATCCTTGCATAACCGGCAAAACATCCTCCACTGCATCAATACTTAGGAGGTCCAAAGGCTCAATGTATGTTCTCCCCAATGTGCTATCCATCGAAGTAGCCAATCATGATAAAGCGTCGGCTCTGGCATTTATATAAATGATAGTGAAGTAAGCCAAGGTAGAGGTCAGTGACTTGACCTTATTTAGATATCGAGACATAATAGGGTCTCGAGCTTCATACTCTTCGGTAATCTGTCCGAAGACAAGTTGGGAGTCGATGAAGGCCCTGAGGCGCTTTACTCCAAGCTCCTACGTGAGCTTAATTCCGGCCAATAAGGCCTCATACTCAACTTGATTATTTGTAGCTTCAAAGAGCAATCGAAGAGCGTACTCCAATATGACACCCTTCGGATTCGCCAGGATAAGACCGGCTCTGCTTCCTTGAAAATTAGAGGCATCGTCGACATGGAGAATCCAGGCCTCCACCGTATCTTCATTAGCATCTGGGTATATCATAGGGAGATCTTTAGGTTGCCCTTCTGTCCAAGTGCACTCCACTAGAAAGTCCGCCAGCACTTAGGACTTCAAGGTGGACTGGGATTGAAATGAAAGGTTGAATCTTCCAATTTGATAGCCCATTTAGCTAGTCAACCAGAGGTGTCAGGACGAGCCAGGATAGCCCTAAGAGGTTGATCCGTAAGTATCACGATTGGATGGGCTTAAAAATATGATCAGAGACTCTGAGCGGAGATAATCAGAGCAAAGATAATTTTTTCAGTTCTGAAATATCTAGTCACCGCATCGTGGAGTACCTTACTAGTATAGTAAACAGGTTTTTACGCTCCATCAAGGTCAATGCGCACTAGGACGGAACTGAAGGCCTCTGGAGAGGTGGCAAGGTAAAGGAAGAGCTTCTCTCCTTCCTTTGGCTTCGATAGTAATGGCGGTGTAGACAGAAATTCTTTCAGCTCTCCAAAGGCTCTTTGATAGTTCTCCGTCCACTCGAAGCCATCCATCTTGCTCAAAGCTTTGAAGAAGGGCAAGCATCTTTCAGCTGATCTTGACAAGAATCGGCTCGGAGCAGCTACTCTTTCGGTGAGCCATTGCACCTTCCTTTTATTGCCTGATTGTCTCGTGTCTAGGATGGCTTATATCTTCTTCGGATTTTCTTTAATCCTCCAGTGGGTCACTAGAAAGCTCAGAAATTTTTTAGTTGCGCACTTATGGAGGTTAAACTTCATTTAATGGCGCTAGAGATTATTGAATGTTTCTTCTAGATCGGCAATATGGTTGGCAATGAAGGTGCTCTTAGTTAGCATATCATCCACATACACCTTCATATTGCATCCAATTTGGTCTTTGAAAACTTTATTCATCAATCTTTGATAGGTAGCTCCGATGTTCTTCAACCCAAAGGGCATCATCTTATAGTAGTAAATGCCCTTTTCAGTGATGAAAGAGGCATTTTTTTCATTCATTGAATTCATTTTTATTTGATTGTACCCCGAGAAGGCATCCATAAAGCTTAAGAGCTCATGGCTGGATATGGAATCTACCAGTTGATCGATTCGTGGCAATGGAAAGCTATTCTTGGGGCATGCCTTATTGAGATCAGTAAAATCAATGCAGATCCTCCAACTTCCACTAGCCTTCCAACCATCACTGTGTTAGATAACCAATTCAGGTACTGTGCTTCTCGAATGTGGCCAGCAGTGAGTAGCTTATCAACCTCCTCATCAATAGTCTTCTATCGCTGTGAGCGAAGCTTCTTTTCTTTTGTCGAACAGATCGGTACTTCGAATCAATGTTGAGTTTATGAGTGATCACCTCCGAAGGGATGCTAGGCATGTTCAAAGTTGACCAGGCGAAGACATCTAAGTTCGCCCGCAAGAAGGTAAGGAGTTGGTTTTTCATCTCCAGGGAAAGAAGCTCATCGATTTGTACGGTCTTCAAAGGTTCGTCCCTAGCGGATAAGATAGTAGGTGTTCGGTTGGTTCCCCTCTCTTCTTAGATTCTTTGGGATCAAGCATCACTGAGGTTGATGGGGTTGCCATCTCTTGAGGGCTAGGAGCCATATGATAACATAGTTGCACAGGATTTTGCTCCCAATGCATCTCACCGATCCCCCCCGGGTAGGGAACCTCACGAGCAGGCATTTGGTAGATATCACCGCATCCAAGAGGTTTAAGTCAGGACGACCAAGTATGGCATTATAGGCCAGAGGTACTCGGGCCACTAAAAACCTCATCAGGACCGTGCTTTGGCACGGCGGTGATCCTATCATGACCGATAGGGTAATTTCACCTTCAACCCTCACTGAATCGCTTGTTAAGCCAACCAAAGGCGTAGTCAACGATTGCATAGGTAAGTATGTCAGCAAAGCTCCGACTGTCTACTAATATTCTTCTTACAGGATGTTTAGCGATTGTTATAAAGATAATTACGCTATCATCGTTTAGATTGCCTTCCCTCCTGCTAACTCTCCTTCAGGAAATGAGATTACATTTTCTACCCCCTCATCCCTCCTTGGTCTCTTGGAGGATGAAGCTGCTCCCCATGAAAGCATACCCACCATCTTTTCCGTTGGAGTGTTGTTAATGTTGGCCTGAATAGGTACGGGCCCCATCAAAGCTGGGACAACCGAAGGTCCTCCCTTCTGAACAAACTTTCTAAGATAGCTCTACTGAATGAGTTCTTCAATGGTCCGCTTCAGATTACAGCAATCTTCAGTATCATGGCCATAATCTCTATGGAAGCGGCAATAGCGACTTCAGTCGCGGGTAGAACCCATCCTCAATGGGAGAGGGCGTTGAAGGTAAGACTCGCCCTCGATCTCCATAATGATATGAGATCTAGAGGTGAGAAGTGGTGTGAAGTTCTCCTCCTTGGGGGAAACTCTCTGGTGCCGGGTATCTGGTCGATGCAGGTGCTCAGGCTTCTTGATGGGAGGTCCGCTTGGCTCCGTGCGGATCGGCTTTTTGCTAGGCCCTCTTTCAGTGCCCCTCCGTGTAAGATCAGCCTCATCGGCATGAATATATTTCTACGCATGACTCAGAAGATTAGTATAGGAATTGAAAGGCTTCTTGTCTAATGAATAGGTGAAGTGAGAGGGATAGAGTCCTCACTTCAGGGCCATGGTAGCCACACATCATCAAGGTGGTAAACCTCAAGGGCTGCCATCTTAAACTGGGACATAAAATCCTTCAAGGGTTCTCCATCCTTCTGTTGAACGAAGAATAAACTGTCTGCTACCCAAGGGATCTTCTGACAGGCATCAAAGTGTGTCAAAAAAGCCTTCTCCAACTATCGAAAAGAGTCGATGCTGCATGAAAGTAGGCGAGAATACCAGGCACGCGCAGCCTTTTAGAGGGTAATAGGGAAGCAATACACAGGAGGGCATCAGTCGCCCCCTGAATTTGCATGAGAGATTTGTAACTCTCCAGGTGGTTGAGCAGATCCATGGTGCCATCATAGGGGTCCAACTGAGGGAGACAGAATCTGCGAGGGACATGCTCCTCTATAATCCGATGGGTAAGGGGTGGACGAGTATCATAATTCACCGCTGATGGATTGTGTATCTTCTGGCTGAGCTCCTCTAACCACTGATCTTGCTCCTCCATGCATCTCTCCATCTGGCAATTGTTGTCCTCACTCATTGATTTAGAAGATGAGCGGGGAGAATAATAGTGTTGATGATGGCGCATCCATCTAGGTTCCTTCCCCCATCACCGTTTGAAGGAGGGGCTACTCGAGCGATGGACATGGGATAACAACCTTTTAGAAACTTCATAGCGATAATGGTGTTCGGATGGAGCGGGATGGTGGTGAAGCTCTTCTTGAGGTTTTCCATATGTAGATTGCTGACTAACTGGGGCAACCGCTACCAACGGCATGGAAAGCTTGGGGGCCGTTGCTCTTGCAGCTCATGAACCATCCCAACAAGGGTTTGGACCTGCTGAGTGAGGGTAGCTAATTGCTTTTATGGAGTGGCTAGGGAAGGTGAAGAAAGAGCAGGGAGATTGGCTATAGGTTGCTCAGCATAAGGGAGATGCCCCCCAGTGTAACTGGTAGAAGCATCCTGAATGGGCGTCCTCGCCATTGTTGTTCAAGAAAAGGGCAAGCTTATAGCTCAGAATTATAGAGCTATCCTTTTCTGTTCAGCCCCATCCCTACCTGGTGTGCCAATCTGATGATGTCCGATCACTTTGAACCAACATCCTTCAGCATCAATGGACGTGCTGTGGGTTTGTCGAAGAAGCTTTGCCTCAGCGTTGAGATCTACAAGAAGTACCAAGGACCATATATTCCGGCGGGGACTCTCCGACACTCAAGTTAGTGATTGAAATCATAGCCATGAGCTTTAGAGAGCTCGAATAAGAGAGTTAGGAAGAAGCTGAGAAAATTACTAAGTATTTGTTCTTGTGTTCATACCTTTGTCAGGGTCCCTCTTACCTATTTTGTTACTGATTGGGGTCTATGTGGCTCGATGGATAAGATCGACATCTTATTATGAGTCATGACTTTTGCGAATGGAATGTCAGAACTAGTGAGGTTGATTCACTTCATCTGAACTGGGTGATTGGTACTCTGTGGCAGATAATCACCTTTTCAGAGCTCAAGTGGCGACTTTTTGTTTGTCTGATCAGAGTTATTAATGCTTCATGATGAATCATGACCTTCTAGGCTCACGCCCTGGTTAATGGAGTTTGTCTTATTAAACGTATATGGATCAAAAGTGGCTAATAGACCTGATCTTGTCAGAGGTAAAGGTTTGCTTGGGAAGCTGGAGTTGATTTTGGAGATAATGGGAAGCTAGGAGGCCGCCTAGGGACCGCTTTTGTAATGGAGCCGTTAGCTTTCCAAATAATTTTTGTCGTAATTAATCGTTAATTTACACATGACTTTTACCGATCACATCATTATGTTACACCATGATCCTTATGTTCTATGCCATCTTTGAGAGGCATGGAGTCTTGTTCAGGGAAAAAAAGCATCATATTCACGGGAGGATCAGGATTGAAGGAACCTTCACAGTTTACCAACATAGCGAACAGTGGAAATCACCCCTTAAAACGATAATTTTCATTTAAATATATATATATATATATTAGTTTTTTCCCATCAAACTCACCAGTCGGACTGTCGATTCCAACTGATGTTTTTCATTTTCAGAAAAATAAAAATATAAAAAATTATGAAAATCACCTGTGTGATAACAATTTTAGTAGGAATTTTTCATAATAAAAAAAAATAAAAAAGTGAAAAAAATCCTACATAATGATTTCTCCCTGAAAAATTGCCGGATCATTTCTCAAAGAAGTTGTGGTAAAAATTATTTATTACATCCATAAATAATTAAAAAACTAATTTATTATTAAATAAATATTATTAAAATTAAGAATCGTCCAACATCATACGGCAAAGCTCATAACGTGAGTCGGAGGCGGTTCAGCGGCCGATATGACTACGACTCGAAGGTGCCTGAAATTTTGGTGCATTTCAGGTGCGAGGAATTGCAGCTCCCATCCACCGGTCAAAACTCACTCGAGTATAACCAACCCTCGTCCCCGGCCGCCCGTTGCTGAAAGCTTGTTCCACGCTTACCACCAGGAGCCCAGGGGAGGGAGAACAACGGAGGAGGCAGTGTGGACGACTGTTGGAAGAGCAAGCCACCATGATTCCAGCGATATTTGCCATGGGATTCCTGCTCTTCCCCTTCACCCTCTGCGTCCCTTCAACCAGGAATCTCCCTCAATTTCTCCTCAAGGTCCGGACCGTGCTGACCACCAGCTTCCACCACTTCCAGCAGGAGTTTGCTTGCCTCTTGGACTCCATAACAAGACGCACTTGAAGATTTTGGCCACGTCTTCCGTTCCGCAAGCAAGCTTCCTCTGTTGTGAGATGGCCGTTCCCCTGACAACACGCTGCAGTGTTATTTGCTACTGAGTGTGAAGTGAGAAACAATTTTGAGTTCTAAATTTAGAATATTTACATGCTGTAACATCTAACTCTGCAAGCCATTAATCAGAAAACTTTTTTTTTTTTTTTTCCAAGTGTTTGTAATTGGTGGCTCCGTTCTGAATTAATAGACTCTTTATGCCACTTCCCAATCTTGAGGTAATAAGGTAGTGAAACGGCAGCGTCTTGAACGAACTCACGATAACATCGCCCCCTGCCATGCGGGGGTCTTTGTATGCGACCACATTTTAGCTGCCTCAATTATTATGCAATTTAGATACAGCTAGCAATTTTTGGTGCAAATTCATGCTCGGGTTTTTCATGTGGCTATATTGTAATTAGGGCAACGAATTTGCAAATTTTCACTGGGAATCGCTAGGAATCTAGGACTCGTCTTCAAGTTCCAATTTGGAGCAGAGTTTGTTTGATGGACCACCCCACCCAGCTCTTTGCTGATCTGCAACAATATCTTCACTCCCATAGAAGAGCAATGGTGGTGGGAGATTCTATATGGAAAAATGAAAATTTTGTTTAGCATCTCAGAATCTTTGGCATATAAAACTTATTTCGCATGCTTTTCCGGGTTGCACCCATCCTCCATTTGGATCTGGTTCCAGATTTGTGAAGTGCTTTCCCAAGCATTTGACAGCGCTAATATATCATGTCATTTCTTTGAACTGATTGCTGATGTCTCATGTTTTCTTTTAAGAAATAAATAGGTAAATAAATGTAACTCATGAGCTGTGTCTCATTGAGAAATTTAAATGACAGCTAGAGAAGTTCAAAACATCAATTAATTTTATGAAAGTAAATAAATATAGCCATTAATCCCATTTCATTGAGAAATTGAAATGACAACTAGAGAAGTTCAAAACATGGAGAACTGCAGCATGCAGTCACAATACAGAGCACACAACAACTAACATCACCAAAGAAGGACCCGGCCAGCAATACAAAGCATTGAAGCAACACTCCCGAGACAATTAGCTTTCATCACTGTAAACAAAGCATCGTCAAAACAAGAACAGCAATCACAGAAAGCATTCCGCTGAAATCAACCTCGGAGTTGACTTTAGAGTCTTCAGTTGATTCAAGCATCAAAATCTCTTGAAAACACAAATTTTGAAACAGTACTTAGACATGGTCCAAAAGTTTGGGACTTTATGTTCTGTAAAACTGCTTGTAGAAAATCTTGATTTTTTAAATCAGCAAAAGTAGCAGAACTTCCGAAGCAACCTCTGTCGGATTCTTTCTGAAAACATCATCCTTTTATTCTATAACTTCATCCATAGACCACCATGGTAATCAGCTATATGGTTTTCCCATCATGCCGAGGATGAATTATCTCCTGCTAGATGGAGATTGAAGTTAAATTGACCAGGTTTCAAAATGAGTCATGTTGCTGCCAAATCACTTTAGAGGAGTGTCAGGCAATAGAGAAGCTTCGTAGGCCTCCAGAGGAATGACAGGGACCATCTCCTTCAGCCGGAAACCGGCAAGAAAAGTCCCAGATCGGTGGTTTCGGCGGGAACCCTCCGACGCTCAAGTCAGTGATTTAGAGAACATGGATCTGAATGAGAGAATTGAGATTGAGTCCCCCTCCTCATTTTGAGTCGGGGTCCTTATATACCTGTTTGGGGGTCCCTCTTACCCTTCGTTGATAACAATCAAATCCTTCCATTAGGATCGGCTCAATAGTCGACGAGTGGGTGTGCAGTTGCTAAGCACACGTGCCGTAAATATTGGGAACTGCCCATAGTATATTAGTAACCGCCCATAGTCTTAGCAAAGAGTAGGTTAGTGGGGCACTTGTTAGGTGGTTGGGAACAAAGTCCGAGGTTGGTCCCGAGGCCAAAGCTAGAAGCCGAGAGCAGGTTCAAGGTTGAGGCTGACCGAGGCTGAAGCTGATCGAGGCTGAGGCTGGCCGAGGCTTGGGGAAACTGGGTGCTGGACGCTGAGGCCGAGGCTGAGTGGAAGAGGCCGAGGCGGGGCCGACCCGAGCGCCAAGGCAGGGAGATCAGAGCGAAAGAGGCCGAGGCGGGGCCGACCCGAGTGTCGAGGCGGGGCCAAGTCGAGCGCCGAGGCAGGGCCGAGCCGAGCGGAAGAGGCTGAGGCGGTGCCGACCCGAGTGTCGAGGCGGGGCCGAGCCGAGCGCCGAGGTGGGGCTGACCAGAGCGAAAGAGGCCGAGGCGGGGCCGAGCCAAGCGGAAGAGGCCGAGGTGGGGCTGACCCAAGCGCCGAGGCGGGGACCTCCGTCAGTCATTTTCACCGTTAATTTTGATGGCACGAGAGTAGAGAGCGTGCCAAGACCGAGGCCGAGGCGGGGCCCGAGGCCGAGGCCGAAGCGGGACTCGAGGCCGAGGCCGAAGCGGGGCTCAAAGCTTGTGAGACCGAGGCTGAAGCCGAGGCCGATGCCGGGGCGAGGTTCGGGGCCGAGCCGAATCCAAGGCCGAACCGTGGCTGGAGCCGAGGCCGAGCCGAATCCAAGGCCGAAGTCGAGGCCGAGAGCGAGAATCCGAATCCAAGGCCGAGGCGAGGTAGGGCGAGAGCCGAGAGCCGAGCCGAATCCAAGGCCGAGCCGAATCCGAGGCTGAAGCGAGGTCAGAGCTGAGGGTGAGCCGAATCCAAAGCCGAACCGTGGCCGAAGCTGAGGCCGAGCCGAATCTGAGGCCGAAGCAAGGTCGGAGCCGAGGTCGAGCCAAATATGAGACCGAAGTGAGGCCGGAACCGAGGCTGACTGGGGCCGAGGCCAAGGTGGCCAAGCACTGTATGAGGCCAAGGGGGGCTCGGGCACTTGGTGCCGAGGCGAGGCCGAGGTAAGCTCGGCAGCTTGCATGGCCGAGGGAGAGCTTGGGATGTGCATGGCCGGGACCCATGCACGTAGCCCGCATGGCCAAGGTGGAAACTCGAGGCCGAGACCGAAGTGGCGGCTCGAGGCCGAGGCACGGATCTCCGTCAGTCATTTTCACCTTTAATTTTGATGGCGCCGGATCAGCCACATCAGATGCCCCCTCGTCCTTCAGACGAAGCAGGCCGACTCCTGCAAGGCGAAAGAGGTGTCACCTCTCAAGTGGCTGATCCCCTCATGTCACCAATTGCTGATGGGCTCGCATTCCTGGGTGCTGTGACAACTCAGCGCAAGCGGCTTGGGGGATGCGATGGGACGGCCTCTGAGTATCGATGGAACATCGGTCTTGGAACACCGAGGTGGACTCGGGCATCTGACCTGTGGTACACCGATCTTTGGTGCCAATAGTACGCCGGGCTTGCAGTGCCAAGCTGGACTCGTGCTTTTTTCTTGTTAAGAAACTTTAAGCACAGTTTGAAGGTAACTTGGTTACCCTTGATTGGCAGCCAGTAGTTTTCTTTCGATGCGAAGCCTGGGAGCGGATGCCCGTCAACTGTAAGTTGGAGAGTCAGTTTCTCCTGGCTGTGAGTTGACTTTGGGTCTTCTTTTGTCATGAAATTTGGAGGTGGGTGCTTGCCAACTGTGAGCTGGGGAGTTGGCTTCTCCCAGCTGTGAGTTGTTTTGGGGCTTCTTGATGGCTGAAAGTAACCAGCAATATGTTGCAAGTGTATAATTGAAACAAAGGTATTACTCGATTGGCCATTGGCTATTGAGGCAGAGTTAGAGCCGCTAAAGCTAAAGTGAAGCCGTTAAGGCTGTGATAAGGCTGCTGAAGTTGTAATGAGGCCGCAAAGGCAGATGAATGGAGCCACTGAGGCTGCAGTAAAATTGCCTCGAGGGTTTCGCAGCCGGCCTGAGTAGTGACCCAAGAGTTGAGTCATCAGGTACCTTTCTTTGCGCCCACGAACTTTACTGCCGACGTTGGAGTTAGTCTTTGGCCTTTGGTGCCGAGGCAAGCTCGGGTTGGAAGGGCCGAGGCGAGCTCAGGCTGGAAAGGCCGAGGTAAGCTCAGGCTTGAAGTGCCGAGGCGGACTCGGGTTGGAAGGGCCGAGACGAGCTCGGGCTTGAAGGGCTGAGGCGAACTCATGCTTGAAGTGCCGAGGCGGACTCGGGTTGGAAGGGTCGAGGCGAGCTCGGGCTTGAAGGGCTGAGGCGAGCTCAGGCTTGAAGTGTCGAGGCAGACTCGGGTAGGAAGGGCCGAGGCGAGCTCGGGCTTGAAGGGCTGAGGCGAGCTCGGGTTTGAAGTGCCGAGGTGGACTCGAGTTGGAAGGGCCGAGGCGAGCTCAGGCTGGAAAGGCTGAGGCGAGCTCGAGGTTGAAGTGCCGAGGCGAGCTCAGGTTGGAAGGGTCGAGGCGAGCTCGGGCTTGAAGGGCTGAGGCGAACTCAGGCTTGAAGTGCCGAGACGGACTTGGGTTGGAAGGGTCGAGGCAGACTCGAGCTTGAAGGGCTGAGGCAAGCTCGGGCTTGAAGTGCTGAAGCAGACTCGGGTTAGAAGGGCCGAGGCGAGCTCAGGCTGGAAGGGCCGAGGCGAGCTCAGGCTTGAAGTGCCGAGGCGGACTCGGGTTGGAAGGGCCGAGGCGAGCTCGGGCTTGAAGGGCTGAGGCAAACTCAGGCTTGAAGTGCCGAGGCGGACTCGGGTTGGAAGGACTGAGGCGAGCTCAGGCTGAAAAGGCTGAGGTGAGCTCAGGCTTGAAGTGCCGAGGCGGACTTAGGTTGGAAGGGCCGAGGCGAGCTCGGGTTTGAAGGCCCGAGGCAGACTCGGGTTGGAAGGGCCAAGGCAAGCTCGGGCTTGAAGGGCCGAGGCAGACTCGGGTTGGAAGGGCCGAGGCGAGCTCAGGCTTGAAGTGCTGAGGCGGACTCGGGTTGGAAGGGTCGAGGCGAGCTCAGGCTTGAAGGGCTGAGGCGAGCTTAGGCTTGAAGTGCCGAGGCGGACTTGGGTTGGAAGGGCCGAGGCGAGCTCAGGCTGGAAAGGCTGAGGCAAGCTCAGGCTTGAAGTGCTGAGGCGGACTCGGGTTGGAAGGGCCGAGGCGAGCTCGGGCTTGAAGGGCCGAGGCGAGCTCAGGCTTGAAGTGCCGAGGCGGACTCGGGTTGGAAGGGCCGAGGCGAGCTCAGGCTGGAAAGGCTGAGGCGAGCTCAGGCTTGAAGTGCCGAGGCGGACTCGGGTTGGAAGGGCCGAGGCGAGCTCGGGTGCCGAGGCGACTCGGGTTGCCGAGGCGAGGGCCGAGGCGGACTCGGGTTGGAAGGGCAGAGGCGAGCTCAGGCTGGAGTGCCGAGGCGGACTCGGGCTTGAAGGGCCAAGGCAAGCTCGGGCTTGAAGGGCTGAGGTGAGCTCAGGCTTGAAGTGCCGAGGCGGACTCCGGTTGGAAGGGCCGAGGCGAGCTCAGGCTGGAAAGGCTGAGGCAAGCTCAGGCTTAAAGTGCCGAGGCGGAAGAGGGTTGGAAGGGCCGAGGTGAGCTCGGGCTTGAAGGGCTGAGACAAGCTCAGGCTTGAAGTGCCGAGGCGAACTCGGGTTGGAAGGGCCGAGGCGAGCTCGGGCTTGAGGGGCTGAGGAGAACTCAGGCTTGAAGTGCTGAGGTGGACTAGGGTTGGAAGGGCCGAGGCAAGCTCGGGCTTGAGGGGCTGAGGCGAACTCAGGCTTGAAGTGCCGAGGCGGACTCGGGTTGCAAGGGCCGAGGCGAGCTCGGGCTTGAGTGCCGAGCTGGAGTCGGGCTTTAATACCAATGGTACATTGGGCTTTGAGTGCTGACCGGAGTCGGGCTTTAGTGCCGATGGTACATTGGGCTTTGAGTACCGACCGGAGTCGGGCTTTGAGTGCCGATCGGAGTCGGGCTTTGAGGATCCGGGGGTACATCGGTCTTCGGTGCCAATGGTACATTGGGTTTGGAGTGCCGAGCTAGAGTCGGGCTTGAGTGCCGATGGTATATCGGGCTTTGAGTGCCGACCGGAGTCGGGCTTTGAGTGCCTTTGAGTGCCGACCGTAGTCGGGCTTTGAGTGCCGATGGTACATCAGGCTTTAAGTGCCGACCGGAGTCGGGCTTTGAGTGCCGATGATACATCGAGCTTTGAGTACCGACCGGAGTCGGGCTTTGAGTGCTGATGGTACATCGGGCTTTGAGGGCCGACCGGAGTCGGGCTTTGAGTGCCAATGCTAGGTTGATCTTCGGTGCTGATCTAGAGTCGTGCTTGAGTGCTAATGGTACATCGGGCTTTGAGTGCCAACCGGAGTCGGGCTTTGAGTGCCGACCGGAGTCGAGATTTGAGTGCCGACGTTGGGTTGATCTTTGGTGCCGAGCTGGAGTCGGGCTTGAGTACCAATGGTACATCAGGCTTTGAGTGCCGACCGGAGTCGGTCTTTGAGTGCCGACCGGAGTCAGGCTTTGAGTGCCAACGCTGGGTTGATCTTTGGTGCCGAGCTGGAGTCGGGCTTGAGTGCCGATGGTACATCGGGCTTTGAGTGCCAACTGGAGTCGGGCTTTGAGTACCGATCGGAGTCGGGCTTTAGTGTTGATGCAGAGTCGGTCTTCTCTGCATGACATTTTCAAGTATTAATGAAAGAAATACTGTCAAGTATGGTGTACTTAGCTCTCGTAGCACCTCCATTTCCTTCTGCTGATTTGGACACTTCAGTCTGCTGGTAGTCTATCCCCCTAGGAAAATAGGCCAAAGGGGCTGAGGCCGAGGCCGACGGAAAGGTCCGAGGCCGAGAGCTGTGGGAGCCGAGGTCGAGGCCGGTTTCTGGCGAAGAGAGGAGGTGGTGGTGGCCGAGCGGGAGTAAAGGCCGAGGATGAGCACGTCTGAGGCCGAGGGGAAAGTCCGACCGCCGAGGCTAAGGGGAGCTCGGGAGCTTGCTGAAGCCATGGAGTTGCCGTACGAGGGAAAAAGCCGAGCCCGAGAGGAGCTCGGAAGGCTACATGAAGAGAAGTGGGACCCGCGCTAGGAGCTTGCATGGCTGATGGAGAGTTCGATCGTTGGCTTGGTGTGGAGTGCCAGGCTCTCTCATGGGACCAAAGGAGGAGGGGCCCACGATGTGACATCCTCATGCAGGTGCCTGGCTCTCCCATAGGCTTAACAAAAGGAGTGGCCGATGGGTACCACGTGTATCATTGGATTTCTTGGCCATGCTCTTGGCCCTTAATGCAACGTACCTCGGGAGCTTGCTGGAGATGGTAATGGGATCCGAGGGGGAGCTCGAGCGCTCGTACGGAGAAGGTGCCGGAGGGTGGGAACCTTCCCGCATGAAAGACGGAACCTTGGAGCCTCCGAGAGGGAGTTCGGGAGCCAGGGAGAAGCTTGGGAGGACGAGCGGAACTGGACGGCCGAGGGGAGCTTGACAGCTTGTATGACCAAGCGGAGCTCGATGCCGAGGCCGAGCGGAAGCTGGGGAGCTGCAGGCTGAAGCAGGCCGGGGGGAGCAGAAGATGGAGGCCTTCCGAGGCCGACGGGAGCTGACAGTGAAAACAAGAGCTGGGCGGAGGCCTTCCAAGGCCGACGAGAGCTGGCAGAGGCGTGGTGGGGTTGAGACGGATCTGAAGACACCGGGACAGGGCCGGTCCTGGCGTCGTGGAGTCCGGAGGCAGTTGGGAGGAAGCTTGGACATGGAAACTGGAGGTGCTGTTGCCCTTACTTGGGCCTTCCTCCGCATCGCCGTCCGTAGGAGAGAAGGGCGCTTGGACGGCGAGTGATGGCTCTCCGAGCTTTAAGTTGCTAATAAGCTTGATGACGGTGAATCTTCTGCAGAGGAGATTTTTAGCGGGATAAATGATGGCTAGCCCGAGTAGCGACCAAAGAGCGAGCGGAGGCTTTTGCACGCTGTTGTATGGCCATCAGACGTCGCTTCTGGAGCTTTTGGATAGTTGCCGTCAATGATTGGATTTGCAGGATAAGGGTGTGCTTGAATGGTCCAAGATAGTGAGGATGGAGGAACAAAGAGCTGGCCTTCTGTTGCTCAACCCGTTGAAGGTGCCCCCCAGCATAACTGGCGAGAGCTTCTTGGATCTGGGGTCATCGCCATCTTTATGATCCACCATTTTGATAAAAGGAGGAATGAGGATATGCAAACTAGCATTGCTGACCGCCCCCCTTCCTGGCGCACCAATCTATTGCTGCCAAATCACTTTTGAGGAGCGTCAGGCAACAGAGATGCTTCGTAGGCCTCCAAAGGAATGACAGGGACCGCCTCCTTCAGCCGGAAACCAGGCAAGAAAAGTTTCAGACCGGTGGGACGCTCAAGTCAACGATTTGGAGAACATGGATCTGAATGAGAGAATAGAGATTGAGTCCCCATCCTCATTGTGAGTCGGGGTCCTTATATACATGTTCGGGGGTCCCTCTTACCCTTCGTTGATAACAATCGAATCCTTCCGTTAGGATCGGCTCAATAGTCGGCGGGTGGGTGTGCAATTGCTAAGCACGCGCGCCGTAAATATTGGGAACTGCCCCTAGTATACCGGTAACTTGTTAGGTGGCTAGGAACAAAGTCCGAGGTTGGTCCTGAGGCCAAAGCTAGAAGTCGAGAGCAGGTTCGAGGCTAAGGCTGGCCGAGGCTGGAGGGAACTCGGTGCTGGACGCCGAGCTGAAGAGGCCGAGGCGGGGCCAACCCGAGCATCGAGGCGGGGCCGAGCCGAGCGGAAGAGGCCGAGGCGGGGCCGACCCGAGCGCCGAGGCAGGGCCGAGCCGAGCGGAAGAGGCCGAGGCGGGGCTGACCAGAGCGAAAGAGGCCGAGGTGGGGCTGAGCCGAGCGGAAGAGGCCGAGGCGGGGCCAACCCAAGCGCCGAGGCGGGACCGAGCCGAGCGAAAGAGGCCGAGGCGGGGCCGACCCAAGCACCGAGGCGGGGACCTCCGTCAGTCATTTTCCCCGTTAATTTTGACGGCACGAGAGTAGAGAGCGTGCCAAGACCGAGGCCGATGTGGGGCCCGAGGCCGAGGAGCGGGGCTTAAAGCTTGTGAGACCGAGGCCGAAGCCAAGGCTGATGCCGAGGCGAGGTCCGAGGCCAAGCCGAATTCGAGACCGAACCATGGCCGAGCCGAATCCAAGAAACAATGTTTGTAAGCTTACTTGGGTTTGGATCTCATATTAGCTAACATGTCTCGGTTTGAGAAGCTCGACCAAATCCTGACGTGTAGTCATGGTAGTTTTGTAATATTGCAAACCAGCACATTCAGTCCCTCAGCTTTTCAAATCAACAGCTGATTGTTTCATGCCATAGACCACCAGGGTCTATTTTCTCCATTCTCATCAAATTTCTTTTGTTAACGTCCATGCCCTTCTTGTCAGCAATCATCCTATACACATCCCTGACCAAAGTAATTTTCTATGCAACTTACATCATCTCATCTGATCTGCATGAACTGATGATGTACTGGAGCTCTGAACTCTAACCGAGAAGAATAATTGGTGTTGGCCCAGAGTCGACAATATTATAATGGAAACTTTTTCATGCAAATATTGACATGCCAGTGTCTTGATATTCAAAAATAAAGATCATCTGGATGATGATGAATCAATAATGATTTATAAATTACGTAGACTACACATTTCCAAGAATACAGGGCATCACTTGGCACTGTGGAATCAGAGAGCAAGCTACCAAACATTGTGGCTGTTAGAGAAACATCCTTTCAGGCTGTGTAAAACACTTACAAAATTGTATCGATATGTATGTACAAATGGAAAAAAGGCAATCCCACAAAAAATTCCTCTACTGCCAACGTTTTGCAGACTTGGCTGAAGATGCTGTCACTTGGTTGGTTGTGGTTGTGCTTTTTCTTAGACCTGGTATTGCAAGACAAGTTGCATGAAGATATATCTAGAGGAGGGAAGGGGGAAAAAAGATGCTAACAAGATGTACAAAGAATTTTCCAGCTGGAAAAGACAACATAACAAAATAATAGATATCATCACAATAATAGGGGGATCAGAGCATTTCTTCAGTTCAAAATAATAGCCTTTAGCATCATCACAGATGAGCGGAAGCCTTTTTAACAATGTTATCTCGTCAAATGTATGAGCTGTTCTTTCCATAATGCTAATTCAAAGGGGCTTAAATTTGTTGCTGGTACTTGTGATAACAGTCATACTATCAAGTGTTACAAAAACCGGAGTAAAAGTGCTTGAATTCCTGTTGGAAGTGGATCCTAACTTTTAACTGTCTGAAAGTGGGTCGCCACATTGTTACATGTTAGGAATATATTGGAAATTTTATTTCAACTCCAATCAATGATTCAAGTGGCTTAAAAAAAATCTGATTTTATATAAATAAACATACGGGTAGACAGAACTTAATCACAAACCTAAGAAAGTTAAGATTGCCAATCAAGTATTTTGATAACTGATTTCATACTTACTTGCTGGCTTAGAAGTCTCTTTTAGTTTTAGCCGTGTTGATGTTGTTTGCCCAATCTTTTGTGGAGGTGGTTTTGGTATTCGAGTTGGAACTTTTGGCCTGCATTTAAGGAGGACAAACAAAATCAACCATTTAGAATAATCTTTAAGGAACAGTTACATAATAAAAGGAATAAATTCTTCAGAGCTTCACTGGAAGTATCATGGTAGGTCTGTGTAAAAATGCATTTTTGCATATATCTGTACTGTTTTATAGAAATAAACTATAGTTTGTGTTACTTATTTTACTTGTTTGGTGAAGCCACATAATCTGAAAAATCTGAAAATGCAAATCCTACTACCATGCAACCCCTCCCTACAGTTGCAAGCAAATGCCCGCTACTACTCTCCTGCCTCTGCTCCACCTTGCCTCCACTATTACCCTCTTCCTCCTCCCAAAGAGCCTACCTGCTGTTGTCCTCTTCTAACCTAACCAATAGCATGCCTCCCTCTTTAAAAATAAAAAATTGACAATGGGCCATTTGCTGCAAAGCTAAACAAAGTGAGCTATTTTATCGTGATCATCCAAGTACTTGTGGTAACATAAAAATTCCTTTCAGGCCCTGATACATGAACAAGAAATAGATACATAATTCATGCAACGTAGAGATTGAAAGAAAGCATACAAATAAACAGAATGGTTCTCAGTTTATGAAATTATGCAATTATATTTATGACTTCACAAAATGACCCATCTAAAAAGGAAATGTAAATATTAAACATTGATTATTGTGAATTAGCAAATTCTATAAAGAGAAATCCCTTGCTCCATTAAAATTTAACGACTATATCCATATTAGGAAATGCATTTGTCCATCCTCAGAATATGTACACTCACATTTTCTCTTTTGTGATCTCTGCTGGTTTGCCTTGCTCAGGGAAGAGCATGAACTCAACGACACTGCATGAACCATCAGTTTCTGTTCCCATGGAAAGACCACCATCTGATATGTCGCTTAATCGATCCTCTGAATCCGCATCACCAAAGCTCAAAAGCTCAAGATCTGCAGAACTCTGACCTGTGTCACCTTCAGCAAGCTTCACCTGGCCTGGAATCTCCCTTTTGTGCTTCAAATCATCCGCAGACTGATGTGAACCAGATTCAGACTGCTTATCACTCTGGTCTGAGTGATTATCAGGATCTGAAGCCACCTTATTATTAGAAATCACTACTTTTCCACCTGGCAGTCTCCGGCCTTGTTGCACAGTCATGCTTCGTGATGAGATGCTAGGGGCAGAGGATGAATGCTTTAATGCATCGTCATCTTGTCTTTCACTGCTTACACTAGGAGACTGATTCCTAATATCTTTGAGTGATTGCAACTGTTCAATTTCTTCATCTTTCCTTGCTATTGTGTCTTTAAGAGATGCCACCTGCAGTACCATGCACAAAAGGTACATTGCAGAATTTAATATATTAAAGCAGAAAAAAGATCCTGAAGAATGCATAATTAATAATCGATGTAAAAGTGAGCATGGTTGTGCATGTTGATTAGGAATATAGCTCCTACAAAGGGTTAGTAGTTAAGGTACATGTAAAATTAAGCTCCAGGTTAATAAATTTATATTTACCAAATTGGAAATAACAAACTAGCAGTAGATTATCCTCTAATCTAAATTTTGTAGGGTCGGGTTGTCCTCGTTTCTCCATGACAACCCACCATCCTACCTATTCCATTGGCTATCCCAGTATAAGCATGCTCATAAGTTTCCCTATCTTTCTACCTTTCTTTTTTTTTTTTTTTTTCTTATTTTGTTTATTCCTCTTCCCTCCCTTTCTCTCTTTCATTTTTTTTTCTGCCTCTTTCCTTCCTTTTTTTTTTTTCTTTCATTCTTTCCGTTCTTTCTTTCCTCTTTCTTCTTGTTTTCTTGTATGGATAGGTTCTCGTATCTTGCCTTCCATCCCAGTCTTATTTTCCCATAAAAATGGGGTGGGATGGCTGAGATGCCCCCCATCTGATCAGGACTCAATACCTTGCCGGAAAGGAATTCCCACATATCCTATTTAAGGTTAATCATAGTTGCTATGATCTCATATATTTAAACATAAACCTGTCCCATCAAATCTCTGATATCCTTGCCATCTTTTTGGCTCCGAGCAGCTCCCAGCTCGACTCCAGACACTCTTTCAGCAAACTTCAGTGTACTTAAAGTCTCTGGATAAGATCCCGCATCAGGATTTATCTGTACAAACATTAGTGTCTTTGCGTGTCCACCTATATGGTTAAGAAATCAATTTAGTTCAAAGTACCTCCAACGGAGAATTGGAAAAGACAATGTAAGACGATTGATGAGAAGAGGATAAAAGAAAAAGAAGATATTATACCTAAAGAGCTTTGCAGGACTTGAGTAAGCTTGCTGTTTCTATATGGTACATGATTGCTTTTCTGTGATAAAGCAAATATGACATCTCCAAGAGCAGACAACGATTTATTGATATGCTGTGCTTCCTTGAGCCTGTCTCCAGTCACTTCAGAACGATCGACTCTCTCACTTCCAGCCAGATCTACCAGATGAAGAGAACTACGCAAAGAAGCTCCCGTCTTTAAATCTAGACCTCGAATATGAACGGTCACAATACTGTTCATAACATATAAGCAGCATGAAGATACGTTCATTAAAATACGTTCATGTAAATGATCAGAAAAGAAAATCATGTAAATGATCAGAAAGGAAAATCATGTAAATGATCAGAAAAGAAAACCTGTGCGACCGACTGCTTCTTTCATTGAGAGCAGTAGCACCCATAGCCCTATTTGTTAATCCTGTTCGCATTAAATCTAACACATCGGAGGTTGATTGAACAGGATGCATACTTGCATCGGGAACTGCAAGCCCATTAGGCTGGGAAGTATTTAAAATTCCAAGTGTACGCACATTAAGGAAAAAACATTTCTGCTAAGAAAACTCATATTTTTTATATTAATTAACCAATTTAAGTTTCAAGAATAGGCCACAACATATCTGAAAAATAATATTCATGAACCATCAAAACAGCATGGTTCGACAAAGTGAAGGCAATGGAAGGAAGCAAGGATTTAAATACTGCCAACTGCACCAGGACCGTACCTTTTTGACACAAAACCTATATAGGGCTTGGTACTAATATTTAAATCCTTGTAAGGATGTGTAAGCATCATCAGTGACTCTTCAAATCACTTGATAAAACTAATGATCTTCATAATTTAAGAGAGGTGGTTCTTATAGATAGTTGCACTGAAAGATAAGAATGAAAGGATATCTCTTTTGGGAACCATCACTGCTTAGGAGATCACGAACTTGCTCATTATATATTTCAACCATCTGAACACCAACTTCATACATAAAAGTGTCTCTCCTAGACCGAGAAATATTAAAAAGGTCATTCAGAGCTCGATAATTTACACCCCACTCCTTCTCGGTTGGTGAGCTAGGCCCAGTCTGAAACAACATTTCCATTATTATAATAAAATTGGCACATTTACTGCACCATAAACAATAAAAAAGAAGGCCAGTTGATAATAACTACTTATCGGGGGAAATATCTGCATTATTAATCTGAAAAGACTTGCCAATTAAGGCTAAGGTTAGGGCAAACAATAGAAAATAAATAGGTATACCATCGTATAGGTTTTCCCCGATCCAGTTTGACCATATGCAAAGATGCATACATTGTAGCCATCAAGAACTGACCGTATGAGAGGCTGGGTATCCAAGAAGACTTCCTCTATTTATATAACAAAAACAATAAGTTAGGTTCAGATCGTCAGTTGTAAATCAAGCCTCAAACACTCAACCATAACCTGCTGTTCTAGTGAAGCTACAAATTTCATGGACAATAGGATATAATAGATAAGTTGATAGATAGAACAAAATGAAAATAAATACTTAGTGAAAAATTTCACAGCTTCATAAACAGAACCTTGAGTAGTAGCTGGACCATAAACCTTGTTAAATTTGAACATCTTTTGTCCATCTTTTCCTGGTTTGGAGGTGTTTACAAGAACAAGCTCACCATCCTGACCAATATGATCTATGGTAGTTGACTTTCTGTTTTCTCCAGAAAGAAAAGGCCTTATCCGACAATAAACTCTGATGTTGCCTAACCAAGGAGCACGATCAAACTAAGTCAAAAAAGAATTTATGATAATAATAAAACCAGAACTTTGCATGATAACCTGAAATTCTCATGCTAGATTTACCTTTTAATTCCTGAACCTCATTGTACAATTTCCTATTTTCTGCAAGAACTGTATGATAATTTTTGATGGCGTCTGTTGTTACTTTCAGCTTCTGAGCTGCAAAAAATATGAGTGTCAGATACATGTATCACAAGTCACCAAAATATTTGAACATTAATTGAAACGAATTAATCAGCAAAATCTTCCCTACCAAAAGTAGTACATTCTTCAGACCATCTTTTTTGAGTGTTTATGACTTCATTCTTGATGGAATCAGAAAACATCCTCAATTCCTGTGACAGGTATGGATGTTCAGTCTTTTCAGCACTGTACCAAGAAAACTGCTAACACGATTAAGCTTGGAATACCTGCACAGACTGCAGCCGTAAATCTATAAGCTTGTGGACGACATGAAACTTCTGGTTCCAGCTTTTAGAATTTGATTCTGAAAATGCCTCTACTTCTTTTGTCCTCTTTCCTGATGCAGCTAAAAGGAATTCAACCTCCCTTATTCTCTGCTCTAATTCATCTTTAGTTTCCTTAGCCTTAGTTTCAAGTTGCTGGCACTGTTGTTCATATGACCTTTTTGTTGTTTCCAAGTCGTCCTTAAGTTTTGAAACTATATCATCACTATTCTCCTTCTCCTTCATCAACCTAACCACATCTTCCTCTCCAACTTTCTTTTTCTCTTCAATTTTGTTTTTCTCCATCTGCAATATGAAGATTTCCCATAACTTTTCTATAAAAAGAAAAATGATGAAGGTAAGAGATATATGTGAATCAAAACATGAAAAATATATTATAGATATCGATCAAATAGCAACTTAACATATATGAAGTGAACTGGGCCCCATGGGCCTGCTAACACCCTTCAACATCAATTTGGGGCCCTCCTCACTAGGGCTACAGGACCTATGCCCACCCACATATCAAACAATTTTTGTTTGTCCTCTATCAGTGCTACTTCTCGATTTCCTATGTTGTATTCTCTTTCTTGCAATGATAATATTATGCTACCGCTCAGGCGGTGGCCTGGTGGTCAGGGCCCTTTCCACGCTATCAGGAGATCTCAGGTTCGAGGAATGACGCTGCGGCCGACTCGAATAATTTCAAGGTTAATCCTTGGAGCCTGAAACTCTGGTGTTGGAGGGGCTAAGGTCTGTCTAAACTTCCCTGTTCTGACTGCTAGCACCTGGGTGGGGCCAGGTTGACCAACTCGCCTTCGGGCGGGGAACGGCTGCGAAAAATTCCAAGCGCCGTGCACGGAACATACCCTGGCGGGGAACGGGCCGCATGGACCTAGCTACAGGTCGGCATATGCCCTCCTTCCCCTTTTTTGTACCAAAAAAAAAAAAAAAAAAAAAAAAAAAAAATGATAATATTATGCTCACATGTATGCCTTGTCACACCAGAAGTCCAAGATGTACAATAGATCATATTCAGCGATTAAACAACTGATTTTTGTGCTTACTATAGCATAAAATACTACAAAGTAACACAAACTGACAAAAAAGTACGAAAGTGTTAATAAAAGGTTATTAAATAAGTGGATCAAATAAATGTGAATAAATCAAATCTCTTAGCAAAAATTAAGCCAAGAGAACTTATATGGATCTTTAGCATGACTTGTTCGTCATTCATGTACCAATAGACAAGACATTTGGACATGGATTTCTCTAACATAGTTCAACAGAGATACTGTTCAGTCTGCTTTCGATGTGAACCTATAAGCAGTAGCTTCTTTTGCTAGAAATGGCACTGCACAAAAGAAAAGATGGTGGTAGCATGAAATTCCATTGGATTGGAAGTTAGAGATTCTAACAATGGATATTTTACTGAACAAAAGCCATAATATCATTAGCTGTATAAACTATATCTTTTTATGTGATACTTAGCATGTAGACTTGTGGGAGGTATGACAGCTCGATCTAAGTCCATTCCACGTAAAACCACTTGAGTTGTTTAATTACACAACTCATACATCAATCCAACTTTACAAGGTTTAAAAAAATTAGGCTCCATAAGTGAAAATTTTAAGCCTCCAGATGATGGACCATAGAAACATCAATCTGCCTTTTCAAATATGCTAGTAATGCTGACAGCTAGCTTGGTGTCCATAGCGCATCATATTGTGAGTTTTCTTGAAATTCAAAATGATTAATGATAACACTGATGAAACTCATGCTAGACCATTATCTTAACATCTAAAATATGCAACATGATTGGTAACTGGAACTTGTTCTATCTTTATTTAGCACCTCCCAGCTCATCTGGAACAAGTTTACTGGTTGATCATAAATTTTTGAAATTTCTGGTGGATGTGACATTTGTATCATTCTCCAAAGTCCCAGTTAGAAAAGGAATTGGACAGTTTTGATGGTTAATCCTTTTGATCTGTGCAGAAGAAGCAATGGTCCAGACAGTAAAGAGACAATTTTATTAAAACTTGACTTGCCAGAACCATGGCATATCAATGGCTGGAATATAATTGGAATTAGCAATCCTTGGAGGTCATAGAAATAACAGCAGCATGTCAGCATAAACAAAGTTTTTCATTTGACATTGATTATTTGAATTCTTGGATAGCATTGCATTGTCCACATAAGCCATTTCATAATGGCTAATTCAAGCCTTTGTGAGTAGCTTTAATCCTTTTATACCAAAGTTACTGCATGCCACCGCAAGTCATTTTGTAAACAGCTTGATATTGTTTATTGACTTTTTATTCTTTATTTACATATCCTTTTTTTTGTTGGGGGGGGGGGGTGCGGTCAAGCACAACTTTACAAGCTCACTAGAATTTCCCACAGTTTTCAACATGAAATTGAAGTTAAACATGCTCGTGGTTTGACTAAGAAATCAATAGGAGTGGTGCTATCTATTTTGAAGTAATATAACAATAACAACAAAGCCTTAATCCCAAACTAGTTGAGGTAAGCTACATGAATCCTTTTTTTTTCATTGAGCTCAATTTGAGCCATATTTTCTATAAGATGCAAAATTTTTAAATCTTTCTTTATTACTTATATTTAATTTTTATCACTTCTACCTTCTTTTCCTTCTGTATACATATCAAATCACTCCATTCAGATGCACTCTAGGTATACGTTACATATATCCAAATCATCAAGTCATCATTCCCTTAATTTATCTTCAATTTCTACTACCTCCACCTTTTTACAAATGCTTTATTTTTATTTTATATTTTCTTTTATTACCACAAATCTATTTCAACATTCTCATTTTAGCTACATTCATCTTGTATACATCTATTTTAAAGCAATATCTTCACTAATCCAATAGAGTGCAAACTCAAAATCAATTTAGAAAGATACGATATAAATGATATTAATCCAGTTTAAGGAAAGACACCTAAGAGGTCACTAGTTTTGATGAATAAAATGTATGAATTATTGCATCACTTATGTCCAATGGTTATGTCCAAAAAGTAGTTCTCCAAAATTAAGTTCAGACGGAATATATAGAAGCACTACTATATAGGAGTATATGTTACATCTAATAATATATAGAGAATGTTACAATCATGGTTCGTCATCGTGGTACAAAGGGGTATACTAGTAAAATTCAGGTCAGTATGCTAGATACACTCAGTATAGGGGGCATACTTAGTGTCGATTGTACCAATATGGTATGCCTGGTATGATGGTGTACCAACCGATACATCATACCATGGTTGTACCAACCGATACGACATACCATGGTTACAAACTTGTACAGAAATACTTTGATGTAATTGACTTTTTATACAAATATTGAGTAGTGAAAAGGCAAGCAATCTGCATGGGATAAGATGATTACGAAACTTTTAATAATACAACTTGCAAATCATATTGTTTGTTGACTGTCATGTAGGTGAAAGGACAAAGGTAAAAGTAAATAAAAAAAAGGGAGGGATAATATTTTTATTATTTTTAAAGGCTTTATATCCTTGGGAAAAGCATAAAACAGACTAAAATTCAAGAAAAAGAAGAATCATAAAAAGGTCCTATGAAATAGAATACTAGGCCCTAGAGAAGAAATGGGCCTTTATTTGTCGGAGTTGGTTTGTTTCTATCTGAAACAAAGTGCATAAAATTGATTTATGTCACATCAGCAAAAGCTCCTTTTGTGTTGTAAATAATGCAACAAAATATGATCACTGCCCATCATCAAATACCTGGGTTTCTTCACTTGTCCTGGTTGCTAGTGCCTCAAGCACTTTGATTCTTGATTGATACTTTTCTTCACGTGCTTTGATAAGATTATTTTGCTGTAAACAGGTAAGAAACCAAACAAAATAAGACTGTTTCAGTGTAAAAACAAACGCAAAAACTTTCTTACATTTCGAATGTGCTCTGCCTGAGTTGAGATACGCCGTTCAATCTCTTGCACCACTTTTCTCAACAAGCATGCTACACGCTGAGTGAAACAATCATGATATAAAACTTTTAGGAGAGAAAAAAGGACTGTATCTTACCTTTCTCCACAGCTTATTAAAAACATGAGCAGATACAAAGAAAACAAAGAAAAACACACGCATACACATACTAGCACAAACCAACTACATTAAAGTTAGCATACATGAGGCATTTCCCCATTCTTTCTCTCAATGCTTTCATCAAGAATCCCATTCACGACACTTAAAAGTGACTGAGTGGGGGCATTCTGCAAGCAAGTGATCTTAGGATATAAGAAATGAATCCAGAAGTGTTTAAGAAGAAAAAAATGTAAATTTCATGTTTAATTTAATAAAGAACTTACATCCAAACTGTTTGATTTCATCATTTCTGAAATCTTAGCTGGAGGAAGATCAGAATAACACACTTGTTTTAACTGGAAAACTTCATGAAACTTGTGTCCAGCATGATGAGACAAAGAAGAAGTTGGCTCTACAAAATAATAAAAGATGATTTAGCTAGAGAGGATAACTGCTGACAATAAATAAATGAATAGAAAAACAACATGAATCTTTTTCTTTTTTAATAAACCATTTCTGTAACACTGAAATATACGGGCACCATGAAAAGATGAAGGCAACCATGTGTTGGAGCATTGCACACACGCGCGCGCGCACACACACACATATATATATATTGAAACAACCAATCGGTGGTGCCAAAATATTAGATGTATTTCTTAGAAAAATAGATCAACTTCATGTCATTCAGTGAATCCCTGTGCAGCAGCCACAACTCTATGGTGTCAATAACGAGAAGCTTGTTGTAGAACATGATGAAGTGAGGACTGTTGTATGAAAAATTAAGTGCCATAGAATTAGAGAACAAGGAAAAAAAAAAACAAGACATTAACATAATGCAAATTTTCATAGCTTGTTTTGGATCCAACTATTCTATGTCAAAGCACATGATAAGCCTGGATCATTTGTGTGTCAGCATCATATATCATTTATAACACAAGCTAGCAGATACAGAAAGCTTAAGCCATTATCGTTTTTTCTCATGATCTCCCTCTCTCCCTCCCTCCTCTCTCTCTCTCTCTCTCTCACTCCCTCTCCCCAAAAAAAATGTCACAATAGACATGTCAGGTACCCTAAAAGGAGCATAAAAGTTATACCTAATGATTAATCTTTTAGAGGCAGGTGTTTCTCCATGCGTAGTTGCTAAAAGAGTGAGCATTCCTGATTAACAAGCAGTTTGATTCATACCACAACAATTCATCATGTACAGATGATATTTCATTGAGAGCCAATTCCCATAGACTTATAGAACATTCCCATTGGCGTGCAGCCAGTACAAATTGAACCTACTTGTCTTGGTTGGGAAATTAACATGTAGTTTCAGCAAAACAATAAATCCAATCTAGTCGTAGGGCACTAATCAAAAGGTTGCTAAAAGGAATTATAATGCTATATTTTTGTACCTCATGCATCAATGGAGAATATTACTAGCGATTTGGAGAATATGTAAAGGACAAGGTGAAGAAGCAAAGGAAGAATATGTAAAGGACAAGGTGAAGAGGCAAAGGAGTATATATTTTAAGCCATTCTCAAGTGACTAGTTTATTCCTTTTGGTCCTTTGCAGCATAGAATCTTATACTTCAAGAACGAGAAACTTGGATAAAGAATAAATTGCAGCCCATATAATTAACAGTACCTGACTGAGGAACTGGAGTTTGCTACAAGGTGGATACCAGTGAAAATTTTAAAAATTCCTCCCAATAGATCCTCACCACCATCCCCACCTTTAACATTGTAACCACTTGAAAAAAATCAAGCTGCTAACATGTAGAGTCCATTGTAATCTTCCCCTTGTTATGACAGAACTATTTCATCTCCAATATCATGATGATGTTCATAGGCAAAGCCTGCATTGAGCATACATATCCAAGCTCTTTTCAATGCCCTGACTGACGACTCAATCAAAATGATAGAAATCAAGCCTAGATAGCTTTTGACAAAGTGTTTTCACACCTCTAACCACTACGACCGACCATCATTGACCATCATTCTACCATCAATATTAAACACCTTTCTTATGTCATCTGAACATCAGCCCCCACAGTGTTGCCATTTCTTTAATTTACTACCTCTCTCACTTTCATCTCATCCTCTTTCTTGTAACGTGATATTTCTATTTCTATAACCTTTAGCTTGATCATCCTTTTCCTTCTCTTTCTTTGTTCTATTTACCACAAAAAAGCACAGCCATTGGAACTCTTCTTATCTTTCTTGCCTTAGTAAACAAATTATGTATTCAACATCTTACCTACTTTTGCTTGTTTAATTGAAGTTACTATCATTGAAGTTACTATCGCATCTTATAAGGTCATGGATGTCCCATCTTTTTCTTATGCGTGGATCCCCTGGTTTTCTATATCAACAATATTTCAAGTATAATTCACATCATTACACATAATGATTACTGTCTTGTTCTAATTATTGACGGACAATTCTAACAATATCCTAGCACAATCTCATTTCTTATGATTCTTCATTAATAAAATAAATGCCAGTAATTGGTATAGGCTAACATTGCAGTCAGCATTAATTAATAAAGAAAGAAGGAGATTTATGCTAAGTAATATTTTTGAGGTGGTCAACACCTTCACCCTCTAGCAAATCAATACATTAGTTGGTCTCAAGATAAATGTGATGGGCTTCAAAGGAAACCAAACCAGCAGCTCACATCAGAATATCCAGCAAGCGGGAGCATTGTTGAAAACTTTTTCATTTTCAACACCACATTGCAATGAGACGGTCGAGACATAGTATAAGCAAGCATATAAATCAGTTTGTTTAATGATGTCAAGTGAGTGCAATACATTGATGATCATAGTGAGGACAAATAATACTACACAAACTTGTGGCAAAAGAACAAAGGACATCATTTAAAAATGTACATTATTAGAAGCATAGGAGTCATGGCACATGGAGACAAAGGAAAAAAAAAAAGAGATTATATGGTCATGTGGGGAAAGACCAGCAAATAAAGGATGTACCAATAATTTATGGCCCTTGAATGAGTGAGGGCAAGTTGGAAAAGAGGAAGGAAAAACCTGACAGCAATGCAATGGAAATTGCAAAAGATCAATAAAATCAAAATAGTGAAGGATCCAAACTTCTAAGAAATTGTATGGTGAAGAAAATTTCATAAAGATATGCTAATCTTTAAAACACAATTTTATGGCCATGAATACCATTGCAATCATGGTTATGATGTACATGGTAAGGTTTCAGGGGACACACCGTCTTGATATTCTAATTGTCATTTCCTACCGAATGCATTTTGTCTAAAAGTCTAGGATTAGTTGATTGCTTGCTAGCATCAAGTGAAGAAAATCGATTTAGTGGGATTATGGTAATTTATTGTTTGCTCACTTGATAACATCTCATTTGGTCTGGTTATCATTTAGGTTCTTCCAAGGTATATTGATCTAAAATTCACCAAGAATGTTATCTTTCTGTCTTTATTTGTATATCAGTGTAATTAGTAACTTTCATTGAACCGTTAATCTAAATTCACCAAGAGTGTTTCGTTCTGTGCTTTTATTTATACAAGTGTAACCAATAACATTCATTGAAAGTGCTGCGTAATCTTATCAAGAAATGTTCCCAACCTTAGGTTGCATGGCTCAAATGTTCCAAAAAAATGATCGTACCTGACATAACAGGACTTCTTAGGACTCGCTTAAGTTTGGCTTCTATTAAGCTCGATCTCCTTTCCTCTCCTAAAACTGGAGACTGTTGCCCAATTAGAGTGTTTCTCCTCGTAGAACATCCATGGCCTCCAACTTCTTCTTTGCTTCAATTACCCACTTATTTCTATCTTCACCAAGATCAGAGCTAAAGCGATCCCTAAGGGACAACAGACACACCACTACTGCAGAGAAAGGTCCTGAACCAAGAACAAGAACAGCTAAAATTTACATTAAAAGGACAATGCAGTGCTTCTATCCATTCAGTTTGCACGGTAGTAAAAAGAAACACGAGCCCATAGACGTGGCACTTCTCCTTGTAATTTCTGCACATATTCGTGGGTATAAAGGTCCACACTTCTACAGAGAAGCGAATCAGTAGCAGATTATCTGACAAATTGACAACACAAAGCAATATTTCTAGAACTTAGGATGTCCGTTCGGGTTTCCCAATAGAGATGAACCAGAAGGCTGTAGCAGACGTGTTTTTTTTTCTTGAGACACTAGCATCTGCTATAGCCTTCTGGTTCATATCCATTGGGAAACCCGAATGGACATCCTAAGTTCTAGAAATATTGCTCAATCCACTACTTGATTCGCTTCTCTGTAGAATTGTGGACCTTTATACCCACGATCCTCTTTTGTTATCAAAAAAAAAAAAAAAAAAGTCCACGCTTATACATCTCTGTGGGTTAAGTGGAGGAATACCTGTTCCAACTCTGCCACTTTAAAACTGGGCAAACCCAAACGCTCTAGGGATGAAATAAACTTCTTTATATTTTCCAAGCGACTCATTGGGGGGAACAACCACTACTCCTAATCTGCATCATAAACCACATTAGAATTAAATTGGAATCCAATATCTGATTCAGATATCAGAAGGGCTTCAATGATTCGACCTCCTCTGTATAACCAGGAACCAGTCTCCTCAGAATAGCGCAAAACACAGCACCATCCAACAGCGTCGCTCTCAATTCCTCCTCCGATGCATTTGGAGCCGTGCTAAAGTCCGGGAACAGACCGTGAGCACTCTATCAACTCTGATCGCTTTTTAGCTGAGTAACCCAAAAGAAATACAATGCTTTTCACATTACCACGAACCCATATAATTACACAAAGAAAGAGAGAGAGAGAGAGAAAGAAATCAGGATTCCTCACCCATGTCGACGTCAAGGTTCGCATTGCCTTCGCCGGGTGTCATTTTGATTCAGGCTACCAATTTCACAACGGACCAGACCTATGGATAATGGTGTTCAAGAAGATGAGCGATCTGTCCAAAGAAAGAAGAAATCTCAAAGAAGAGCCAGGTGCGATCATTCTTGCACCAGGGCTTGCAATCCTTCTGTGCAGAGGATTACTTGGAGTTTGTCGATCCTTGAACAGGCGCAGACCGTCGTCGCCAAAGCGAATTAGGGCATGGAACGGATATGATCCTTAATATCTGAAAGATCCAAAGAATGATAAAAAACAATGCGAACGATATAGAACCAAGAAAGAAAAGATCGTCCTCTTCGAGCGCCAAGATTGGAGATGGCAAAGAGGAGGAGATTGAGAGAGGAGGGAGCGGGGTAGAGGGAAGAGAGGACAATGGAATGCGGGGAGACCGAGATAAGTGGAGAGTGTTGGGGCTTCTGGGAGCCGCGAAACAACCGGGCTGTTTCGGTTCGTTCGTTCTTCTCTTTCTTTTCCCCTTCTTCTATTCGTTGGCGTGTTCCGTCTTTGAACGAACGAACGTCTCGGTGCTATTTATATCCTGCGGGAAGACCAGTGGAAAAGAGATTGAATAGTTTAGGCGGTAATTCGATGCGAGACTGGAAACGGATTACAGCGAAATTCAATGCGTACATTGTGATTTTGAATGGTAATATCGAATATTTATAAAATAAATTTTCATTACATAGATTACTAATAATATTGTTACTATATTTAATATATATATATATATAT
>UESW01004105.1:664182-898396 GCA_900491605.1 Calamus simplicifolius | reverse complement strand
ATAAATAATATGCCTGTCTTTTCTTTCCATGATTTCTCACACATGAAAGGCAGGCTGTTATATTTGGAAATACTGTTGGCGTGATTATAAAAGAAATAGAAATTTATTGACAAAGCTGATCAAACAACAGCATGGTTATTGGCAGAATCTACAATTCAATACAATAGACTCTTGTCTTGCGTCCTCTTGGGTTGCTTAAAAAATTATTACAGGAATAGGGATACGATTCCATAAGAATAGCTTATCCTTTTGTTATTCCAGATTTTTGTTTGGATGAAAATCTGGTATTTTATGTTATTCCAATGCAATTAATGCAATGTTATTCCAAATGATGTTTGGATGACATGGGAATAAGCATGTATTCCACAAGAAATAGATGATGAATCTTTTTAAAATTCCAAAAATACCCCTTGAATAAAAATGGTTTAGCAATTTAAGTTTTAATGTCATTACTTGAATAAATATTTTATTAGTACATAATTTAATAAATTTATTTTTACTACTAAATAAATTACGAACAAACTTATTAAATTATTTGACAGTAACAAAATAATATAAGAATATACTTACTATTATGAATCTATTAAATATTAACTGCTTTTTAAAATCATTCATAGCTTTTAAATATTATTTAAGTATGTTCTAAGAAGGACATTTATCAGAGTCTATTTTATTAACTTTTCAATAAAAAAAAATCTTACGAAAATAATGTCTGACCCTTTTTAAGGCTATAGTTTAAAATTACTTATTTTGTTGATACTGACAAATTTATTTAGTAAAATTTTAAATTATTCTAGAATAAAATATTAGATTCTAAAATATCATTACTAATAAATGTAAAATTAGTGGCCAATATAGATACTGATCTTAGTAATTATAGTAGAGTTTGAAATTTTTTTAATAAATTAATTATATAGCTTGCACAGTTTTTTAAAACATGGGGGTTTCAAGCTTAATACAATGCGATAATTGTACATTCTCTTGCCTCCGTCAGGTTTCTGTCCTGCCGCTTGAAATCTTCAAGCATGCATGCAAGGAGAATTTGATGGGGGACCACCAAGTCTTTGAGACACCTTTTCAATATAAATCATTAAAAATAGTGGATGGAGACATAGGAAGAATGCCTGCACAAATAACTTTATTCTTGATCTTCCATCCCCTCGAGAAACATAGCAAAGGAAAGGATGAATTAACAGAATATTAGTCTTCGAGCATGATATATTACGGAATGAGACAAAAGCTAGTAACCTAAGTTTACGAGCTATTTTTACAAATTTGAATTATACATATTAAACAAATTATTTTATTATCATATATAAGTAGTACATTCATCGTATTAATAACTCTGTATTAAGATCACAGTTAATATTGTCATTGTGGCCCAATATTGATATCACCGTTATCATCAATAATGAATAATAATTTCTGATAAATAAATTTTCTCTAAATATTATAAAATCCCTCTATCTAAAAAAATGATGCAGTCATCCATTCCATATTATGGCCACAAATAACATCAATAGATGCTTGAAAATTTCTCTATTCAATCCTCTTCCTTTTCTTATCACTGTATATTTCGTTTGAATACACCTCTTTGTTTCGTAAGGCTTCAGTGAATGAATCACAATAACCAAAAAAAAAATCTGATGACCCATCATTCATGGTAGAGTTGTGCATGGAACCGTGGCTAAAGAGAAACATCATCGTACTCCAATCACCATGGCCCTTACTTAAAGCAACTTGTACCTAAATAACAGTTCAATCCACCATCCCTGCTGATCGAAACAACAACAAAAAATAAAACAGAAGTCATGACTCATGCAGTGTTTTCAATATTTGTAATTAAAAAAATACATGTAATTCAGCAATCCCAATGCCTGTTTCAGTACATAATACCCACGATTTTGATGCACATTAAGGCCATAAGCAATTCATCAACAGCATGATCTGCAAACAACAAGGAACATATCAGTAATCAGCAACAGCAGCAGCAGAGCAGATCAATTTGCATCTGGAAAAATAAGGCGATCCTGACCTTATACTAACTTTGCTGATTGAATCAAGTCTTCCGTTTTAATCTAGGAGAGTACCTCTCTTCCAGCCGTTGTATATCTATGTATTGACACAGCATCTGCTGAAGGATTAGATTAAAAGAAAAGAGAAAATCATTAGCCTAATTCACTTGGTAATATATCGTATAATTTTGTGCCATTAATTTCAATGGGCATTGCTTATTTTTTTGCATTAGACGGTTTCAAGAAATACCCAGAAACAGAAAATTGACCTTCGTCGAAAGATAACCCACCCAAGCCAGCCTGCAGGGGGCAAAAGAATTTGATAGATATAATACTAAGATTGGATGAAATAAATAGCATAGTTGGCAAAGAAGGAAACATAGCAAGGAAGCATAAATAATGAATCACAGCAGGAATTTAAAGATATAGTCAAAGTTATCCAAAATATAGCAGGCATACTGACTATTTTTCATAAAGACACTGTTCTACTCTTGCAACCGATTAACCCATCCTGGAATTGGTTTTCCAGTCAAACGCATACAAACATCATCTATGAAATGATTGGGGTAAATTTGAGAATTGAGCTAACAGAAAACATCAACACCTACCTCTGTTTTATTTGCTTTGAATTTCACTTTGTCAATCCATACTGTAACTGTAGTCATTCAATACACACTGAGCACATCATTTCTGCAACATGCTTCCGCAATATAAGTTGTCGATTCTCACAATGACCACAGATATCCGACTTCTATGGCACCTTTGTTTCATCCTCTGTTTTGATGTGTCGTATTGCAAACCTATTCCCAGCAGACTCTTGCACTAAAGCCAAATAACATTTGAGAGTTGTATCTTAAGACATCAGCTTTAAAAAGGAACCTTCATATTCACCACCTTAAAATAGGCATTTCAAACCCAAAATGGCATTTGTCCAAAGTTTCTATGATGTATTTATTCCTCCAAAGGCTATGTATGCTGATAATGATTTTCAAGATACGAAAGACTCTAACACCCTCATAAAAATGAATGTTGAACTCCTTGAAAATCAATAAGACCCAAGATATAACAACAAAGTCGAAGAGGCGGGTAGCAAAGGAGAGAGAGGAAGAGTAATTGCCAGAATGGGCATAAGGTGGTATATCTCATTTAAACAGACTGTGAGCTACTCCACCAAAAGAATAGGAGAATTGTTGGGTAACTAATAATTTCCATTCTTAGAATAATATAATGGAAATTGGTTTAAATGTGGGTAACTAATAACTTCTGTGATTGATGATCAAAGAAGTTGGTATAAATGTGGGTAGAACTTGAAGGCACACCATATGTCAAGATGGACCAAATGCCAATTTGCTCTGCTACTTGATCACTTTCTAAAACAAAGGAGTTTAGGAACCCCTGACGTTAAGTAAAACGTTGTTCAGAAGAGTATTGGATATTTATAGGAAGGTTTTCAATGATGGGCATGTCAATAGTCTTCCAGCTAAACAAAAAAGGTTATCTTGGAAGACCATGAAGAAGTTTTAAAACAAAGGGAGTCCTAGAGAAATCATTCAACAAACTCAAAATGTGATGATATGAGAGAAAAAGTGGAAGGACCTCCGTTTATATGTATTTATGCATACACCAGGGTAGACCAGGCTTGAGGCATGCTGCATCTCAAAATCTCAACTAATAACGTGCTAGCTCGAGTCAAATTCAGCATGTAATGTGCTCATAATTTGTTTGACCAGGTTATAGACATGCAACATGTTGTCAAAAGAGAATAAAGAAGTACCATTATCAATAATGCAAACATTTTACGAGTTCAAACATTCTCAAGAATACCAAATTTGAGAGGCCCATCATTATCAATTACCTCATATACAAACTTGTTTCACAACAACTAAATCATAGGCACTGACCTACATGCTCTGATCTAGGATGGCATTTTCTGCAAACAATTATGTGTTAACATGTTTAAATCATGTCTGTCAATCCACAACACAAAAAGCATAATGTCGGAGCAATTGACAAGAGATATTCCAATATCAGAGAGTGCAAATACTTTGCAACTACCTGCAATTTCGTCAGAATGTTGATACCATAAAGACTGCCCGAGATGTTCAACTGTTGCAGCCACAAATCTTGAAAGCAATTTGTTATAATACATAGATATAGGCAATACTCCATTTGGATCTCAGCATGGAATTGCTGACAGACACAACGCTTGTAATATACAGGGCAGCCAATCATATCTATTTTCATAGGATTGAATGCTCACCTCCATTGTTAGCAATTAAAAACTTAATTTCATCCCACGTAATCATTAATTTTCATCGAAATCCTAAACTCAGACCATTGAAATATCTATCATCAGACGATATGAGAAATAGCCAATATTCCAAATTAATCATCCATAACAGGCAGCTTTCAAACAAGACGCAATTTAGGACATGAAATATATTCAAAAATCACATTATAATGATAGCACAGGTATGCTGCCCTATTGTCCAACTAAAAATCAAAATATCATCTGTGAAGGAATAGAACGAGTTCATCATGAAAGCAGTTTCATGAAAATTTTAAAGATCATTTTACAAGAGATAGATCAATTACTAAAATGCATAAAAAATTTAGAGAATATTTATATATTACGACATAGCTGCCGACTCGTTAATGAATGATTAATTCTAAATCCAATTTCATCATTGTTCAGGCTACCTACCCACATAATCCAATTTGAAGATATAGGAACATCGATACAGTTGGCTCAGGAAGGCATTGTCAGCACCTATTTCCTGACGGTCACATTTCCATGCATCCAATTCAGGAAATGCTATGCGTATGCCTAACATCATGGCCCTAACCTTTGATAGAGCACCGAGCTGTGATAATTCACAACGGTTGCATTTATAGATGCCCTCCAAGTCATGACATCACAACCGACACTTCAATATCATTGCCACTGCAACCACCAAGAAGAGCGCAAGGTTAAATTTCTAATGCAGCAAATACTAGTCATTATGGCAATATCATATAATGTTACATCAAACAAGTGCAGGGCTGACAGATATTCTCACAGCGAAACAATGATACAAATAGATGATAGGCGACGTAACATAGTAGTCATTACCAAAGCTGGTAATAGTTATCAAAATAGAACCTCTAAGCTAAGAGGAAGCGTTACAAGTCATGCTACAAGAATAGTAACAAGGTATAGTAAACATGAACATCTCAAAGCATTAACGATAACTTGCAACACTGACACCCAAGCAAAAAGCCTACAAGAAACGATACGAAAACAAATATAAAGGTTTTTAAAGATCCACCATTACTTCTGACCATATGTACCTCCCCTTGTCTTAGCTGATATTCCATATCAGAAGGATGTTGATAATTATGAAATGCATGAATTGCCTCTTCTCTAGATTTAAACTTCTTGTACAAGGCATGCTTAAACCTAGTTACCTCACGCTGACACTCAGGCCAGGATCCATAGATCCCTCGTCTGCGGCCCACGAAAACTACATAATACCTTGAAGAAGACATTACCGAACCTCAAGATCAAGCAGCTTGATTTCCTGTATTACAGGGAAACCGATATGAAACTCAAATCACATATTACCCTGCCCTATTAATAAGGTCAAATAAGGTAAACATACTTTCTTTTACAATAAGAAAATATGTTCAAATAAAAGGATGCATGTTAGACTTACTTCGCGTGTTTCGGGCATCCCATAGCCTGTTAGTTATGGAATTGCGAAGTTCGTCACCTTTTATAATTTGTCATCCCCTATAATAAGATAAGGATCAATATCATCCTCATCTCGATCAACAGGCATGGGTTCAATTGACATATTGAAGTATTTGTCATTTCCTTGGGTGCGTCGAATGAAGTTATGAATGATGCAGCAAGCCATGACAATGCGTTTCTGAATCTTGAAGGGAAATGGGATAGGACCTCTAAGAATCTTATATTGCTTCTTAAGAATTCCAAAGGCCTTCTCTACGCAATTTCTGAGCTGAGCATGTGATGGTTGTATAAATCTCGACAATTGTTATATCGTCGAGCCCTTGGATTCTTAAATGTACTTAGGTGGTACCTATTACCCCGATATGGGGCAAGGAACTTGTCTGTATTGGCATATCCCAAGTCAACAAGATAAAATTTTTCTGTAAACGAGAATAATGGCTTGACGTCATCCACTTAAAACTTCATAAAGGTAATTGGTCACATGCTTTATGAATTTATTAAATACCTTCTGGTACGACGAAGCCACCTGACTCAACACACCAACGTAGGACTCTCATGTCGGCTGCGGATCCCTCCCATCCAGTATAAACGAAAAGGAAGGAGTGATCAAATGAAACTGCAGCCATGACATTTTGGGAAATGGTGCCCTTTCAATTACGAAAGCGTGGTTGTTTGCTTTTCTTGATTAAAGCAGGTATATGCGTACCATCGACGGCTCCAAGAGCATGCTGTGATTAATAAAACTATATCAACGACGCGGTTATTAAACAATCGTAAATGAAAGACTTGCATCTATTATTGTCCATACGTACCATGAAGAAAGGATTGAAATGATTGTTCTCACGGATCCGTGGATGCACACCGGTATCCTGACCGGGTTGAGCGATGAAATCTTGCTTAAGTGAACAAATTGCTTTCAGTATAGTGTTAAAGTGTCTGGATATTGTCTCCCCGGAGTGCTGAAAAGTTTCAGCCAGCACTCTATTGGTCACACTATGACCTATGCCTTAAAGGAAGATCACAAGTTGCTCCTTTACCGTAACATTGCGGGTGTTACTAACCAACCCACGCGAAAGAAGCAATTCTTCTAGCTTGAAGAACATAGTGTTTGCCATCCTAAAGTGGTCATAACCTCTATCTGGATGTCCACTCAAAATATTTGATATGAGTTCATAACCAGAGAATGGTCGCGTTCGGCATGGCCTCTTTGAAATAACGCTATAATTTGATAAATGAATGATGCCATTACTTATCAGCATAGTTATGACATCCTGCCAATAGTTGTCCTCATCTATTAGAAATGCCACAAGATCATGGAAGGTATCTATCTATTACAAAAAGAGAGTAGTTCATAAGACAACAATATGTAGATCTAAAATTTGAAAGAAATATTAGAAACCATAGACTACACTAACCTGCATAAAGATATCTAGCAAACATGTCCGTATTTACAACAATATTACAGCATTCATCTAAGTTAAAATAAAACTCTAATTGAAGGTCTGACGTATGTAGAAACAACTATAGCAAGATATCTAATTCTGTATCTACTTCAATATTGGTATATGTTACGGCCACCGATGAAAATAACCAAATTCACTTTGCTGAGTCGAAGATGCAGATGTGGTACAGAGAGTTTCTTCAGCACTGCCAACTGAAGAATGGGTCTGACCATGGGAGATGCTATCGTCACTGCTTGGTCTAAATAGTGGCTGCATGAATGGACTATGTCCACCTAGAGAGGCAGCATGCATGGGAGGCAGGAAAACAGGTGGGCCACCCTGATGGACACCATGCATTGGAGGCATAAAGATATTAGGCACAGGAGCATAACTTCCAGATGGGGCTGCCACTGAAGGTGGTACACGGTAGAAATCAGCCATTTGTCTTTTCAGCCAAGCTTCAAGTAGTGGACCTTCATAATGCATTAGGAACCACCTATTAATCTCAATTTTTAAACTGTCCCCTACAGCAAGAATACATTCAGGTGTAATCCCAGGAATACTCTCTAACTTCCGCATGCATTCGTCAATAGAGTACACTATGGGTCGAGCAAGCTGATCTCTCCTGAGCAACTCATTAGCAATTTCCAATCTTCTTTTACCTTGATCCACCATTTCTTGTAAGACAACAGCAGTATCAGTTGTGGACCTAATCTTACGTGCTGTAGTAGTTATGAAGGATGACCTTTTCCTCTTTTCACTACTAGTTGACAGACCTCCTTCTGCAGAACAGTCTGTGGGTAAGGTCGAGGCAAAAGTAGTTGGGCTCGATGGGGATACATCATCGAATCGGTGATCGAAGGGACCGGCTGATGAATATGACACTCCGCCACGTCTTTGTGATGGTTGCCCAAATTCTATGTCCTCCATGTTGATCCGATCCATCTCGTCATCTGATGTATCATTATCGGATACGCACTCAGGAATAGCAGATGTATCCCTCCGTCTACCGATAGCTGTGTGCCTTGAAAAAAGAATATCTATGTTGTCGTAAGCAGGAAATGACTTATCCTTAATCCGTGCATAGTCCTTGTTTACTTGAAGTATAGTTTGATAAATATATTATTGTAATGTTATCAATAGCATTCGAACTATGATTCGTCAATAAAAACCATCCACTCACCGAGATGACCTCCTCCCACATATGCTCATCGCCGCACGTGGGGAGATTTAGTGCATGATCTCATCCCCAACCAGATCGATTAGCTAGGTTATAGTACAAGTTGAAGGTCTTCTTCAAAACCTTCAAACGATTTTTCGGGTTTCTAAAACTAAAGGACAGGTTAGTTCTTTCGTTGAACAAATTGGTCATCTTCCTCCAAGTATCCTGGGAGAAGGTACCGTTGTGACAGTTACTATCGTCGTTCTCTTGCCTCATCAAGCATAGCATGATCTTATCAAGAGCATCTGTCCAATTAGGTGCTCTTGGACGACTTAATCCTTCTCTTGCTTGTGTTGATTCACTGGCTTTTTTTGATTTAGGCATGGTTAATCTACAGGGCCAGAGTGGATGGTCATTTGACAGTATGGCTCGCAACGGAATAAGTACACATGGCACATATCAATGTAATATGAATCAACATGCAGTAATTTTACGGACCTTTCATATATTGAAGAGTTAAACATGAAGCTATGGTACATGAACTGCATGACAAGATTTAGAATGAACTGTAGCAATGAAAATTTAATATTTGTTAACTTATCAAAGAAATAAACGCTTGCAAGATGAAAGTATTATCGAACAAGTCAAATTCCTTGTTTTGTCATGACATTATTAGTAATGGCATAAAACATAGATAGGCCAATAGAATATGTAGGTCTTCATGTTAGAGGGACCTCTTAACTGATTATTTCTGTGTAGTATTTAAAGAAAGAATTAGACAAAGGGATCATATAGAGGAATATATTATGAATCATCTAAAATAATTAGTAGGAACACAAAATCATATCAAGCTATAGCTAAAACTCATGGACAAATTGAAGTTTATGTTATTAAATAAATAATACCCTCACTCACTGTTACTTTGTTATTGTAGAGTGCCAATGGCATGGGTAGGGTGAGGCATCAAGTTTATAATTGGAATTAGTTCTAGATCTAGATTATTAGAAACATGTAAATTACCATCACTTAATTTTCAACGGGGTCTTCCCTTTTGCCAATTATATCGATTTGTCTATATTCAATTTCTATCACTTAAAACATAAGAAATCATCCTGTCATAACTATCAGTAATGCAACATTTGAAACGGAACAAAGGATTCAATTTTCTATATAACATATCTCGATATATTTAAAAAGCCCTATCAGAAATGAACTAGAAGCTCCAGGTTGCAAACGAAAAGCAATTTCAGCACATATAATATGAAGAGCGGACATGTAATTGCAACGAAATTAGGATAACAGAGAATAACCGAAGAGAAAGAAGAGGCAATGCTTACTACAAGTGTGTTGAAAGAGCTACAGAAAGAGCCAAGCCGGGCCACAGATATCAGGTGATGAACATTCGGGAGGCTTCTAAAAAAATTCAAAGGAAGAAGATCAGAGTCAAAAGCACACAACAATTCAAAAATCCCAAACCTTCCCCATTGAATAAAAAAGGTTTATAAATAAATATTTTAATGTAATGACCAGAATAAAATATTTTTTTATTGATTGATAAAGTAATAAATATTTTTTTAGTAATAAAATAAACTAAGAACTTACTTAATATATTATTTTATATTATTAAATTAAAATGAGAACATACTTAAGATCCACAGATCTCAAGTGCAGATCTTCGATGGAATCTTCCCAAAAACCCAGAGATCTGAAACGCAGATGAGATCGAAGGTACCTACTCGGAGAGCAAGAGATCTCAAACCCAGATCTTCAATGGAAGCTTCTCGGTGAGCCAAAGATTTCAAATCTAAGATCTTTGATGGCAATTACTCGGAGAGCTAGAGATCTAGAACCTAGATCGTTGATGGCTTCTTCCTTAGAAAAGCCAGAGATCTGAAATCCAGATGAGATCGATGGCAGATACTCGGAGAGCAAGAGAAAACAAACCCAGATCTTTGATGGAAGCTTCTCGGAGAGCCAAAGATTTCAGACCTAAGATCTTTGATGGCAAATACTCGGAGAGCCAGAGATCTCGAACCCAGATTGTTGACGGCTTCTTCCTACAAAAAGCCAGAGATATGAGACCCAGATGAGAACGATGGCAGATACTCAGAGAGCAAGAGAAAACAAACCTAGATCATCGATGGAAGCTACTCAGAGAGGCAAAGATCTCAAACCCAAGATCATCGATGGCAGCTACTTGGACAGTGAGAAATGTCGAAGACAAATCTTTGATGGCTTCTACGCAAAAAAAGCCAGAGATATGAAACCCAGCTGAGATCGATGGCAGAAACTTGGAGAGCAAGAGATCTCAAACCCGGATCTCCGATGGAAGCTGCTCGGGGATCCAGACAGCTGAAACCCTATCTTCGTTGGTAGGTAAATAAAATTAACTCCTATTTCCACTGATACCCTGGGAATAGGCTGCAGCGAGAATATGCCTATACCATGGGGTCCCCAGGAATAGGAAAATGGGAATACGCGGCGTTGACTGGAATACCAATTTAAGCGGGGCTCACATGCCTTTTTAAGGCTGTTTGAAGGAATAAGGTGGAATAAGCCCCTATTCCAAACGGGAATAGGGCATCCAAACGCAGCCTTAAGGTATAACAATCTAATTGGATTGCTGTTTGACTCAAAACTAACTCTATACAAGAGGTCGAGCCCAAAACTCTAATAAAAAAGCACCTTGTTTTTCTGCTAAAAAATCTCAAATATTTGTAAATTGGCATATGTATTCAGGTTGTAGCAAAGAGCTTGATGCATATATGTTTATTTATAGGCTCATAAAGACTCCTGAAATTAGTAGGGTTCATAATGATAGTACATCATCCAAAAAGTAATTGAATTAACTAGAACAATTTAAGAGTCATTTGCATTTACAACAATAATAATAAACGTTTGGATACAACAACATAGGACCCAAATTTAGGAACATAAATATTAATGAATGCATTTATATGATTATTGATATTTCTCATATATGATATAGTTCTTACACCTTGAGATGGATCACCTATGATTAGGTCCTTTGAATGATCATAAGCATATCTCCAATCTCTAGGTAGATCTGTATTATTACGAGTAGTATCAACATGATCATCCTTAGGTGAGTCATCATCCTTAGTTTCAGGTTCATGATCTGAAAATACATCAATATTTAATTTTTAAAATCTCTTCCAAGGATATTAGTATCTTCCTTATCATTTTTCTTTTAAAACTTGATGCTAAAGACACATCAAACACTACACAAATTGACTCTTTTACAATCAAATACTTCTTATTGAATACTCTATATGCCTTGCTAGATGTAGAATATCCTAAGAATATACCTTCATCTGATTTGGCATCAAACTTTCTCAGGTTGTCCTTTTCATTGTTATGAATGAAACATTTATAACCAAATGCATGAAAATAGCTAATATTTGGTTTCCTATCATGCTGATAAGCATAAATCTGGCCATGTAATTCATATACTTTCATAACGATATTAGCTAGTATTATTATTATTATTATTATTTATTTTTGAGTTAAATTTATTTATTTTTATTTACTTTTCAATTTATTTTGAAGAGGCCTTCACGTGCAATCTCCTAGGGAGAAGTGATGGATCCTGATGGGACCAGTTGACCCCTTGAAAAATTAAATTTTTTGGACGGCCTCAAAGGCCGACACCCGACGTCTGATGGCCCCAAAGGCCGATGGCTCCAAGACCGACGGCTCAAGACCGACGACCCCAAAGGTCACACCTGATGGCCCCAAAGGCTGACGACTCCAAGACCGACGGCTCAAGACTGACGGCTCCAAAGGCCGACACCCGACGGCCCTAAAGGCCGACAGCTCCAAGACCGACGGCTCAAGACCGATGGCCCCAAAGGCCGACACCCGACGGCCCCAAAGGCCGACGGCTCCAAGACCGACGGCTCAAGACCGATGGCCCCAAAGGCCACCTCCAAGACCGACAGCTCAAGGCAGGCGGCCCCGGCACGTTCCCAGCGGCCCCGGCCTCTCCAAGCCAGGCGGCCCCGGCACGTTCCCAGGCGGCCCCGACATGTTCCCAGCTGGCCCCGGCCTCTCCAAGCCAGGCGGCCCCGGCACGTTCTTAGGTGGCCCCGGCATGTTCCCAGCCGGCCCCGGCCTCTCCAAGCCAGGCGGCCCCGGCACATTTCCAGGTGGCCCCGGCCCTGGCACATTCCTAGCCGGCCACGACGTCTCCAAGCCAGGCAGCCCCGGCCCTGGCACATTCCTAGCCGGCCCCGGCCTCTCCAAGCCAGGCGGCCCTGGCGTCTCCAGTCCCACCGAGTCGGCCAAGGTCATCCCCGGCCGGCCCGACTTGGCCCCGACATCCCCTGTCCCGCCGAGTCGGCCAAGGCCATCCCGGGTCGGCCCGACTCGGCCCTGACGTCTCCTGTCCCGCCGAGTCGGCCAAGGCCATCCCAGGCCGGCCCGACTCGGCCCCGGCGTCTCCAGTCCCGCCGAGTCGGCCAAGGCCATCCCAGGTCGGCCCGACTCGGCCCCGGCGTCTCCTGTCTCGCCGAGTCGGCCAAGGCCATCCCAGGCCGGCCCGACTCAGCCCCGGCGTCTCCAGTCCTGCTGAGTCGGCCAAGGCCATCCCTGGCTGGCCGACTCGGCCCCGGCGTCCCCTATCCCGCCGAGTCGGCCAAGGCCATCCCTGGCCGGCCCAACTCGGCTCCAGCGTCCCCTGTCCGCCGAGTCGGCCAAGGCCATCCCTGGCCTGCCCGACTCAGCCCCGGCGTCCCCTGTTCTGTCGAGTCAGCCAAGGCCATCCCTGGCCAGCCCGACTCGGCCCTCGTCGTCTCCAAGTCCGCCGATTCAGCCCGCCCCAGCACTGCCTTGCCGGTGGGATGGGCCCCAGCCATCTCGGGTCGACCCAGTTCGACCCTGATAAGATGGGACTCCCCGGTTTCTGCCAGATCAGCCCCAGCGGCTCAAGAAACCACCTCTCAGACGTGCACCGCCTGACAACGTCAGACGTGCGTTGCCCAATAGCCCTGCTATTGATGGGACGTAACCCACCAACCAGCCCAGATTCATGCAACGGCTCACCAGACGTTCTGACTTCACAAAAACCCACGTGATCGTGCCAGCATCAACCCCTATAAAAGGGTAAATTACGTCGAGAACCAGGTAATGCAAATTCACACGCTTGATCCCTAACTCTCAGAAGAAGGATCCAATTCTTCCGAGATCTCTCTCTTCTCTCAAGAGCTCTCTCGAGCTCCTTCTCTGCTGTGACCTCAGTCACTGACTAGGGCATCGGAGGGTCCCACCGGAGAACCCTCTCCGGTCTTGGAACTTCTTTGCAGGTAACCCGGTGAAGAAGAAGAGCCTCCGTTCCGACGTCCAGGAGTGGTGATCGAGCGTCATCAGATTGGCGCGCCAGGTAGGGGGGCATAAGAAAAAGTAGCAAACATCCTCCCCGAGCTACATCTTTCGTCCCCCCTCTTCTTTCAGAAGCCATGGTGGTGACCCGAGCTCAGGACGCCTCCATCAGCTGCCCAGCGGGGCTTCCCCTGCCAACTAGACAGCAGGAGGCCAATCCCCCTGCTGCCGACCCTTCGGTTGCTTGCCCGCCACCGGACACCGCTGTCCAAACAGCGGAGCGGCTGGCGACTCTTTCCCAGCAAGTCCAGAATCTCACCGCTATGATCCACGGGCTCCGGCAACCACAGTCCGTGGCCACCCAGCATCAAACTGCTCCCCTCGCCAGTCAGCAGTCGGTGAGGGGAGGCTCCCCTCGGCGAGAGGCCATTTGGCGAGAGACCGGCCGATGTCAAGCTTCCCCCAGGAAGCCCCGGTGCGAGCCCTCCAAGCGGCCGCGGTCCCCTGACCACGGCCCCAACGAGTTTCCTCCCAAGCCACATCACCACGAGGAACCCAGGCGGAAGCCTCGACTTCCGTCTCCATCTCCTTCTGCCTCCTCTTCTTCTTCTTCCTCCGAGCCATCTCGGAGGGCCCCGACGACCAACTGCCAAGCGGAGGAATGCCTGGAGGAGTACAACCGATGCCTCGACGAGCTCGCCAAGAAGATCAACCACCAGCCGGAGGAAGAGTTCACACTCATCCTCCCTACACTCGCCGCATACTGGAGGAACCGGTTCCCTCGGTTCCGCTTCCCCCAGGTGGACCCGTACGACGGTACAACCGACCCCCTCGACCACCTCAAGAGTTACAAATCCAGGGCGCCCTAGACGCCCTCCTCTGCAAGGCCTTCCCCGCAACCCTGCGGAAGGCCGCCCGTGCATGGCACTCACGCCTGCCCCCTCACAGCATAGGCTCCTTCCGGGAGCTGGAGAGGGCGTTTTTGGCCCACTTTGACGCCTGCCGCCGGATCCCAAGGGTGGCGGACAGCCTCTTCTCCGTTCTCCAGAAGGAAGGAGAGTCACTGCGGGACTTCGTGTCCCGATTCAAGACCACCGCCCTCGAGGTCTACCATCTCGACGATGCGGTGGCCTCCCTAGCGCTGAAGCATGGACTCCTTCCATCCCGCTTCACCTTCTTCCTGGATAAGAAGCTCCCAAACTCTTATTCCGACCTCCTCCTCTGGGCCCAAAAGTACATCCGTGCCAGCAAGGCTGACTCATCCAGAAGGGAAGCCGGCAGGAGTTCCAATAAGAAGCCAACACCCACGGAACCAACTGAAGGATGACCCAGGCAGCCCAAGCCGCCCAGTCGCTTTGACCATCGGCCTCAGGCACTGGTTCCTAAGGGGCGGTTTACTCCTCTCACGGCTCCGATCTCCCACATCCTACTAGAGATTGAGGAGGAGCCTTACTTTCAATGCCCACGTCCCCTAAAGTCAGTGAACCCCCACAACAAAGAGCTTTACTGCCGGTATCACCAAGACTATGGGCATGACACCGAAGATTGCCGCCAGTTGAAGAAGGCCATTGAAAAGTTTGTCCGGCAGGGCCACTTGGGTAGGTTCGTTCGAGGAAACCTCATGGCCCCAGGTCCGTCGGCACCCCCAGTGGCTCAGATTTGCCTCAACAATGCCCCAACGGGAGGAGCAATAGCATGACCTCATAAGGGGCGAGCAGTAGCTCGGGGAGCCGACGGAAGGAGGCAAGCTGACATCAAAAGGGGAAGCTTCTCCCCCGCATTCGGAATGCGGACAGTATTATCAGTAGCTTCTTTAATAAAGTATTATTCAGAATATCCTTGTCTTATCACGCTCTTGGGATGAGTATATTTCTTAGACCGACTCCGCGTCGGCACTGAAGACCGACTCCACGTCGGCACCGAAGACCGACTCCGCGTCGCACCGAAGACCGACTCCACGTCGGCACCGAAGACCGACTCCTCGTCGGCACCAAAGACCGGCTCCGCATCGGCAATAAAGACGACTCCGCGTCAGCAACAAAGACCCGTGAAGGCAAACAGCTACGAAAGAGCTAAGTATACTACACTGAGAAAAAAGTTTCTTTTCATTAGTATCTAAATGCATTACAGGAAAACCACCAAAGACCGACTCCGCATCGGCAAAAAAGACCGACTCCGCGTCGGCAACAAAGACCGACTCTGCATCGGCAACAAAGACTGGCTCCGCGTCGGCAACAAAGACCGACACCCCGTCGGCAACAAAGACCGACTCCGCGTCGGCACCAAAGACCGACTCCGCATCGGCACCAAAGACCAACTCCTCGTCGGCACCAAAGATCGACTCCGCATCGGCAACAAAGACCGGCTCCGCGTTGGCAACAAAGACCGACTCCGCATCGGCAACAAAGACCCGTGAAGGCAAATAGCTGCGAAAGAGCTAAGTATACTACACTGAGAAAAAAGTTTCTTTTCATTAATATCTAAATGTGTTACAGGAAAACCACCAAAGACCAACTCCGCGTCGGCACCAAAGACCGACTCCGCATCGGCAACAAAGACCGACTCTTCGTCGGCACCAAAGACCGACTCCGCATCGGCAACAAAGACCGGCTCTGCGTCGGCAACAAAGACCGACTCCCCGTCGGCAACAAAGATCGACTTCGCATCGGCACCAAAGACCGGCCTCCGCGTCGGCACCCAAGACTGGCTCCGTATCGGCACCCTCAAGCTCAGGACCTGCGGATTTCAATCAATAGTTTCCTGGGGGGCAGACCAACCCTGCAGAAGGAGATCAATTACTTTAAAGAAAAGGAACCTGACGACTCTCAGCTCTCAGGTCACCCTCTGGGGTTCACTCCTAGACCCCGCGTTGGGAAGGGATTACTAGCCGCCCTCAGCTGGCCAAAGAAGGCACGCAGACGTCCATCCAAGGCAGCGCAAGGTGCCAAGGTAAAAGTTCTACACTCCTTTCTCTTAGCCGGTGCGGGGCACGCAAGCTCAAGGAGTGTGGGGGGCATTTGATGGGGCCAGTTGACCCCTTAAAAAATTAAATTTTTTGGATGGCCCCAAAGGCCGACACCGGATGCCCGACGGCCCCAAAGGCCGATGGCTCCAAGACCGATGGCTCAAGACCGACGGCCCCAAAGGCCGACACCCGACGGCCCCAAAGGCTGACGGATCCAAAACCGACGGCTCAAGACCGACGGCCCCAAAGGCCAACACCTGACGGCCCCAATGGCCGACACCTCCAAGACCGACAGCTCAAGGCCGGCGGCCCCGGCATGTTCCCAGTCGGCCCCGGCCTCTCCAAGCCAGGCGGCCCCGACACGTTCCCAGGTGGCTCGGACACGTTCCCAGCCGGCCCCATCCTCTCCAAGCCAGGCGGCCCCGGCACGTTCCCAGGCGGCCCCGGTACGTTCCCAGCCGGCCCCGGCCTCTCCAAGCCAGGCGGCCCCGACATGTTCTCAGGCGGCCCCGACACGTTCCCAGCCGGCCCCAACCTCTCCAAGCCAGGCGGCTCCGGCACGTTCCCAGGCGTCCCCGGCATGTTCCCAGCTGGCCCTGGCCTCTCCAAGCCAGGCGGCCCTGGCACGTTTCTAGGCGGCCCCGGCCCTGGCACATTCCTAGCCGGCCCCGGCCTCTCCAAGCCAAGCGGCCCTGGCCCTGGCATATTCCTAGCCGGCCCCGGCCTCTCCAAGACAGGCGGCCCCGGCATCTCCAGTCCCGCCGAGTCGGCCAAGGCCATCCTCGGTCGGCCCAACTCGGCCCCGGCGTCCCCTGTCCCACCGAGTCGGCCAAGGCCGTCCCAGGCCGGCCCGACTTGGCCCTGGCGTCTCCTGTCCCGCCGAGTCAACCAAGGCCATCCTAGGCCGGCCCGACTCGGCCCCGGCGTCTCCAGTCCCGCTGAGTCGGCCAAGGCCATCCCAGGCCAGCCCGACTCGGCCCCGGCGTCTCCTATCCCGCCGAGTCGGCCAAGGCCATCCCAGGCCGACCCGACTCGGCCCCAGCGTCTCCAGTCCCGCCGAGTCGGCCAAGGCCATCCCTGGCCGGCCCGACTCGGCCCCGCGTCCCCTGTCCCACTGAGTCGACCAAGGCCATCCCTGGCCAGCCCGACTCGGCCCGGCGTCCCCTGTTCCACCGAGTCGGCCAAGGCCATCCCTAGCCGGCCCGACTCGGCCCCCGTCGTCTCTAAGTCCATCGATTCGGCCCCGTCCCGGCACTGTCTTGCGGGGGACGGGCCCCAGCCATCTCGGATCGATCCAGTTCGACCCTGATAAGACGGGACTCCCCGGTTCCCGCCAGATCAGCCCCAGCGGCTCAAGAAACCACCTCTCTAATGGGCGCCACCTGACAACGTCAAACGCGCACCGCCCAACAGCCTGCTGCTGATGGGACGTAACCCACCAACCAGCCTAGATTCACGCAACGACTCAGCAGATGTTCTGACTTCACGAAAACCCACGTGATCGTGCCAGCGTCAACCCCTATAAAAGGGTAAATTGCGTCGAGAACCAGGTAACGCAAATTCACACGCTTGATGCCCTAACTCTCAGAAGAAGGATCCAATTCTTCTGAGATCTCTCTCTTCTCTCAAGAGTCTCTCGAGCTCCTTCTCTGCTGTGACCTCAGTCACTGACTAGGGCATCGAAGGGTCCTACCGAAGAACTCTCTCCGGTCTTGAAAATTCTTTACAGGTAACCCGGTGAAGAAGGAGAGACTTCGTTCCTGACGTCCAGGAGTGGTGATCGAGCGTCATCAGATCCTTTCTTCCTTCGCATACGTTTCCATGGAAACGCTCGCTCTTGGACTCCACTCGTTGACTGAAGCCACTCCAATTCTTTCGCTGTGCTTGAAGCACACGGTGGCAACCATCTCCACGTGGTGATCATCCATCAACTAAAAGCCTGGCAGCGTCCAACAACCAGAGGGACTTCATGCGGTGCAGGGACTCCACGCGTTTTCAAAACATGACCAAGCTGGCGCCCAACGGAGAGAGGACTCTTTGGTTGGTTTCTTGGGACCATCTCATCCATCCAACTGCCATCCAACGGCCAAAGGAAGAGCATACTTAGAGGGACTCTAGTGATGACTTCTAGCAGAATTACAGCTCAACACAGCATGGGCAGCGACTTTCCAACTATAAAAATAAGGCAGCGGGTCTTCAACTGAGAAGACTTTTAGAGTTTTTCAATGGAAGGAATCTAAAAAATAGAGGCGAGAGCTGCATGTTCATCAATCAATTCGAAAAACATAGTTCTATTTGTTTTCTTTTCAATTTTAATATGGGCTAATTTTCTTTTCTAGAGTATTGATATAATCTAGCAATGAACATACAATTTATTTTATGAGTTATTTTATTTGTAATATTTTCACGAGTGTTTAATTCTTATTATTAATACTTACAATTTATTGTTTGATCAATTGAATTATAATGAGATCGAGAGGTGATTTATTGTTCTAGGATTAAACACCATCAGTTGAGCGAAAGTAGAGATGCTTTAGCGCGATTAATGTGATTTTTAGAAAATTCAAAGCATGTAATGAGTATCTAATTAATTAAATTCATATAGAGATATAGAGTTGTTAGTTGAGATATTTTGTTAACATTTGAGTGAAGATATTGGATAATTAAGAAAATTTTAATCATCAACATGAGATTATTAAAATTTGATAATTAAAAAGAATAAATTGTATGGGATTTGTTAGGTGAAATCAATCGCTCTATATCCATTCTTATCATATTTTTATACGTTAAGATTTTTACGCTTTGTTAATTTTTAGATTAAGTAGTTTTATTTAATTTAGATGGTAGAATGTTCTGTTTATATTTGATTTTCTAAATAATAATTAATTTAAAATTTTGGTATTCAATAATATTATAATTAATTTCTATGGGTTCGACATTCGTTTTCTAAAAATACTTTACTACTTGTCATGATTTTGTGCACTTGCAGATTATTTTACGCAAACAAGTTTTTGGCATCATTGCCGGGGATTAATTATTTGTTATTGATGTTAATACTAGCTAGATATTTACTATTTTAGATATTATTATTATTAAAATATTTTTTCCTTTTTCTCATTGCTGGAGTCTCTACGAAGCCGCTCCATGCTGAGATCTTTGCAAGATCTTAGGAGCCCAGCGATTTTCAAGAGAACGCACAGGTAAATTCCAGCAGGAAAGGCAAGCTAAAAAAAGGGATTAAAATTAATTAAGGGGCTTAGTCTTTGAATGTGGGACTAAAGGATTCAAAGATGGTAACAAGTCTGATCATTGATAACAAAGGGGTGAAAGCCCATGGTACATCTCTAGCAAGGTCGATCCCATTTGGCCTTTCCTCCAAACTAAATCTAAAAGGACATAGAAGTGCATGCCCCGATCTAAACTATTAGAGCATACACTCTTTGATCCCGAAATTGAAAGAACCTTATGGTAGATCAATAAAGAAAAGATAAAAAGAAGGAGAAAGAAGCCAACATATCTTTACCTATTATGGTCGATCAGGAGCACAAGGCGTTAAGAGACTATGTTATGCCCTCGGTTAACGGAGCTACATCATGCATAAGGAGGCTAGCCATACAAGCCAATAATTTTGAGATCAAGCCGGCTATCATTCAAATGATACAGCAGACTATCCAGTTCGAGGGGTTAGCACAAGAGGTTTCGAACATCTATATTGCAAATTTTCTAAAAATTTATGATACTTTTAAACATAATAGAGTGACAGATGATGCGATTCGACTAAGACTTTTTCCCTTCTCACTTAGGGATAAAGCCAAAGCTTGGCTGAATTCTTTGTCGCCTGGCGTCATCACTACCTGGGAAGAGTTAGCATAAAAGTTCCTAACAAAATATTTTCCTCCTATAAAAACAGCAAAGCTAAGAATGACATCACTATATTCATTCAATTTGAGGGTGAATCATTATATAAAGCATGTGAGAGGTACAAAGATTTACTGCGAATGTGTCCTCATCATGACCTTCTAGCATGGCTTCAAGTGCAAACATTCTACAATGGTCTAGGAGCTACAAATAGATCTATAATTGATACAGCAACTGGTGGGGCTTTAATGAGTAAAACTCATGAGGCAACATACGAACTTCTAAAAGAATTAGCATCCAACAACTATCAATGGCCTACAAAAAGAGCAATGCCAAGAAAAACAGCTGGAGTTTTAGAACTTGATTCTACAACTTCATTGGCGGCACAAATGACAAATTTGTCTCAACAACTAGGTAAGATAAATGTTAATGCTATTCAAACTAATGATGTTTGTGATCATTGTGCAGAAAATCATTCAAGTGTCAACTGCCAAGTGAAAAATCCTTTTGCCCAATCGAGTTATAAACAAGCAAATTACGTGTCAAATTTTCAACGTCAAAATAATCCATACTCGAATACGTATAATCCTGGATGAAGGAATCACCCCAACTTCTCATGGATCAATAACCAAGGGTAAGCTAAACCATCTTAGCAATTTTCACAGTAAGAGAAGGAGCCAACACTTGAGGACATGTTCATGTAGTACATGCAGAAAATAGATGTGGCAATCCAAAAAATTCAGCTTCAATTCGTAATCTTGAGGTGCAAATCAGTCAGCTCTCAAACATGCTCACAAAGAGGACTGCTGAAACTTTGCCAAGCAACACTGTCACTAATCCGAAAGTATATGCAAAGGCAATATCATTGAAAAGTGGGCAAACATGTGGGGAGCCAGAAGTAACAAATGCCAAACAAGATGAAAATGTGGATAATGAGGAGTCCAAGATGAAGGAATCTAAGTTAAAAATGAAAGAAGTGGAGCAAGCTGAGAAGACTAAAGAGAATGAAAGAGTTTCAAAATCAAAAAATCCAGAGAAGTTACTTTTGAGACTTATTCTCCTTCAATATGATCCATCAATTTCTTTTTCACAAAGATTAAAAAAGAATAATGTAGATGAATAGTTTTTTAAATTTTTAAATATATTTAAACAATTACATATTAATATTCCTCTTATAGAAGATTTAGAACAAATGCCTAAATATGCTAATTTTTTAAAAGATATTATATTAAAAAAGCAAAATTGGAGGAGCATAAAATAGTAATGCTGACAGAGAAGAGTAGTGCAATCTTATAAAAGAAGCTGCCGCCTAAGCTGAAAGATCCAGGGAGTTTCACTATCCTTTGCACTATAGGAAATTCTTATTTTGATAGAGCTTTATGTGACTTAAGGGCAAGTATTAATCTAATTCCTCTCTCTGTTTTCGAAAAATTGGGTCTTGAAAAAGTAAATCCAACCATCATCTCTTTACAATTGGTAAACATATCGATAAAATACCCGAGAGGAGTCATTGAGGACGTATTAGTGAAAGTTGGCAAGTTCATTTTTTCGGCTGAATTCATTGTTCTTGACATGGAGAAGGACGAGGAGATCCCTTTAATATTGGGTCGACCTTTCGTTGCGATGGGGAGAACCTTAATTGATGTTCAGCAAGAAAAACTTGTTTTGAGGGTCAGAGAGGATGAGGTCACTATTGATGTATTTAAGCCTATAAAATTTTCTTTTGAGATACATTCATATTTTCAAATAAGTGACCGAGATGGGATCATGGCTGACGAGACTTATGTAGATGATTTTCTAAAGCTACCACTTGAGGTATGTCTTACTCGCTATTCATCTATTGAATTTGATGATAAAGAAGTTAAAGAGTATGAAAGATATTTTGAGGCTACACCACTCTTTCCTCCTTCAATGCAACCAAAAGTGAAAGGCTTAAAATCATATCTGCCAACATCTCCACCAAAGAAACCACTTAAACTTGAGCTCCTACAGTGTTGCCCAGATGTAGCAACCCAAGAGGGGGGTGAATTGGGTTATTAAAAAATTAATTACTATGCAAGTATGTGCTTAAACCTTAATTTTGATTTGCAGCGGTGTAGTGGAGTGCACATAAAGATAACAATAGAGAATCAAACAACCACAAACACACAGAAGTTTATAGTGGTTCGGTGCCAAACTCAGCACCTACATCCACTCCCCAAAACCTTTGGGAATTCCACTAATCGTATCACAACGATTACAACCTCTAGCCGAACCAGGCTAGCCCTCTTGTTTATACAGCACAAGGCAGTCAAAAACCCCTAGTCAAACCTAGGCTAGTCCTCTTGTTTCACGGCACAAGGAAGCCAAATCCCCTAGCCAAACCTAGGCTAGTCCTCTTGTTTCAAGGCACAAGGAAGCCCAAAAATAATCAGGGTTAACACTAATCCTTTTACAAAAGGATTAAGGAATGATAAAGAGAAGCTCCTACAATGAGCAAATATCCAGAATATACTTTACAAATTTTTTGAAGCAATAAACTCGGCAATAAATAAACGAGGTCGAAGTAGCTGAAGTCTTGATTGCTTGAAAAGCTTCAAAGATTTGGACGACTTTTTGGAGCAATGAATGAACTTGAATACACAACAACAACCACTCAACAATATGCAATATAAGATATTTTCTTGGATTTCTTTCTCTTTTAAACTCTCTTTTTTAAAATCGTCATAGTGTGCTTCTAATCCCACCTATTTATAATCATCCAACAAGAAAATATCCGTTAGATATATTAGAAACAAATGGAAATAAAAATAGGAAGAAAATATAACCGTTATAAATGTTTCCCTTAAGCATTTAATGCAGATCTCCATTTGTGGAAGGAAGAGCACTGCAAAGATTCAAAAATCCAAAAGTTAAATGTAGCTAAAAATAGCAATAGAGATAGAGTGAGAGAGGAAAAGCAAACTCAAGAACTCAGGCGGCAGTTGGCTGGAAATAACTCCAGGTAGCTAAAGTCAAGAAAGCATTTGGCCAAGACATAAGCAATAATCCCCAACTAGCTAGTCAGCTAGCTCACAAGAGAGGCCACGACTGAAAAAAGCATCCAGAGGCAGCTCCATAGTTAACTAAAATGGTTGCTAGTTAGCTCTCCAGCTAACTAACAGCAAAAGTAAATGCTAGGAGAAAAAGGTGCAGAGCTCTTAGTTAGCTCACCAGCTAACTAAGCAAACAATAGTTAGCTCTCCAGCTAACTAGTAGGCAATTCAAAATGACAGAAGAAAGGAGCCGTGTATTGGTAGTTAGCTCACTAGCTAACTAAAAATTTAAATCTCTTGGCTGCAGGAGTAACAGGAGAAGTGGAGTTAGCTCATCAGCTAACTAAATGATAGTCAGTTAGCTCACTAGCTAACTAATTTCAAAAATAGCATAGAAATCGCTCAGCTTAGTTAGCTCTCCAGCTAACTAACCAAAAGATAGCTAGCTCTCCAGTTAGCTAAGCAGAGAATCCAAATGGCCAGAGAGAGAGGGAGTTAGCTCTTCAGCTAACTAAATTTTCAAACCTCACGGCCACAAGCTCACCTGTGAAAAATAGTTAGCTAAGCAGTTAGCTCCAGGATAAAATAGTTAGCTAAGCAGTTAGCTAAAAGAACCGCCAGCTAGCTAGAAGGTCTGGCAGCTAGCTCAACAATTAGCTAAAATTTAAGTCCATTTGGCCAGGAAAGTTAACATGCAACTAGAGTTAGCTAAGATGAATTCCAGTTAGCTCCAAGCATCCCAAGCTAGCTAACCAGCTAGCTAAAATTAAAGAGCGTTCGACCAAGCACTAAGACGAGCATACTAGTTAGCTGAAGGAACTCCAGCTAGCTAACAAGCTAGCTAATCAGCTAGCTAAAGAATTAAGGACGTTTAGCCAAGCACTGAGTTAGCTTCCTAGTTAGCTGAAAGTCGTGCTAGCTAGCTAAATGGAATAACAAGTTAGCTAACCAGTTAACTCCCAGGCCAATAAAATTATCTAAGAGTGAAGTACTTTCTTACCAGTCAATTTTGCATGCAGATACTTACCTACAAGGTGACCGAACTTCCCTGTATCAAGCTTAGAGTTGCCTAATAGTTTTGTAATCATTAAAATCAATATGGGGTCAACAATCTCCCTCTTTTTGATGATGACAAAACCTTTAAGCACATAAGGAGCAAATATAGGAAGTAGACAGGAGTGTAATCAGAAAACATTAACTTCTCCTCCTGTCAATTTAAATAAGTGAACTCTTTTCTCCCCCTGAATATATGGAGTTATTATTTTACTCCATTCCTTAATGTATGCAATATTCTTCTCCCCCTTTTTGTCATTAATCAAAAAGAAGTTTGAAGAGTTTTGCAATAAATTTAAGCATAATATATCAAGGAGATGTTATCATTCATACATAATTAGAACAGTTATTCAGATCATTACAAAATAGAGTAATACAAACATTATACACCATGGTCTTAAGTCATAAAACATAGTCATAAACATGCATTACATAAACAATACCAAGTATGATTATAATATAAGTCAAACATAATTACTTGTCATCATCAGAAGAAGAAATATGCACTGAAGAAATATTTGGCTTGTTTGAAGATCCAGGCTTGTCGGAGGAAGGCTGTGTCGGTGGAGTCCAGAGGTGCGGATGAGAATAAGAAGCATCAGGCACAGAGGCGGCAGAAAGAGTGATGTAAGTCTCTATGACTTGACTCAGCCTTGTGAAGGATGCGGTCTAATGGTCGACAGCGTTTGCTGCATCCCGGGTCTGGATCTCGGTGGATCTCATTCGGTACTCTACCCACTCTGCCTTAGTTTCAAAATTCTCAAGCTTATCTTTTAGGAAATTAATCTCTTTTAGGATCTGTTCCATAACAGATTCATTGTGATGAAAAACTCTTCCATTGAGAATGTTCACATCATGGACAATACGTTCAAGAGTAAGTTTAAACTGAGTCATGTTCTCAAAAATAGAAGAAATATGTGGTACGAGAGTTTGATCATTGACAGAAGAAGCACTATCTCCAAAGCTTTGACTAGAAGTGGCAAGGGTCAATTCATTGATAATAAGGCGAATTTGATCATCACTTATACGAACGATAGGAAGAGAAGCAGGAGCTTGGTTGTCATTGCGATAAGAAGGTCCAGGAGCATTCATATTGGGTGGATCAGATTGAAAAGGATTTTGATCATCAGACATAGCAGCATGGTAAGGATTCGGATGGTTTAAGTCAAAATTGAAGAAGTTCTGAGGAGAACAAGCAGATTGAGTCACAGTTGGCGGTGGCATACTAGACTGACCAGTTTTAGACCTAACCTTTAACCAAATACCATCCCATTTGGCAAAGTCCATACGGTGCAGTGAATGAGCATTAAAAACGTCAGAGTGACGTAATGCCACTGCAGTTTCTCCCTTAAGCTTATATTGAAAAACTCAAATACATAAGTGAGAAACATTCCGTAGGGCAATGCAGCCTTAGATCTAGACAAGGATTCTTTCATTACAGTCATCATTAGTTGAGGTAGATCAACAGGGTCTTCTATTAAGATGTCATACATTATACATATGTCCCTATCATTTACTACATTAAACGAACCAGCACGAGAGGCAAGGATTTTGGCGATGATACTGTGAAATAATCTATTTTCTACAGATAACATGTTGGCATCTAAAGTTTCAATATTACTAGCATCATTGTCATCAATATTAAGGATTAAACCTATTTTATATCCACATTCACTGGGTAGGACTTCTAAGAAACCATCAGATGGAATATTAAGAGCACGTCCTAACATTTTGCAGTCTAGGTCGATTTTAGTCTTTTTCATGAAGGAAGAGATAGTCCCACTACCAAAAGAGATATTTTTATAAAATTTCCTGATAAGCTCAGGATAAATAGGTCTCTTGGTAGATAGAAGCTTATCCCAACCTTGATTAACTAAAAGTTTTCTAATTTTAAAACCTTCCTGTTCTAAGAAGTTAAAATCAACTAACCTTCCATGAGCAAAGGATTTAGATGCAAGAAGGGAGTTGATATGAGATGAAGAAGTAGAAGACTTCCGACGAAGATCGGCACAATCGTCATCTCTTGCGATTGTCTTCTTCTTGGGAGCCATCAACTATCTTCAAGATGGATTAATAGAGAATGGAAGAAAGGATTAATAGGTTGATTGATGGAATGAAAGGGAGGATGAGAATGAGAGGAGGAGTGGTGAAGACGCTCGGCTTGAAGTGAAGAAGAATGAGGAAGACGGCTTGAATAAAGAATCGGTTGGGTAAAAAGGTTATATAGGGAGATGCTTGATGGTTAGCTGGCCAGGTGCCTGTTTGGTTGCCTGGTCGGTTAACTGCCATCAAAAGAAAAAGCTAGCAAATGTAGGTTGGTGGAAGGAATTAATGAAAGTTATACTTCATAAAGATGAAAAAGCTTAAAGCTTGCAGCATACTCAAGCATTTAATTTGATAGGATGTTCCCTTTAATTGATTTGATTAAAAGATGTCACATCAATTAGATATCATATTGATTCATTAATTGATTCATTAAATGGTTGGATCAAATATTCCCAATTCTCTTCTGATTTCATAAAATTTTGTTTCATCAAGAGGCTTAGTGAAAATGTCAGTAATTTAATTTTTAGTATTTAAAAATTCAATAACAACATTTCCATTATTTACATGATTTCTAATGAAATGATGTCTAATTTCAATATGTTTAGTTCTGGAATGATGAATAGGATTCTTAGTTAAATTGATTGCACTTGTATTATCACATTTTATAGGTATAGCTTTTTGTTTAATACCATAACCTAAATTTACTGTTCCATTTAAATATTGAAATATTCTTTTAACAGCAAGCAAGTGTGATTCTTTAGGATTGGCTAGCACACATGCAAACACTAAATAAAATATCTGGCCTACTAGCAGTTAAATATAATAATGATCCAATCATGCCTCTATATAATTTTAAATCAACAGACTTTTCAGAATTATAAGATTCAAGTCTACATGATGAGCTCATAGGGGTACCGATACTCTTGGATGTCTCCATGCCAAACTTCTTGATCATTTCTTTGGTATATTTGGATTGGCTTATGAAGATCCCATCTTTGCTTTGTTTGATTTGTAGTCCAAGAAAGTAGGTCAGCTCATCCATCATACTCATCTCAAACTCTCCCTGCATAAGCTTAGCAAAGTCTTTGCACAAAGAATCGTTAGTGGCACCAAATATGATATCATCAACATAGATTTGAATAATTAATATATCTTTATTTTATCTTTTAATAAATAAAGTTGTATCTACAGTTCCTCGAATGAAATCATTACTAATCAAGAATTTACTTAATCTTTCATACCACGCCCGGGGCGCGTATTTCAAACCATATAAAGCCTTGTTCAATTTGAAAACGTGATTTGGAAACAAATGATTTTCAAAGCCGCGTGGTTGTTCCACAAAAACTTGTTCAGCAATGTATCCATTTAAGAAAGTGCTTTTAACATCCATTTGATACAATTTAAAATTCATATAACAAGCATAAGCAAGAAGTAATCTAATAGCTTTTAATCTAGCAACAGGGGCATAAGTTTCATCAAAATCAATTCCCTCTTCTTGATTATAACCCTTAGCTACTAATCTTGCATTATTTCTACTTATATTACCATGTTCATCTAATTTGTTTCTATAAACCCATTTAGTTCCAATAATTTGATGATCATGAGGTCTTTCAATAAGAGTCCAAACATTATTTCTTTCAAATTGGTTAAGTTCCTCATGCATGGCATTAATCCAATCAACATCATTTTTAGTATCATCATAACATTTAGGTTCAATTTTAGATACAAATGCTAAGTTATTACAAGCATCTCTAAATGATGATCTAGTTCTAACTCCTTGAGAAGGATCACCAATAATTAGATCTTTGGGGTGACTGAGAACATACCTCAAACCTCTTTCTAATTCATTATTACCTTGTGAGGCTTCAGGTAGGTCAGCGTTCCCTCCTTCATTTACCTTTTGTGTATCCGAGTCGTTCTTATCCTTTAGTGTGATGTCCTTGAATTGATCTTCAATTTCATCTGCATTATTTATACCTTTTCCCTTCCTTGATGGAAGATCATTAGATTCATCAAAGATAACATGAATTGATTCTTCAACTACTAAAGTCTTTTTGTTGAATATTCTAAAAGCTCTACTATGTAAAGAATATCCAAGAAAAATTCCTTCATCAGACTTAGCATCAAATTTATCAAGGTTTGATTTTCCATTATTTAATACAAAACATCGGCATCCAAAAACATGAAAGTAACTTATATTAGGTTTTCTTCCTTTCCAAAGTTCATATGGAGTCTTTTTCAAAACAGATCTGATTAATGCACGATTTAAAACATAATGCAGTATTAATAGCTTCTGCCCAAAAATATTTTGAAAGATTTCTTTCACACAACATGGTACATGCCATTTCCTCTAATATTCTATTCTTTCTTTCAACTCCATTTTGTTGTGGTGTTCTTGGTGCAGAAAAATTATGTTCAATTCCATTTTTATTAAAAAAGTCTTCAAAAGATTTGTTTTCAAATTCTTTTCCATGATCATTTCGTATCGACAAAACAAAGAATTCTTTTCGTTTGTAATTCTTTTGAATAATTTTTGAAATGCTGAAAACACTTCGTCTTTACTAGATAGAAATAAAACCCATGTAAAGCGAGAGAAATCATCAATAACAACAAAACGTATCTTTTATCTCCTAGACTAGTTGTTCTTGTAGGACCGAATAAATCCATATGCAAGAGCTCCAAAGGTCTAGTGGTTGAAACTAAATTCTTTGATTTAAAAGAAACTCGGGTTTGTTTTCCAAATTGACAAGCATTACAAATCTTATCCTTTTCAAAAACAAGTTTTGGCAAACCATGTACTAAAAATCCTTCTTAATTAATTTAGATAGTAAATCCATGCTTGCATGAGCTAGCCTACGATGCTATAACCAACTATTATCAGTTTTATTATTTGTAGCAACTAGGCAATCAATATTTTGATCATGCAAATCATTTAAATTAATAATGTATACATTACCATGCCTATGACCAACAAATTTTATGTTTTCATTTGCAGGATTTTTAACAATGCATAGAGATGATTCAAATGTAACATTAAATCCTTTGTCACATAATTAACCAATGCTAAGTAAATTGTGTTTCAGTCCTTTCACAAGCAAAATATTATCAATATAAGCATGAGGTGTGATACCTATTTTTCTAATACCAATTATTTTTCCTTGGCCATTATCACCGAAAGTAACAGCACCTCCATCTTTTGCTTCCAAAGTGATGAATTGCGATTCATCACCGGTCATGTGTCTTGAGCACCCGCTATCCAAGTACCATTGTCTTTTAATTGCTCGGGTTGCAAGACATACCTGCATACATAATTTTAATTTTATTTGTAGGTACCCAAGCTTTCTTGGGTCCTTTAGGGTTAGTCAAGATGGTTCCTTTTGGAACCCATATTTTTCTTATTTTGTGTTTGACAAATATAAGCTTTGTGTCCAATTTTTTCACATTTAAAACATGTAATTTTAGTAAATCATCAGCATGCTCATAAATATTTTTCAAAAATTTCTATCTTTTAAAGGTATTGTATCCAAGACCAGCTGTATTGTAAATAACTCTTTGACTATTTAAAATTATTTCTAATTTTTCTGAACTTAGACTAAATCTATCAACAATTAGTTTTAATTTATCCACTTCATTTTTCAAATCTTGGTTTTCCTTTGACAATGATTTATTATCCTTTAAAATTCTTTCCTTTTCAAGAGTAAGATTTTTGATTTCATTTTTCAATTTTTTGCTCTTTGAACTTAAATTTGCAAAATCATCAATAAGTTCATAAAATACACATTGTAATTCATCAAAGGTAAAATCATTTAAAAGGTTAGGGCTTACCTCATCATTATCAGCCATAAAGCAAACATTTGCAACTTCAGTTTTCTCTTCATCTTCTGAACTCGTTGCTTCACTATCGCTCCAAGTAGCCATCATTGCCTTCTTCTTTATTCTTTTAGATCATTTCTTTAATAGTGGATAATCTGGTCTGATGTGTCCAGGCTTCTTGCACTCATAGCATGTAGGAGGTTCACTCTTTTCCTTATCTTTGCTATGGTCTTCTTTGACAAATTATTTTCTTTTTCCAAATTTCTTTCTCTTCATGAACCTTTTAAATTTCTTTGAAATAAGTGTCATTTCATCATCTTTCTCACTGTCACTTGTGGTTTCTTCACTTTCATCTTCTTGAGTTGCACTCTTCAAAGCCATAGTCCTTTTCTTCTTTGATTCATCTTCATCGATATGTTGTCGTTGCTGAAGCTCATGAGTCATCAATGATAGAGATATAGACTAAAAGATATGCTTTATGTTATGTCTTTATATTTTAATGAGAATTCATTTTGAGCAATGTATGCCATTTACTATATATGTGCATGTGTCTAGTATTTATAAAGAGTATTTGATCTAGTGTGTAGAGTACGGCTTACACACAGAAGACTAGATCATCGATTCTTTTGGAATACAAGTTTATTGTTCACAGTTTTAGATGGAATTGGACACACCATCAGTATAACTGCAGCACAAATTTTTAGTAGGTCTGTCTTGACTATGGGGAATGGTTTATTCTAACTATTTGTGCTAGTACACTTTGTGTGTATTGAACAAGACCCAGTTGAGTTAATTATTTTATACTGACTTTATAAAATAATTTAAAACTCATGAATATTATGATTACTTATGCTCTTAATCCGAATTCTATTTCTAGACATGTGTATGTAGTGATTATTGCTTTGATTACACATAGAGTGAGATTCTATATGAGTCAATAAACTCAGCGGGTTGGGCAATAACATATATATGTGGTAAATATTAATAGTTGAAGGAAACCACATCCTGATAAATTGGATTGATGATATCCCCTTGAGGAAGCTTATAAGTTTTGATTGTATCAAATCTTGCAAGTGGATTTTGAATCCGATACATCAAATAAGTTAAGTGGATAGGTCTCAAGGATAATAAAAGCTAATTAAATTATATTATCAGTAATTAAATTTAATTGGTGGATATCTGTAATCTTAATGTGGGGAGATAATAAGTATTTAATATTAAAGGCTCGAAAATATAAATTCAAATATGATTAGGAGTACAATTATAATTCTTTAGTGGAATGAATTGTAATTTACGTAATTGAATCCTAACCCGGGGTAGGATTGAAAGATTTAATTACGTGAGAAGTCCTTTTCAATTTGCCTATTGGTCCCTGTTGTAGCCCTATAAATACCCTCTCAGTTGGTTGCTAGGATGAACATTTTTTTTGGAGAAAGAAAAACAAGAACCCTAGGACGGCCAAGAGATCCCACCATCTTGTGAGAGAAAGAAGGTATTTTCAGGAATACGGCGGAAGGCTAAAGGTTGAGGTCGAGCAATCGAATCAAAGTGTTCCAAAGTTCAAATCTGAAGGTATGATCTTGTACTCATAGATTAGAACAGTAAAAGTTTTTTGTATTACTTATATACGCTATAGCCGTGATCTTGGGGGTATTCCGCGCTCTCCAACAATCAAAGAACCGACCAACTCTTCAAGTGATAGTGTTGAGATCTTTTGCTTCTTGAATTGCAATGACTTTTGCTTCCCATGTCCTAGGTAAAGATCTTAAGATTTTTCTAACAAGATCATTGTTAGCATAAGATTTTCCAAGAATTTTCAGTCCATTAATAATATCAGTAAATCTTGTAAACATATCAGTAATATTTTCAGTAGGATCCATCATAAATAATTCATACTTATGAACAAGCATATTATTTTGGATTCCTTGACTTGATTTGTACCCTCATGGGTGACTTCAAGTCTATCCCAGATTTTCTTAGCAGACATGCAAGTAGATATGCGATTAAACTCATTTGCATCAAGAGAGCAGTAAAGAACATTCATAGCCTTAGCATTTAATTGAGCTAATTTCTTGTCTTGCTCATCCCATTCAGATTCAGGTTTTGCAATATTAATATTTTCAATCATAATAGTGGGTGTGTGTGGTCCATTAATTATGATTCTCCATAAATCATAATCTAGTGCTTGAATAAAGATTTTCATTTGTGCTTTTCAATATGTATAATTTGTTCCATTGAACAAAGGTGGTCTATTAGTTGATTATCCTTCAGTCAACATAGAAGTCATTAGGATTACTACTGATCTTTGGCTCTAAGCTAATCAAAGCTATAGGAATCAAGAGCACTCTGCTCTGATACCACTTGTTTCCCAAATGTAGCAACCCAAGAGGGGGGTGAATTGGGTTATTAAAAAATTAATTACTATGCAAGTATATACTTAAACCCTAATTTTGATTTGCAGCGGTGTAGTGGAGTGCACAGAATGATAACAATAGATAATCAAACAACCACAAACACACAGAAGTTTATAGTGGTTCAGTGCCAAACTCAGCACCTACATCCACTCCCCAAAACTTTGGAAATTCCACTAATCATATCACAACGATTACAACCTCTAGCCGAACCAGGCTAGCCCTCTTGTTTATACGGCACAAGGCAGCCAAAAACCCCTAGCCAAACCTAGGCTAGTCCTCTTTTTTCACGGCACAAGGAAGCCAAATCCCCTAGCCAAACCTAGGCTAGTCCTCTTGTTTCAAGGCACAAGGAAGCCCAAAAATAATCAGGGTTAACACTAATCCTTTTACAAAAAGATTAAGGAATGATAAAGAGAAGCTCCTCCAATGAGCAAATATTCAGAATATACTTTACAATTTTTTTGAAGCAATAAACACGGCAATAAATGAACGAGGTCGAAGTAGCTGAAGTCTTGATTTCTTGAAAAGCTTCAAAGATCCGGACGACTTTTTGGAGCAATGAATGAACTTGAATGCATAACAACAACCACTCAACAATATGCAATATAAGCTATTTTCTTGGATTTCTTTCTCTTTTAAACTCTCTTTTTTAAAATCATCATAGTGTGCTTCTAATCCCACCTATTTATAATCATCCAACAAGAAAATATCCGTTAGATACATTAAAAACAAATGGAAATAAAAATGGGAAGAAAATATAACCGTTATAAATGTTTTCCTTAAGCATTTAATGCAGATCTCCATTTGTGGAAGGAAGAGCACTGCAAAGATTCAAAAATCCAAAAGTTAAATGTAGCTAAAAATAGCAATAGAGATAGAGTGAGAGAGGAAAAGCAAACTCAAGAACTCAGGCGGCAGTTGGCTGGAAATAACTCCAGGTAGCTGAAGTCAAGAAAGCATTCGGCCAAGACATAAGCAATAATCCCCAACTAGCTAGTCAGCTAGCTCACAAGAGAGGCCACGACTGAAAAAAGCGTCTAGAGGCAGCTCCATAGTTAACTAAAATGGTTGCTAGTTAGCTCTCCAGCTAACTAATAGCAAAAGTAAATGCCAGGAGAAAAAGGTGCAGAGCTCTTAGTTAGCTCACCAGCTAACTAAGCAAACAATAGTTAGCTCTCCAGCTAACTAGCAGGCAATTCAAAATGACAGAAGAAAGGAGCCGTGCATTGGTAGTTAGCTCACCAGCTAACTAAAAATTTAAAGCTCTTGGCTGCAGGAGTAACAGGAGAAGTGGAGTTAGCTCATCAGCTAACTAAATGATAGTCAGTTAGCTCACTAGCTAACTAATTTCAAAAACAGCATAGAAATCGCCCAGCTTAGTTAGCTCTCCAACTAACTAACCAAAAGATAGCTAGCTCTCCAGTTAGCTAAGCAGAGAATCCAAACGGCCAGAGAGAGAGGGAGTTAGCTCTTCAGCTAACTAAATTTTCAAACCTCACGGCCACAAGCTCACCTGTGAAAAATAGTTAGCTAAGTAGTTAGCTCCAGGATAAAATAGTTAGCTAAGCAGTTAGCTAAAAGAACCGCCAGCTAGCTAGAAGGTCTGGCAGCTAGCTCAATAGTTAGCTAAAAGTTAAGTCCATTTGGCCAGGAAAGTTAACATGCAACTGGAGTTAGCTAAGATGAATTCCAGTTAGCTCCAGGCATCCCAAGCTAGCTAACCAGCTAGCTAAAATTAAAGAGCGTTCGACCAAGCACTGAGACGAGCATACTAGTTAGCTGAAGGAACTCCAGCTAGCTAACAAGCTAGCTAATCAGCTAGCTAAAGAATTAAGGACGTTTAGCCAAGCACTGAGTTAGCTTTCCAGTTAGCTGAAAGTCGTGCCAGCTAGCTAAATTGAATAACAAGTTAGCTAACCAGTTAACTCCCAGGCCAATAAAATTATCTAAGAGTGAAGTACTTTCTTACCAGTCAATTTTGCACGTAGATACTTACCTGCAAGGTGACCGAACTTCCCTGTATCAAACTTAGAGTTGTATAATAGTTTTGTAATCATCAAAATCAATATGGGGTCAACATACAGCTTCCATCAAATTTAAGGTATGCTTTCTTAGGCAAAGACTCTACTTTTTCAGTCATTATTAACAATTCTTTGAATGATGTAGAGGAGGAAAAGTTGTTGAGAATCTTATGGGAACACACAATGGCTTTGGATTGGACCATCTCTGACATCAAAGGAATTAGTCCTTCAATTTACACAAGATTTTTATGGAGGATAAATATAAGCCGATTGTCCAACCCCAGAGAAGATTGAATTCATCAATTCAAGAAGTGGTACATAAAGAAGTGCTAAAGCTATTAGATACCGAAATTATTTATCATATCTCAGACAGCGCATGGGTAAGTCCAATACAAGTTGTACCAAAGAAAGGTGGAATAACTATGATCGAGAATGATAATAATGAACTTATACCGACAAGAATAATCACGGAATGGCGAGTATGCATAGATTATAGAAGACTTAATTATGCAATTCAAAAAGATCATTTTCTTTTATCTTTTATTGATCAAATGCTAGAAAGACTTGCAGGACATGCTTACTACTATTTTCTGAATGGGTACTCTAGTTATAATCAAATAGCCATCGCACCTGAAGATCAAGAGAAGACCACTTTTACTTATCCATATGAAACATTTGCATATAGGAGGATGCCTTTTGGCCTTTGCAATGCGCCAGCCATATTTCAAAGATGCATGATGTCCATCTTCTCGGACATGATGGGAAATATTTTAGAAGTCTTCATGGATGACTTCTCTGTCTTTGGATATTCTTTTGATAATTGTTTGTCTAACTTATCTTCAGTTTTGCAGGGATGCGAGGAGAAAAAATTAGTTTTAAACTGAAAAAAATGCCACTTCATGGTAGAGGAGGGGATAGTGCTAGGCCACCGAATTTCCTTTAAGGGAATTGAAGTTGTTAGAGCAAAAATAGAAGTGATTGAAAAACTTCCACCACCAGCCAATGTGAAGGGCATGAGAAGTTTCTTGGGACACGTCGGATTCTATCGACAGTTTATTAAGGATTTTTCTCAAATTACTAAATCTCTTTGCAATTTGTTGATTAAAGACACTCGATTTAAATTTTCTGATGAATGCTTGCATTTTTTTGAAATACTAAAAAAGAAATTAATTTCAGCACCTTTAATTGTGTCACCAGATTGGAATTTACCGTTTGAATTAATGTGTGATGCCAGGGACTATGCTATAGGGGCTGTTTTAGGGCAAAGGAAAGATAAACATTTTCATGTTATATATTATGCAAGTAGAACCTTAACAGAAACTCAACTGAATGATGCCACTACTAAAAAAGAATTATTATCAATTATTTTTGCTTTTGACAAATTTCGTTCTTACTTGATAGGTTCGAAGGTGATTATCTACACCGATCACTCTGCTCTGAGTACTTGCTTGCAAAGAAGGATGCTAAATCAAGATTGCTTCGATGGATTTTACTTCTATAAAAATTCGACTTGAAAATTAAGGACAAGAAGGGTATTAAAAATTTGATGGTAGATCACCTATCTTGGATGGAGCTTCCAGGTATGAATGAATTACAAATAAATGAAGCATTCCCGAATGAGCATTTGATGGCCATGCAAGTTATTCCATGGTATGCCGACATATTCAACTATTTAGTGTCGTGAATTTTACCTCCCAATATGACATATCAACAAAAGAAGAAGTTCTTCTCCGACTTGAAATATTATTTTTGGAAAGAACCTTTTTTTATACCGGTACTGTACAGACCAGATAATCAAAAGATGTGTGCCTGAGGAGGAGATGGAGAACATACTCAGACAATGTCACTCTTTGAAAGTTGGTGGCCACTTTGATGGTGCAAAAATAGCAGCAACAATTCTACAATCCAGATTTTATTGGCCATCTATTTTTAAAGATGCATTTACATTTGTTAATTTATGTGATCATTGTCAAAGAGTTGAAAATATCTCTAAAAAACATGAGATGCCCTTAAACAATATTTTGGTTATTAAATTATTTGATGTTTGGGGTATAGATTTCATGGGTCCTTTTCCATCATCATATTCTAACAAATTTATTTTGATGGCTGTAGATTATGTCTCCAAATGGATGGAAGCAGTAGCCTTACCGACAATGATGTGAGAGTCATCGTGAATTTTCTATGAAAGAATATCTTCTTCCGATTTAGCACTCCAAGGGCAATAATCAGTGATGATGGAAAGCATTTTTGTAATTGTCAGTTTGAAGCACGACTGACTAAGTATGGAGTTACACATCATGTGGCGACACCATATCATCCTCAAATAAGCAGACAAGTAGAGGTATCTAATCGAGAGTTGAAGCATGTATTGGAAAAGACCATGAATATCTCTCGTACAGACTGGGCTAGAAAATTAGATGATGCTTTATGGGCCTATAGAACAGCATTCAAATATTGATTGGGATGTCACCATATCGGCTTGTTTATGGAAAAGCATGTCATCTACCAGTGAAGCTAGAACACAAGGCTTATTGGGCGACAAGGATACTTAACTTGGATCTACAAGCAGCTGGTGAGAAGAGAATATTAAAAATCAATGAGATGGACGAGTTTCGCAATGATGCTTATGAGAATGCTCGAATTTACAAAGATAAAACTAAGAGATAGCATGATAATCATATTTTAAGTAGGGAATTCGAAGTTGGACAAAAATTTCTATTATTTAACTCAAGACTTCGACTCTTTCCAGGAAAGCTACGCTCTCGATGGTCAGGACCATTTGTGGTAACTCAAGTCTAGCCTTATGGAGCGGTTGAAGTACAACATGAGACCAAGGAAACATTTAAAGTGAATGGGCAACGCCTTAAACCATACATTGACAGAGATTTCTATAAGCAAAAAATCTCCATCAACCTTGACAACTCCAAATATTGAAGGAGGAGTCTCTCCTAGTGGTGCATTTCAAGATGAAATTCATTGACACTAGGGGAGTATCACTTTACTTTTCTTGCTTTATTATTTTTATTTATTCTCTTTTCTTTCTCTTCCATTGATGACAATGCAAGATTTAAGTTTGGGGAAGGAGAGTTTAATTTTGTTTTGTTGGATTGCATAATAGATCTAGTTGTTTGTTTGATTGCTTTGGTTAATTTGTGTTAGTTTGCATATCATAGAGTATGTATTCTCTATCTTAATTATATTTAGGTTGTAAAAAAAAAGTTATATGGTTTGTTTATTTGTTTCTATAGAGCCAATGATGAGCATGATTGAAACAAGTTGTGATTTTTAGGAGGAATTCTAAGTGATTGAGTTTATTAGTTAATACTTAAATTATTTTTACTTAGTATGATTTTCTCTTTATTCATTATATGTGTATCACGATCATTAATTGTTTGCATGTCTAGAGACATTTTATGAAGACTTTGTAAATGTTTATATATGGTCTCAACTACTCTAGAACTTGCTTAAGAATTACTTGAGGTGAAATCCTAGGTAAAGTTTCACCAAGGAAAAGACATAAGCCACCTTTGGATTGGTTGAGCCTAAAAGCCTAACCCTTTTATTATTATATCTCTAGTCATCCATTTGAGCCTTTAAAATTACATTTTGGCCTTTTAAATTTTTCTTGTTTAACCCATATGATTCCTACCCAATTGAACTTATATACATATATCTTTACCTTTTAATGGAACTTAGTTGATACTTACCTCATGGTTATAAGAGTTTAAAATAAATTTGTGAGTGGTAAGAGTATGGAAAAATTTCTATCACACCCCATCCATAGCAAAAAATAAGTTTGGAAGAATGAGTAAATATAGTCAACCCTATGCATTAAAAAAAATTTAAAGAATGAAATGCGAAGTGGAAGATGGTACTGATTCATCAAATGGAGATGTTCTAATCTTTCCTGATATGATTAGATATAGAAAATTGACACACTTTGATGTTGATACTTTTGTTGAAGAAGTCATTGTGAAAGACATGGAATGGCTCCCTGGAGTAGCTAAACCACTGAATGATTCACATGTTTTTATGTGCTCATGGAAGCCAAGATCAGAGATGTGGTATTTGTGGCCCTGCTCTTGTTAGGCCCTGCTCACATGTGGGTGGTCATAAGTAGCAGGAAATGTCATTATATTTACTCCCAATATCAATGGAGAAGTAACTGGTCATTGGTATGGTTATGTATCGCCAAATGATGTGCCTACATTGCTTGAACAGCACTTTGGGAAAGGCAAGATTGTAGAACATCAATGGAGGGGGCAGATGGGATTGTCTGAATATAAAAAAAAAGAGAGAAAAAGCCAAAAGCAAAAGAAAAAAGGTACTTGATGAAAGCTATGTATGAGCCACTATGAGTGAGAGTGACTATGCTCTTTATGTCATGGGTGTATTGATTTAAATTTCTACTTTGATACATCTTACCTTTTCTTTGTAGCCCTCACCCTAGCCTTACATTACAAGCTTATAAAGACCTATTGATCCTTGGTGTTAATTTTTATCTACATTAGTGGAAAGTTAATTTAAAAAGCAAGCCTATGGAGTAGATACATACACTTCTAGAGATCCATTGTATTTACATGTTTGCATAAAACTATCTAGGAAGTAAGTAATTAAGTGAGAATAATGCATGCTCATGAGTGGGAGAATTGAATATGAGGTAAGATCAGATTTTGTATTAACTTTTGTACTTGAGTTGCATAGGATAATTTCTTTAAATCATGGAATGTGTTAAATCCTTGAGGCTCTATTCGAACAATTAATCTTTTGTTTCGGGATTCTTATTTTATTTTTTTGCTCAAGGACTAGCAAAGTGTAAGTTTGGGAGTATTTGATAAGCGTAAATCTAACAATGTAATTCATATACTTTCATAACGATATTAACTATTTTTTATTATTTATTTTTAAATTAAATTTATTTATTTTTATTTACTTTTTAATTTATTTTGAAGGGGCCTTCATGTGCAGTCTCCTAGGGAGAAGTGGTGGATCCTTTCTCCCTTCATGTACATTTCCATGGAAACGCTTGCCCTTGGACTCCTCCACGCGTTGACTGAAGCCACTCCAATTCTTTCGCTGCGCTTGAAGCACGCGGTGGCAACCATCTCCACGTGGTGATCATCCATCAACTGAAAGCCTAGCAGCGTCCAATAACCAAAGGGACTCCACGCGATGAGGATTTTACACGGTGCAGGGACTCCACGCGTTTTCAAAATGTGACCAAGCTCGCGCCCAGCTAGCTTGGCAACGTCGTATTCATCCGAAGAGAGGACTCTTTGGGCGGTTTCTTAGGACCATCTCATCCATCCAACGGCCAAAGGAAGATCGCACTTGAAGAGACTCTAGTAGTGACTTCCAGCAGAATTTCAGCGTATTCAACATGACATGGCAGCGACTTTCCAAAAGGCAGCGGGTCTTAAATCAGAAAGACTTTTAGAGTTTTTCAAAGGAGGGGATCTAAAGAATAGAGGCAAGAGTTGTATGTTCATCAATCGATTCCAATGAAAAACATAAGTTCTATTTGTTTTCTTTTCAATTTTATTACGAGCTAATTTTCTTTTCTAGAGCATTAATGTAATTTAGCAATGAACACACAATTTATTTTATGAGTTATTTTATTTTTAATATGTTCATGATTGAATGTTTAATTCTTATTATTAATACTTACAATTTATTGTTTAATCAATTGAATTACAATGAGAGAGTGATTTGTTGTTATAGGATTAAACATCATTAGTTGAGCGAAAGTAGAGATGCTTTACTACGATTAATGTGATTTTTAGAAAATTTAAAGTATGTAATGAGTATCTAATTAATTAAATTCACATAAGATATAGTGTTGTTAGTTAGAGATATTTTTGTTATCGTTCAAGAGAAGATATTGGATAATTAAGAAATTTTTAATCATCAATATGGGATTATTGAAATTTAATAATTAAGAAGAATAAATTATGTGGGATTTGTTAGGTAAAATCAATCACTCTATATTCATTCTTATAATATTTTTACATGTTTAGATTTTTACGCTTTGTTAATTTTTAGATTAAATAATTTTATTTAATTTAGATAGTAGAATGTTCTGTTTATATTTGATTTTCTAAATAGTAATTAATTTAGTAAATTTTGGTATTCAATAATATAATTAATCTCTGTGGGTTCGACATTCATTTTCTAAAAATACTTTGCTACTTGTCACGATTCTGTGCACTTGTAGATTATTTTACGTGAACACATGCCATAGTTCATAGGAAGTTTTTTTAAGAATTGATCTAATCAAGTCTCTATTTAGGATATAACATACTATGTTTATAGCTTCCGTCCAAAAATATTTTAGGAGTTGGCTTTCACATAGCATGGTACGAGCCATGTCTTGTAGAGTCCTATTTTTTCTTTCTACCACCCTATTTTGCTTAGGTGTCCTAGGTGCTGAAAAATTATGATGGATATCATTTTTAAGGCAAAAGTTTTTAAATAAATAATTTTTAAATTCAGTCCCATGATCACTTCTAAGAGACACTATGATAGTGTTTTTCTTATTTATGACTTTCTTGAAGAATTTCAGAAATACCAAGAAAGTCTCATCTTTGTGAGCTAAAAATAGTGCAAGTGAACTAGAGTAATCATCTACTATCACAAGACCATATTTCTTTTCTTCTATACTAGTGGTTCTAGTAGGTCCAAAAAGGTCAATGTGTAGTAGCTCGAGTGGCCTAGAAGTTGAAATAATATTTTTAGATTTGAAAGAGTTCCTAGTTTATTTTCCAAATTGACATGCATCATAAACTCTATTATTTTCAAATTCTAACTTTGGAAGACCTTTAACCAAATCCATTCTAAGCAATTTCGAAATCAAGTATGTGCTTACATGACCTAATCTACGATGTCATAACCACCCAATCTCATTTACCTTAGCATTATCAGCAATTAGGCAATGGTTACATGTAGATAAATTATTCAAGTCAATTAAGTATGCATTACCATTTCTATTTTCAACAAATATAATGCTATTGTCAATGGAATTGATATTGTGCAAATAGATGCTTCAAAGAAAACTTTGAAACCATTATCGCATAGTTGGCTAATGCTAATTAAATTGTATTTCAAGCCATCAACATACAAAACATTCTTAAAAAAAGTGGATGGAGTGATCTGAATTTTATCAATACCTATGATGTAACCTTGATCATTATCTTCAAAGGTCACCACTCCACCTCTTTTGGCTTCAAGGATGATGAATTGATCTTTGTCATCCATTATGTATCTTGAGCAGTCGCTGTTAATATACCATTTTCTTTTTGATCCTTTGGCTGCAAGACACACCTGCATAGCAATCACATCTTATGTTTAGATATCCAAGCCTTCTTGGGTCTTTCATGATTAGTAGCAGCAAATATAGTTTCTTTTGGAATCCAAATCATTTTACCTTTATAACTGGCATTTATATGAGAAATATTACGATTGCAAACATAGGATTTATGACCTTTCTTATCACAACAAAAATAAGAAATATCATTTTCAACCGATTTCTTAACAAAGAAATTGTTAACAAGTTTTTATTTCTTATGTGGTTTGTATCCCAAATTGGCTTTATAAAAAATAGCTCTTTGATTATTCAAAAGCAAATTAAGTCTTTTCGAGCTATAAGTAAATTTATCAATAATATTTTGTACTTTTTAACATTATTTTTTAATTTCTAATTTTCAGCAGAAATCATATTTTTCTTTTTTTCTAAATCTTGCTTTTTAGATTTTTGCTTTTTAAATTCAATGGTAAATTCACTATTCTTTTTAAGAAGACTCTAATTTTAAGTTTTCAAAACTCTATTCTTTGCTCTTAAAACTTTAAAATCATTTAGTAATTCATTAAAAGCATCATAAAGTTCATCAAATATAAAATTATAAATAGAGCTTTCAGAACATACTTTTTCTTCATTGGCCATAAGACATATGTTAGCAACTTCTTATTGTTCATCTTCGGATGAAGATTGCTCACTGTCACTCTAAGTTGTAACATAGGCTTTCTTTTTCTTTCTATATCCCTTTTTGAGCTGAGGACATTCAGATTTGTAATGTTTGGACTTTTTACATTCATAGCATATCACAGGATCCTTCTCCTTCTCTTTATATTTCTCCTTATCTCCTTTCAATTTGACATCAAGTTTTCTTTTGTAAAATGGCCTCTTTCTTTGCATGAATTTCTTAAATTTTCTTACAAGGAGAGCGGCGTCATCGTCATCTTCATCTTCTTTACTGCTGCTTTTCTTCTTTTCAGTAGCTTTTAATGCAATTGTCCTTTTTTTCTTCGCATCTTCTTCAAGATGTTGCTTCATTGTAAGTTTATGGGTCATGAGTGATCCAAGGAGCTCCTCCAAAGGTAAACTGTTGAGATCTTTGGCTTCTTGTATTGCTGTCACTTTTGCTTTCCATGCTCTTGGAAGGGACCTAAGAATTTTCCAAACAAGTTTAGAGTTAGTATAGGTCTTTCCAAGACTTTTTAATCAATTCACTATATTAATAAATTTAGTGTACATGCATGTGATGGACTTATTCTGATCCATGTTAAAGAGTTCAAATTTATGCACAAAAATGTTAATCTTGGACTCTTTAACCTGGTTGGTACCCTCATGGATAACTTCCAACCAATCCCATATCTTCTTGGCTGAGATACAAGTAGATATTCTATTGAATTCATTTACATCCAAGGAGCAGTATAGGATATTCATGGCCTTGGCATTGAGCTAGGCTATTTTTCCATCATTCTCATTTCAATCCCTTTCGGGCTTAGGAATAATGAATCCATCTACTAAGTGTGTGGGAGTGTTAGGACTATTGATAATGACACTTCATAAATCATAGTCTAAAGCTTGAATGAATATCCTCATTCTAGCTTTCCAATATAAATAGTTAGTGCCATTAAACAACGGTACACGATTTGTGGATTGTCCCTTAGAAAAAGAAGAACTAGCTTGAGTTGTCATTTGGATCTTTAGCTCTTGATTGTTAGATCAAGGAAGGATGAGTACTAGCTCTAATATCAATTGTTAGCCCAGATGGCAACTAAGAGGAGGGGGTGAATTGGGTTCTTAAAAGTTTTAACACTTAAAAATAATTTCACAAAGTGATAGTGCACAAGGATATATGCAATGAGTGTGGTGCTAAGAATGCAAAGCATAATATGAAAGATAGAGTAGAGAGAAAGAGAGACACGCATGATAAACACCAGAAATTTATAGTGGTTCGGTGTTAGCTACATCTATATTCACTTTCAAGGAACTCTTGGGTCCGCACTATAATCACCACTATAATCACAACGAACCCAGCTGATTTTCATAGGTTCACCAGCACAAAACCTATCCCAAGATTTCTAGCTTGAACAAGGCTAAACTGCCTCCCTTGATTCAATCCCCTGATTGAATCAATCAACAAAAATAATAGAAAGATAGTTACAACAGGAATAAAGCTCCTCAAATGAGCAAATAAGACAATATAATCAAGATAGAAATAGAAGAGCCTGATTTAGAAGATTTCTGAAGTTGGTCTTTTCTTTTTTTCTTCTTTTCTTCTTTGCCTCTAAAATAATCTTCCTCAAGTTGGGCTTGAAGCTTTGGAAGAATCGTTGATGTAGAGGCTTTTGAAGAACTAGAGCTCTTTTCTTCTTCTTTTGATTTGATAGAAATCCTTCAAGATAAACTTTTGAATACTTTGAATTTCTTTAAACTCAGTTTCGAACGAAGGGGATTTCAAATTTGAACTCTATCTTTTTTTTTTTTTCTCTTCAATTCTCTATTTCAAAATGATCGGATGACTCCCTTTTATAATCTCCTCTAAATCCACTTTTAAATGAAAATTGGCTGTTAAAAGTACTTGAGGATGTGTTTAGCACGAAAGAGGAAAGAGCCGTTAAAATTCGTTGGAGAAAAGTCAAGTTTTGGAGTCATCTCTGACACTTCTAAAATCCATCTCTGATAGATTAGAGTTAGCTCTAACAAGACCTAGAGTTAGCTCTAACTCGAGATATTCGAAACAAGAACATCTGCTCGACGTGGAGTCGGCTCTGGGTTTTTGAAGGGTTGACACTTCTTCGTGCTGGAGTCAGCTCTAGCAAATGCGGGAGTCGGCTCTAATGAAGCCCCAAAAAATCACTCTCTATATAGCCATTAGAGTCAGCTCTAATTTGATGCAGAAATGAGACTCTCTGTCTTTCGATTAGAGCTAGCTCTAATCTCTGCATGAGTTGGCTCTAATCCATGCCGAAAGTGCCAAACTATTTCGATATGCCCCAAAGTCGGCTCTAATACTTTTAGAGTCAGCTCTAATTACTGAAACTTGACATATGACACTAAACATAGAATCAAACTCAATTTTTCTTAGATTTTGATTAATTAAATATTTTAAATTCCTAAAACACTTAATCAAAATCATTAGTAACATAAGAAATATACTCATATGACTTTTGTTATTCATCAAAATCAATAATGGGTCAACAGGGTGTCTAGCTCATATTCTTCAGGGCAAATTAAGGAAGCTAAAACCATGAACGAAAGTGTGTCTATTCGTTGGCTACCCAAAGGGCACTAAAGGAGGTTTGTTCTATAGTCCACAAGAAAAGAAGGTGTTTGTATCAATAAATGCCACTTTTCTTAAAAATAACTATATGTAGAAATTTAAACCTCGAAGTAAGGTGGTACTCAAAGAGTTGCCTAAAGATCAGATCACCCCACAATCAACAAAAGTTGTTGAGATCAAGGAAGAAGAAACCATAGCTCCTAGTCAGGATATTCTAGTACCTAGACGTAGTGGGAGGGTTATCAGAACCATAGCCTGCTATAGAAAGGATAGTGAAGCAAATGTTGTGTAGCTGATACCAATGATGATGATCCATCATCATACCAATATGCGATGGATGATCCTAATAAGGACAAATGGCTAGAAGCCATGAACCATAAAATGGAGTCTATGTACTTTAATTATGTCTGGGAACTTTTAGATCCATCTGAAGATGTCAAGCCCGTTAGATGTAAGTGGATCTTTAAGAAGAAAAGAGGAGCGGATGGAAAGGTAGAGACCTTCAAAACTAGACTTGTGGCAAAGGGTTATACCGAAAAGAAGGGGTTGACTATGAGGAGACTTTCTCCCCAATTGCCATGCTAAAGTCCTTCCACATCCCTTATCCATAGCTGCCTATTTTGATTACGAAATATGGCAGATGGACGTCAAGCTTTTTTGAATGGCTATCTAGAGGAGTCTATATATATGAAATAACCAGAGGGGTTTATTATTAAAGATCAGGAGCAAAAAGTCTGTAAGCTTAACAGGTCCATCTATGGACTCAAACAAGCATCTAAGTCTTGAAACATTAGGTTTGATGAAACTATCAAAACCTATGGCTTTGAGCAGAATATTGATGAACCTTATGTATACAAGCTCATTAATGAAAAAAGTATGATTTTCTTAGTACTTTATGTAGATGATATCTTACTCATTGGAAATGATATGAAAATATTATCTAACGTAAAGACATGGCTGGCCAAACAATTCCAAATGAAAGATTTGAGAGAGGTGAGTTATGTTCTTGTTATCTAGATCATTCGGGATAGGAAGAACAAACTCCTAGCACTGTTTCAAGCATCTTATATCAATAAAGTGTTGGCTCATTTTTTGATGCAAAATTTCAATAAGGGTCTTCTTTCGACCCAACATGGAATTATTCGCTCTAAAGAACAGTATCCTAAGATACCACAAGAAGAAGAGACATAAGACAGATTCCATATGCATCGACAGTTGAAAGTCTGATGTATGTTATACTATACACTAGACTAGACATCTGCTATGTAGTGAGAGTTGTTAGTCGATTCTAGTTATACCCTGGGATAAAGCATTGGGTGGCAATAAAGCACATTCTCAAGTATCTTTGGAGAATGAAAAATTATATGCTTGTATATTCAGGTGAAGACCTGGACACCTTAGGATGCACCGATTCTAATTTTCAATCAGATAAAGATGCTCAAAAGTCGATGTCTGGATCGGTGTTCATAATTGGTGGTGCAGTAGTTGTCTAAAGAAGTGTTAAACAATCTAGTATTGCTAACTCTACCATGGAAGCTAAGTATATAGCCACTTGTGAAGCAGCTAAAGAATCATTTTGGCTTAAAAAGTTCTAAACTGACTTGAAAGTTGTTCCAGGAATGGATATGCCATTAACATTATTCTGTAATAATAGTAGTGCCATGGCTAATTCAAGAGAACCCAGAAGCCACAAAAGTGGCAAACATATCGAGAGAAAATACCATCTCATCAGAGAGATCGCACATCGAGGTGATGTCAATATTATGAAGATATCATCGGAACAAAACTTGACTGATCCGTTCACAAAAACATTGCCTGAGAAAATATTCAACAAACATCTTGTGAGAATGAGATTAAAAGACATGTCCCATCTGCTTTAAGGCAAGTGTGAGATTGTTAGGAATGGTGCCCTTAAAATCAGATGTATTTATACTTTTGATTTTCTGAAAAAAGAAGTATTCTTGTCTCTTTTATATTTTTATATAAAGATGAATGCTTATACAAATTCAAAATATATTATGAAGCTATAAATTTAGTATAATATATAAGAGGATTAAAATTATGGCTAATATATTTAAATATGTTTGTGATTGATCGATATGGATCATCTATCGCTAATCACTGATACGGTCCATGAACATTATGAATGTGACAATTTTATACGGGTTGTTGTGTAGAGATACTTTATGGAGGTATTATATATATAAGATTATATAGGACTTGGATCGACATAATTTGAATCTTTATTTAAGTATCATTATAAAGAATTCAATTTATGTCATAAAATGATCATATGTACATCGACCTTAATCCTGTCCTAATTACATACCTCTTGATTGTGTTACTAGATCTTTTGATTTGTTCATTCAAGCCCATTTGATGTTGGATGTTGGGCCCAATACTTACATTTTGGAGGTTTGATAACATGTTGTGTTAGGAATGTGCTTTAAAGATATGGAATCCATAGCTTTTAAAAAAATATTAAAATTAGTTCCTTTAAGTGTTGATTAAGGAGCTAAATAGTTATGCTCGCAATTTATGATCCAATCATAAATTAACTGTTTAACTAGTGAATCAATGGTACTTAAGGAACAAGAGATAATTAGACAGGTAAAATGGTTATTTCATCTAGCTCTAATTATGAACTAATTATGGAGGGTTGAATTACATGTAATGATTATATCGATGGATGACTCAAGTTTTTGAGTAAAAATTAATCTATAATTTTTAAGAGTACAGTCTCGAGTTTTTAGTGAAAAAACTTTGAGATTAATAAGCTAAATAAATAATTAAAGAGTTTTAATTGAGTTAATTCAAGTTTATTGGAGCTTAAAATTATGGGTTCATGGTCCCCATATCATTTTAGATTAATCGCGATTGAATAATTAATATGATTAATTATTTATTTTTCTTAAATAAAATATTTATTAAAACTTTATAATAAAGAGTTAATTATGAAGATAAATTCTCACATCTATTTTGGTACAATAAATTGGTTATTAAACAAAATAAAAATATGTTTAGACACATTGTTCATATAATAAGATGATAAAATGATAGCATATAAATGTTATTGTGGGGCATCATACAAGAGATTTTTTACTCTTGTAAATGGCATATATTTTGGATTGATAAAGATAAAGAAATTTTAATTTTGGATAATATGATTATTAAAAATATTAAAATATTAAAATAATAAATTTGATTTATTTATAACTAATATTAGATATTTAAAATTAATAATATCTAGAATTATTAAATAAGATTTGATAATTTAGATATTATTTGTAAATTAGTTATAAATGAGAAAATAAATTTTTTCTTGATATGCTCAAAGGAGTGTCGTGCTTGTGTAGAGGATTGCCCTCAAAATATGCACATTGTTTGTAATAGATAAATGAGAGAGTAACTTTTTCCTTGATTTGCTCAAGGGGTTAACGTGCATGTGTAGAGAATTGTTCTCATGTGGGTAAAATTGGTTGAAAAGATAAAGGTTATTTAGATTAAATCAATTCAAAAATAAATAGATAAATAAATTAAATAGGTTTTTTTATTCACTAGGCTGTATTTGGATGCCCTATTCCAGGCGTATTCCAACTTATTCCCCCAAACGGTAGCTTAAAACGATCGTGGGCCCCACTGATTGGCTTATTCTCGTCAACGCCCCTAATCCCGTTTTCATATTCCACCGCACCCCATGGAATAGCCTGTTCCGTCATTGTAGCTATTCCAGGGGCACCTGAGGAAAGTTAAAATCATGATCTTTCTTCCGTCTCGGTCTTCATCCTCCTCCTCTCATGACTAGGGTTTCCCAAAATTTGGAGGTCGACTTCTGAGCCTTGCTCCTCACTCCGGCCTTCTTTCTGTGGATGCACTGTAGCTATTCCACAAGGCACCCGGGGGAAGTTATAAGCACGATCTTTTCTTCAGTCTCGGTCTTTATCCTCCTCTTGCAACTAGGGTTTCCCAAAATCTGGAGGCCGACTTTGAGCCTTGCTCTTCACTCCGGCCTTCTTTATGCGGATGCTCCCAAGAGTTCTCCCAACTCTTCACTCCGCGTGGACGAAGAGGATCAAGCGGATCTGTGGCTGCTTCTCGGTTCGGTCTTCATCCTTTTCCCTGAAAATTATCCTGTGGGTCTTCATCCTCTTCCCATAAACTTCTCCTCTTTCTGAGGAGCTCCTCGAGAAAGCCACCGAAAGAGGTACATGCTCCCTTCACAGTCGACTTCAGCTGTTTCTGGCACCAATCATGGGGTTACCTGACCATTTCCTATCATTTAGTTTTCCTTACAAGCCACATTATTTGATTTGTAATAGCTTTTATGGTTCTTCTAATTTCCTCTGTCACTCGGAACAGTTTATTCCCTTACCTTTTGGTATACTTGATAAAGACCAGATCGACTAGTTGTAATATAATTTATGATGGCACACATCAACTGCAATGGACTGTTATAGAACAGCTAAGTGGTTGTGAAATGCTAATGTGTTTTCCTTCCTTATGTTTGAAATTTAGCTGGATGCTTGTTCATGATTGTAGCCATTATTTCATTGAAAGTGGTTATGAAATGCTAATTAGCCGACATATTTAGGCAACTGCTTGTGGTTACTTTTTTCTGGAAGCATAACATTGTTTATTATTGAATTTGTAGACGATAAGATGGCGGTTCTGAGCAACCAAATGGAATTATTTTTTTAACAATTGGGAGTTTAAGAGATGCTAGCACATACAAACTGATACTTGGATAAAAGTCAATGCCTTGCTTCAGTTGTATGATATCTATATATTTATACAGCCATCTGGAAATACATCTTTCTATTAATAAATTTTTTAATTTGTTGCATTGTACGTTGACCGCGAAGCCCCCATTTCTGCATAAATCCATGCCCGGTACACGGATAATTAAAAATTAATCCAAACGCTGGTGTAATTATTACGATCAGAAACTATATAAACTTAATTTTTTAAATTTAAGTATAATATAATTTAATATTACATTAAATTATTTTACATATATTTTTAATATTATATTTATTAATATGTCAAAATTTAACAAAATCATTGATTCAAAGCTATAGATTAAGAACGGGTGAGACATATTTTCTCATAACATGAAGATTGTTATTAAATATTTAAGTAAAAAAGAACTCTCGTAAGTAAGATTTTTCTTGGAACATAGTTAAACAATATTTAAAAGTTATGCATGATATCCATAAATTATAGTTAATTTATTATTATTAAATATTTTATTAAATATGCTCTTAATTTATTTCATTTAATATGATAATTTATTCAATCAGTTCTTATTACGAAATTTATTACGTATAAATTTATTTATTACTATATTAATTAATTAAAAATAATTTATTACCTTTTCCTTTACTAAAATTTAATTTATTCCAGTAGTTACATAAAAAATTTAATTCGTAAACAATCTTTTCTTCTCATTGGGTCGAGGGGTATGTTTGGATTTCTAAAAAATTGGTCATCTATTCCTACTGAAATACATGTTTATTCCGATGTCATTCAAACACCATTTGGAATAACACTGCATTAATTGCACTGAATAATATGAATACCAGATTTTCATCCAAACAAAAATCTGGAATAACAAAGGGAATAAGCTATTCCTAGGAATTCGTATTCCTATTCCTGGAATAACTTTTTAACATCCAAACGCAGCCCTAGAGCCTATAAATAGGGCATAATGTGGACTTTCAAAGAGCGTAATACAATAAAAGAAAAGTTCCTCTCTTCCTCTTTCTTTTATATGTGCGCCAACCTTTTATGAGAAATAGAGAAAAACAAAAGGAAACCTATTCTCATTTGTAGGTATTTTATGGCGTAACTTGGCCCATAAACTCTACCGTGAGATTCTTTCTCCGTAGCTTCGAATTCGGTAGTAGGGCGTGTCCGCTCCTTCGAGACCTCAACACTTTGGTATGTTTTGTATAAAAATTTTATATGATAATTCTTTTTGATATAACGATATTAATTTTATGCATGCAAAATGATCCGCATATTTTCGCTATAGACACACACACACACACACACACACACACACACACACACACACACACACACATATATATATATATATATATATATATATATATATATATATATATATATATTTTTGCATTCCAATAGTAAATTTTCAGACAACATAATGAATAGTTTTAATCAATGAAGTTAGCTGATTTCAGATGGCAATATATGTAAGCATTACAAGTTTAACTGTCTATAACTTAGAGCAAACGTAAAGCCACAAAAAGAAAAATGCCAGGATTCTCTGGTTCTACAGGTTCAAGTAGGATCTTACCATGACTGAAGATTAGCAGATAAATTATTAAACTTCATTGCAATCAAATTTGCATAAAAATATTTAACAGAACAGTAAGACAAAAATGAAGCAAAGTTTATAAATGGTTTGATACAATAAAGGTAACGTTCTTCTAGAATTATAAGCAGCCACACTTAATCACAGAACATGATCATTCATTGCACTCATAAAGAATTAAATCACATTTTATGCAAGACATCATATTCAAATAAATATCTTAAGTTTAACTAATAATAATTTATATCATAATTAAATAAAACTATCTATATCTAAATATTATGTCAATAGTTACAACTATAAAAACTTTAGGAGATTCTAATATCATGACTAGATAACTAAATAGTTTTTGAACAAAAACTATGAGCTTGCGTCTAACTAAATCTTTGATTTGGATTATAGATCAGCTTCTACCTAAACCCTTCTCTATTTCACTTTCTGAAATAGAAAGAATTAAAGGAAGTGAGTTAAAGCTCAGGAGGTAATAATGACCATATTTATAAAGATCAAGTAAGTATAATAAATCATTTCTTTACTTCATTTCAAAATATTCTCGCATATCATTTGGAAATCCATATGTCACGCAGTAATTTTTTAAATAAAAATTTTCTTAATCAAATATCTACTCTTTATTTCAAACCATTCAATATGTACATATAATTTCATATAATTCATATATTTTCTAAAATTCAGTATTATTATATAGAATTTAAAGGGTTAGTTCATATTTTCTTCCACAGCCCGCTTAATGTGCAAATAACAAAGTAAGGAATCACTTTACATTGGCATAATTTTGATTTAATTTTTTAAAACTATTATAATATAACTCATTAGTTAATAAGGCCACCAAGGTTGCATATAATCCCTAATTCATTAGTCAATAAGGCTACCACGGCTACATATTATCTCTATGATCGAGCTGATAAATAATACTATCTTATTTAATCCCTGAGGAATAGGTTCATTACGTATTAAGTTTCAAAACTGACAATAGTCTTTGAATAAATTCTGATAGACTGGTACACTAAACATTGAACACTGAAACATAGTTGACCATAATAATTCATATCTTTACACATATGGTTCATATTCTATAAACTATCAGCATAATTCAATAGTTATACTAGAATCCATATACCTATAAATTCTCAAAATATAATAGAGCTCCATGGTATAACAAATCAAAAGAAACTTGCTTGTTCCAAAATTTCACACATAAACACACATATGATGTAAAAATACTCTAATCACGGTAAAGTTGCTTATCTAAAATAAACAAGTTTTTACAATTCAGCTCAAACCTTTTTAAAATCTATCTCTCTCCAAAACTTAATATTAGCCAATCTATTAACTCATCATTATTGGAATAATATCTAAAATTTTCTAAGATCATCAATTAAATAAATTTTTATTTCTTATTTTCATTTTGATCCCTGGTTGATATTATTTCAATTAAAATCAAGCAAATCAAGTTTGGATCATAAGCATTCAATCTAGCTTACACTCCGCCCTATAGGCCGGAGTGACCTATGATTGGGTTTAAATGTATATGGCATGAACAAGTGGAGAAGAGAGAAAAGAGGCAAAAAGAAAAAGAAAAATAAATTCAAGAGAAAAATAGAAGAGAAAGGAGGAGGAGGAAGAGGAGAAGGGGAGCGGTCGAAAGCTATGCCGCCATAAGCTGGGTTCAAAATAGCGGCAGAGCCAAATCTTTGATAGGAGACATATAGGAGTGGCTTGCTTCATATCGTCGACCAACGTCAGTCCTTACGTTCGATGGCTAACTGGACATTAAATATATCAGCGGCTCACCAGCGCTGTCGAATCCGAGCTCTTCATCCGAGCTCTTCAATTCTCTCAAATCCGGCTTCTTCATCGATCGATGCGCCATGCGCAAGGAGAAGCGGGCTTAAGGCAGCGGCATCCCCTTCTACCTCTTTCGAGTCCAGTAAAGCTATATGTTTGAATCTTTGAAAAAAAAAAAAAAAGTAAAAGGATGAAAAGTGAACGGAGAAAAAAAAAAAAAAGTTGTTCTTCTTCTCTCTCTTGAAGGATGAAACAAAATAAAAGGTAATATCAATTATTTTTTTGAATAAAAAAAAAGAAAAGAAAGAAAAGTTATGTGACAATTATACCCTTTCAAAATAGAGAATAAACCGTAAAAATGAAAGAATGAAGAATAAAAAATTAAAAATATTTTGCTCTTCCAAAAAAATATAACTTAAATATTTTTTCCTAGCTTATCTGATTTGGGAGTTAACAAATTTATCCTCGTTGAGAAAGAAAGAATAAACCGATTACTCATATTTCCCTTTTCCCTTTCTCTTTCACCTTCCTTCCAAACAAAGTTACTTATGACTTTTTTCCTTTGTTTCCTTCCCTTCCCCTCCAAACAGTCCTAAGGAAATAGACTCCATCTCCTACCGAGATTCATAAGCTCCGATCGACTTTCTAGCTGGATTCACATAGTCCGCTCGATATCAATTCGAATATACCAACTCTAAGGTAGTGCTTGAAATAGAGATAAGAGGAGATATCCTTGGATATCCTCTCTTATTCCCAAAAGCCATAACTATAAGGGATAGCTGGGAATAAAGTTAACCAAAGGGATAATCCATAGTTAACCATGGGATATCCCCTCAATTTATTTCCTAAAAATACAGAAATAGCTAGTTATCCCTCCAAATAAGGTAGTGTTTGATAGAAAAAATATTATCCATCCCATCCCTTGTATCCCATATATCAAATGCAAAAAGGTAAATCCATAGGATAACTTTTTTTTTACTCTTATTTGAAGGGATAACCAACTATTCCTGCATTTTCTAAAGAATAAATTGAAGGGATATCCCATGGTTAACCATGGATTATCCCTTTGGTTAACTTTATTTCCAACTATCCCTTATAGTTATGACTTTTAAAATAAAAAAAAAGATATTCCCTGAATATTCCCTCTTATCCCCTATTTCAAACACTACCTAAGAATAAAATAAAGTTATTCTATGAATTTACCTTTTTGCATTTGATATGATCAATGAGATATAAGGGATATCCCTAGGAATAACCAGGGAACAAACTCTACCCCATACACTTATCCATATATAATATTTTTTTATCTCTCTCTCTCTCTCTCTCTCAAACCAGGCCCGTCAAATGGATCAGGCCCTTGTTTCATGATGGGCTGGCTCAAGGGGCCGGGCCTCACGCTCAAATCGGCCGGTAATTTAATATAATGAATAGATGAAATAAACCTTGTGCGTGCAGCACATGTAAATGCAAGGGGAAAAATGGTATAAGCGCCACCGACAAAATGCATGTCATATCAAATTGGCATACTTCCTAGAACATTAACTTTAAAATCCATACATTGGTCACCAGCCAAAAGTTTATTCACTATACAAACATAGCATTAAATAAAGATGCCTTCGATCCATTTTTGAATAGGTCATGCAAAGGCGACTCCAGAATTTGGTAGTGATATCGCACCACTTGTTAGCATAGCTGACATGTGAGATGGTTTACCAAAAAGGAAAGTTTGCACATCAAAATTCTCTGGCCTAAAGGCATTCATCTACAAGACAAGAAAGTTGCATGAGGGAGCAAGCTCTCCATCATCACGATTAGGAAATGGAGCTTCACGATACTGTTCTGCCATAGCATACGGATGCAATATAGAGATTTTTTGCCCATTTTTCCTGCAAGAAAATAGATTTGTCCATGGGAAAGCCAGCAGACTTGATGGTTAGACATCAAAGGAACAGGATTAAAAATAAGCCTACCTTCACATGTTGACTAGGAAATGCAGAAGTTCTAAGAGTCTCTTGCGTTTCATCTGCTGGCTTCCGTCTGGGCACACTCAGAACAAAAGCCACCTGGTCCCATGTTGCAGCAGTAGCAGTTATACGGTAGCCACTATCCCACCTCCGATGAATACCTTCACTGGGATATAAGAAATCAAGCTCAACAACCTGATGAACAAGGATAGGAAACCCATTAAGATGACATCAAAATACAGATTGATGCAGTAACCCCCGTCTCCAAATACAAGTACACAACAGGGAGAGAGACCTGATCTGAAAAGCCAGCATTTCGAGACATGACAACTGCCCATCTGCTACCTGCAGTGGCCATGGCAGTGACATAGAATCCCTCCTTCCATTTTTTGTTTATCCACTTGAAGGGAAACGAATCGCTGACTTTGTAGGACTGCTGTGCATATTGTGTACCTGGATGGGAAACCATCAGAGTACGAGTATGATTGCTTAACATTTCCTAGCTTCAAAATAATAAGGCGTTAAGGGAAATAATACCTTTAGACATCACAACCAAAGAACTTCCATTATTTGCCCCTGCTAGTGCACTAATATAATAATTTTTCTCCCATTGTTCCATTATCCATTCCTTTACACAATCACCAGTCATAACAATATTAAAAATTAGCAGGAAAATACATGTCACTGTGTTCATGGATGAAGTAAACAGAGAAATTCGCACTAGGTAGAATGGCTGGGTACTCACTTTGTGCAGAAAATGTGGTGAGAGCTCATAAACTTGAGCAGTATAACCAGTGCCAGCATCCATAATTAGGGCCCACAGACTTGTGCAAGAAGCAACTGAGCTGATGAATAATCCATCTTCATTTCCTTTCTCAATATGCTTTCCGAGTCTGGCATCTGCAACATTGTAGTGATACCTGCAACATCAAAGAGAACAGAGTTATTATTCATTTGTTCAGTCATTACCTAGGATAATGCATTGTTAAGGCATCAACCTTTGCTTCATAGGACGTCTAGCATTGTACACACTAATCCATTGTGTTGCAGGCATCCCCATTCGGACCTTTTTCTTTGGCTGCTCCTCATCCTCATCTTCCATCATCAGCCGGCCTCGTTTTTGACCCACCTGGTATATGAGCTTCATAATACATAACTAAAGGTTAGATGGGTAACAGAAAGTAAAGTTACTCTAAATTGACAAAAAAGGAAGAACATCCATATACCTTCTGAGCACCATCTGTGTTGATTGGCCTAATATCTGGATTTGGACCCACTATGCCATCAAAAAGAGAGATGCACTTTGCATAATTAGGTTCTTCATCAAATTTTAAGTTGACCACATAGTCAACAAATTGTTTAAATGGCTGTGGGCAAAAGCAACACAAGGACTCTGGAGAGGTGGCCATCTTTTTCTTGCAAACAAGGAAGCCCTTGTTCTCACCCTACAAATAGTGGGAAAATAAAACACATTTGATCAGAAAATGGGAAAGATTAATGGATTTTCAATATTTGTTTCAAAGAGCTATATACCTGGTATCCTTGCCAAGGTAGACGGCCACGGAGGAGAAATGAGTGTGTAAGCAAGGGATTCTAAATCATCTCTCTTGCTTCCAGTTCTTCCCAGGTGAGCATGCACGCTAGCATAGCGCACTGTTCCCCTGCAATATTAAGATAAAGGACTAAGAGATGAGGACATGTTCAACAGGCGAACAATGAATGACACGATAAAGGGTGATTCTATATTTATTGATCACTGCTATATTCAACAATTAATCTGATGATATTACCGGAAAACATCTGGTCTTTGGTCATACTCAACATGCTGGCCAGTACCAGTGTCCTTCCACCTAGTGGCTGAAATTGATTTACAGTTGAAAAATAAGACATTTATGTGATAAATTTAATCCCTGGTATACAAAATCTTGAGATCCAAAATAGTTTGACAGATGACAATATTTACATAGCATCAACAAATTACCTAATCCAAGATCAACAAGAAAAAGTTTCTTCTCTTCAGGAGTACCAGGAGGGCCAAGCAAAAAATTCTCAGGCTTCACATCTCCATGCACATAACTGACAAAAATAGTGGACCATAATTACATACTAATACCATTAAAAAAAACTAATTGTCTAATTTCCATGAAAAAAATATGATGCAAGAAGACAACAAATTTCCATGAAAATACAGAAATAATCAGAACTCATGCCCCAAAGGTGAAAAAGACCAACCCCTTGGAGTGCATCTTCTCCAGTATGGAGATTGCTTCAATAGCAATACATGCAACCATTTCAATGGACATTCTGCATGACTCAGAAACAAAGGACAAACCAGTCAAGTAATATAAGGGAAGATGAAAAACTAAGTGCAATATCCAGTAGGAATCTAAATGCTCACGTGTGAGAATTGCTATTCCAAACATCCCATAGACTTGGACCCAGCATATCCATGACCTGTATAAATTATGGCATCATATTATTTAAGCATTCAAAACATTTCGTTTAGAGAAAAAAAAATCATATTCAAACATATAGCTGAGGATGGTAAATTTGTAGAGAAATTGCCCATTACCATGACATAATAGTCACCTTGGCGGCCTTTGTAATGGACCCGTGGCACACCATGAATGCCACCAAGAGTGCTGCACAGATGCAAGCTAATGAGCGGAATTAAGGAGAAATATATCACCAACTTAAGATTTCTAGCTACAAGTTACAAGCATATTGAAAACAACAAAAAAAAAGTAATAAATGATAAATTATTTTCTAAAATTCACTTACTTGTAGACCTGCCACTCATAAGGGGGACCATAATTACATCCTTTGCTGCTCCGATGCTCAAATTTCAATGCCACCTAACAAGCATACATTGGAATGTGCATATACACATTGTGAACTTATGTAACAGAAAGGAAAGCAAAGAGGTTCCAAATACAAAATAATCAGTACACATACCTCTACAGCATTAGGACCAGTGGTCCGATCATTTGCATTGGTAACAGAAATACGGCGTCCAACATATACTTGTCCAAAGCCTCCTTTTCCAAGCTTCCTTTCAATTCTATACACTGGTGAATTGCCAAGTTGGACCTGTGGAGAGGGAGCAAAAAAGAGGTGCATGAGCAAAGCTACTGTTTCCAAAAGCATAAGACAATGAAAGCCAAGGAAATGATTATGATATCTACAACTGAATGCTCTTTAAGTTTTTATACACCATTCAAGTGATTTTGTTTCATTTATGTGAACCAAGGTTAATGGATGAAAAGGACGCAAGCAGAACCAAAGTAGAAACAACTACAACAAAAGTGCAGCTTAAGTCATGGCAAAACGTTAATTCAATTCCTTATGTCTTTGCACAACCATACCAAACATCAGATTCACATGCTATCCTCTTAAATCATTGCATTGCAGTAAACTTGACACCAAGGAAATCCACCACAACTATACACAAATGTTCTGGGTGATTAGCCTCTTTAATGAGTTGGGATATTTCTTGCTACCCAAACACACAGTTGTATTCTTATATGGTACCAAAGCTCCTTGGGCCATCTAGGAGAGGTCCAGATAACAATAATCCATATGAAGTCTATCCCATCAATGGACATGACGCCACATCCCTCTCTGCATGTCCATGTCACTGACATGGAAGAAAACCAGCTACCAAATGAGTCAACCACAGTCCACAGACAACAGATTTTCAACAAAACCTGAAGGGGCTCAAAACAATCAATTGAGTAAGATTCTATTGCTGAACTGTAAAATGAAGATTCTCATCCTCTAGTTTTCCTTTTCTAATGGTGATTACGTTTGCATTTTTCATTCTGACTCACTAGCCAATTTCCACTACCAAATCCACAAAGCCGGAGGTTTGTTTAAACACCATCTTTTTTTTCCAAATTAAATATGTTCCTTTTGGTTTGAATTCAATAGTTGGGAAAAGGCTTAGATGAGTTGAGTTGAGTTGGTTTGAATTCAAGGTGCAAGAACCACAATTTTGTTCTAATGCATATCCTTGCAGCTACACTTCTATTGATTTACGCTTGATTTCATCCTCCTATTCTCCTGGTTTATATTAGGTGGGCTTCTCTCTCTCTCTCTCTCTCTCTCTCTCTCTCTCTCTCTCTCTCTCTCTCTCTCTCTCTCACCCCTTTTCCATTCAGCAACTTCAAAAAGGTCACTTTTGAAGGTATCCATTGCTTCATTCCCTATGTTGTGCTCATTATTACTTAAGTCCCTTTTGTGAAGAGAGAGCACACACATACTTTCCTCTCTCTCTCTCTCTCTCTCTCTCACACACACACACACACACACACACACACACACACACACACACACACGTCATTCCTAATTAATCAAGAGTATTCTTTCTTAATATAACATAACTCTAGGAAAGATTTCATTCTTGTAAGATTGTCTTTATCATATGACCTAATTAATCGTGGTAGACTTTAATTCTCTTTCTTAATTGAAAATTTTGGAGTGCAATAACATTTCTAGGAACTTGAATCCAACACAGCATGACAATCCATGGCAAAACTTTAGAGTGTCAAGCTTACATCAGCCAGAGATGTAGGCCCTTTGCCCATTTTGAAGTGTCTTTTCAAAAAACACATTATTGCAATTGATGACACTTGAGTTTAAAACCATATTACCACTAACCATAGTTGTCTAGAGTGTAGAGTTGTCTCAGTAGGTGTTATACCAATTTTTTTCTTTATCATCAGCTTATCTTAAGATATTTATGTTTTTTTTAGCTTGTATCAGATGATGGACTATTCAAGGATGGCCTGCAAAGGCATAGGTGGACCTGAGAAAGGGACTAGACAAGGATATAAGTGAAGAAATCAACTTTCTGTCATATTACAGAAAACAGAGCAGATAAGTGTTTTTAACTAATCTTGAAAAAAAAATAAAGGTCAAGAAAATTATGTTTTAGGATTTTAGAGGAGATATGGATCTGAAGAGTAAGTTTCTAAATGCAATATGCCAATTGGTGGTGATTTCCTGCAACAATCTCACAACAGAAATTTAGCTAGTAGAAATCAACTTGTGCAGAAAATAAGAGGAAAACTGAGGTTTCTAAATGTCACAGGATAGATAATATTAGCAAAGGTCAGAAAAAATAAAGGTAGATACAAGTGACAAAGGAGGGGAAGAGAAACAGAATAGTGCTGAAGATGGCCAACACAAACCCTTCATTCATTGAAATAGCTCACATAGAATACCTCTAATGGCCAACTGATAGGGTCCTTTCATAGCTTTTTACATGACTTGATTTACATATAAAGCAGAACTCTTGAGAAGCAATTATCCAATGGCAAACAAAATCTTTCCTAAAATGTATAATTCAGAATCCCACATAATCCTATGCTATTAAAAATCATAAAGAACAAGCAAATTATGTTTTGGCTTTTAGTGGAGATATGAATCCTAAGAATAAGTTTCTAAAAGTAATATCTCAATTGGTGATGTCTGTAATAATCTTATAAATATAGCTAATAGAAATTAGCTTATCACAGAAAATAAGAGGAAAAGTGAGGCTTAGAAGAGTGGAAGCAACATTAGTAAAAATCAGAGAAACAGAAGTGGATATGAATAACCAAGGAGAGAAAAGACAGGATAGAATGGACTGAATATAGCCAACTGAAATCATTTGTTCATTCAAATGGTTCATGTACAACAAATCTAATGTTCACCTATAGGGGCCTACCATAGCTTTTACATGATTCGGTTCACAAATAAACTAGAACTCTTGAAAAGCAATTATCCAATCTTTATATGGACAGCCAATATACTTCCTAAAATGTAAGATTCAGAATCACATATAATCTTATAGAAGCTGACACCTGAAACAACTAAATATCAAAGCCTAACAACGTTATGAATTATTTGACCCAACATATGCTGAAAATAGGACAGTTCTGCACTAATTCACACTAATCCTACTTAAAACAAGACCCTGGAACCTACTTCAGAATTCCCTAAATAAAGCTTCAAAAATACAATAAAATCCAGTGTTTCACAAAACATGCATGAAATCACATATGAGGGTGTATTTAGTCACACTTGCAGATCCAATCACTTGACCACGTCAGATTTCCTATATGCAGTCATGCCGCATACGAGCCCAAAATGTGGTCCACAAAACATCATGCAGCCCATGTCAGCCCACTCTTATGTCTGCCCCTATAGATGGAGCAGGTTTAAGTTAATAGGTAGGCTGGATGTCAATTCCCAGAATAGCAACAAGATTTACAATACCAATGCCAGACCCCATAACCTTATCATGCTGATATAATTTCAGTGTGCCTGGTATGTGGTCAATTTGGTACTAATATAGATACGTTAAGGACAATGTTGTTAAAAGTGCTAGGCATACTTAAGCAGAAAGGCTCTTGGAGTCTAGGGACAAGATGCAAAGCGAAGGTGTGCGCTTAAACAAAATAAGGTATATATTTTGAAATAAATGGTAAAAAAATTTATATAAGCAAGATTTATAACACACAATAAAAAAGACTACAAAAAATATAATAGTAATATATTTAACCTATTAACTTAATGGAAAGCCTTCTCTTTCTCAGCTGAAATCTGCAGTCTCCTGATGTCTTTCCTCTTTCTTAAATAATAGTATAATTTTTTTTTATGTTCATCTCTTTGTCTTCTAAATTTTAACTTTTCTTATAGGATAAGAAAAATAGTTGTATGTGAGATGATGTATCATAAAGTCAATATAATATAATAAATATGATATATTTTAAAAATTACAAAATAGCTTATTAAGAAAGGTATGCTTTTCCTGCAGTTCAAGTTAAATCAAAAGCATGCGCTTTTCTCACTTCATGTGTGCTTAAATGAAGGTACTTTGCTTAGGGTATAAGAAGCGCCTAACTCTTGGCGCTTAGTACCTCATAAGAAGCATGAACCCTTGGTACTTTATGCCTCACACCTTAGGCACACCTTTTGACAACATTGGTTCGGTATGAGGCAATTTTGACAATATTGGTTCAGTATGGGGTAGTACATACCTATACAACAAACCATGGTTATTAATAATACCAATATATTAGTTGTGATATAACTATTACTATTAAGTTATAAATCTTCAGTAATGAGCACTAGTTATGGATTGTCTTATTAATTTTGTTATTACCATCAAGAAATTGTTATCATTGTTTTTTTATATCTAACATATGTCATTTAGTTTAAATTTTTTAAAGAAGGGGAGGAGATCTACCCAAAATATAGTTATGCAAGTCTTAATTTTCAAGAATATGCCATAAAAGAATTAAAATAAAAACAACTAATTGTTAAGCAAAGGGGCATAAGCCCTAGGACAAACCCTAATTTCCATATGCAGCCCAATACCTATATGCACTGTTTGGTCCCTTTACCACCCACATGTTGTAACCATCCTTTAAAATGCCAATAAAGTTTAAACTATTCTTTTTCACCATCATTATTGTACACAACAAACCCATGTCAAGATTTTTGGAGGTTAAAGTTCCATGAACTCAATGACACCTAAATACTTGGAACACATGCCAAAGTGTCTAGGTAGTATTGCCATGGATCCCACTTATCTGAACCCTCCTCATGCTTTCCTTCATAAGCCCCACTGCTATTAAATGTTCACCTTATCTGCACTCTTATGATAAATCCATTTAGACATTGCATCAATAGTACATTAATGCTTCATTTTGTTGAAAAAATATTTATTATATAGATTAACTTATCAATAAATGAAGAAAGTTTTGATATAAGTATTCCACTAACAATTAATCTTATCTATAATTCAATATATGGGAAGAAGCCAGTGCCTGCCCCTTATTAAAGAATGAAGAAACTAGCCTAGGTAGACTTTAAGAGATCTTGCTTTGCATATCCATCTCACTCCATCTTGGAGGTCATAAAAACATACAAACCACATACTCTTTAAAGCCCTACTCTCTGAAGCTTGCTTTTGGGGTTGGGGGAGGGGGGGTGGAGAGGGGAGAACCCATCACTACCCCATGTGTGACCTACTTTGACTCATATCTTTAGTATACATTAATACAAGACAAGCACAAGAAAGGATATTCAATAAAAACCAAGTTATTTCCCTATCTAAGCGGGAAACCCCTTCCTCCATAGAAGCCATAAACTTTTTACAAAAGTGCTCCATTAACGATTCCCTATATTTTATTTGATCACATTTCTATTTCTCCAGTTATATGGAAAAATTACAAGATTTGATGACTATAGAAAGAAGAGAGAAAATAGAAAAGAGTGGCACATGAAAGGAAATGTATCAAGTTATGATACAAAAATGCCAACACAAGTAATGAGCAATTCCAAGATATATGATGCATTAGTACTAAGAACTATAGAGTCCCAAAAAGGTATATCATCTTTGTGGATTAATTCGATTATAGGCTAAAGATTTGGTAGAGGATAAGACTTGCCATAATGGTAAGGTTGCTCAATTGTGATTTGGAGACCACAAGTTCAAAACATGAAAATAATCCCTCCACATGCAAGGGTAAGGCTACATATATCTGACCCTATCCAAACTTCATAATGATGGGAGAGTCTTTTTTTTAGGATAAATTTAGCTTGCCAAATTCTCCATAATTAAATATTCTAAAAAACTTATTATAGACATGTCTCCTATAATAGAAACAAGATGCTAAGCTGAATTTATGAAAGAATAAAACTTTAAATGGGACATATAAGCATAGACACTAATAGAAGACTATACAACAAGTAGTTTGCGGAATTTCTGGAAGTTTACGAAACAAAAGATATGGTTCACTATAAAACCAAAATGTAAGATTAGGTTTTGTCATCATGTTAATGGATATCTTCTCGTCATGTTAACAGTATTTGCTTGATTAACAACAGTGCATAGCCTAAACTACCACCAATAGAAGATTATAATACAAGTGGAAGTTCACCATGATAAAAGATATGGTTCACTAACCGAAATGTAAAATGAGGACTTGTCGTTCTGTTAACGGTATTTATTTGGTTAACAATAGTTTGGATCTGATGGTTTTTTCATGTTCATGTTTTATCTTCCCTGCAAACTGAGGCCCTGTTTGGATTAGCTGCCGAGATGCCTTCAAGTGGCTGTCTTCCAGCAGCTATGTGAGATAGTTGTTAGCCAGTAACTATATAAGATGGCTGTTCCAAACGGACCCTAAGGTAGTATTTGAAATAGGAAATAAGAAGGGATATTCCTGGATATCCCCTCTTATTTTCAAAAACCATAACTATAAGGGATAGCTGGAAATAAAGTTAACCAAAGGAATAATCCGTGGTTAACCATAGGTTATCTCCTCAATTTATTCCCTAAAAAATGCAGGAATAGCGAGTTATACCTTTAAATAAGAGTAAAAAAAAAAAGTTATCCTATGTATTTACCTTTTTGCATTTGATATTATCAATGGGATAGCTAAGGAATATCCCTAGGATAGCCAGAGGATAAACTCTATCCCGTACACTTATCTATGGATAATATTTTTTCTATCAAACACTACCTAAAAGTTTGAAGAACAAAATTTGCTGATACCAGGAATCTGAAATCAAACAATTGAAAGACAGATTGTAATAGAAAATTTATGTACAAAAGTGCAAGAAATCAGATTGTTTCATGATTAATTGAAAAAATGGAGGAAAAATCGATACCAATCGTTGAGTCCCTGAGAAATTAACCACGAGATGAAACAATATACCTTTTTCTTTTTGTGAACAGGAAAGGTTAGCATTTTTAATGAGAATCAAACCTCCAAATCCTCACTGCAACATTTGTTGTACATCGATGAAAACATTACTAGAAATCTAAAGGAAATTCTTGTTCAAGAAGAAATGGTCACCTTTTCCGGGACTGGCGCGGTGCTCCCATCATCCTCCCCGGCAGGAAGCTTGTCGGGGCTCCTCGCGCCACTGCCAAACTCATCCATCCTCCTCTCCCCGATCTCCCCTCCGCCCTCAAGAAACCTGATCTCCTCCTTCCGCTCCGCCGACCTCGTCACCACGTTCTCATCCCCACCCGCCGCCTGCTGCTTGTTCCTCACCGCCCTCCTCCTCCTTCCGGCGACCGGCTTCTCGGCCTGGACTATCGGATTCGGCTGTGCCCGGCCCCTGCGCACTCCACTGCGGAGCTCCGGCATCCTTCACCCATCCAATCCCATCCCCTCAAAGCCCTAGATCCCCCTCCCCCAGGTTCCTCGAAACCCTAGCTCGATCGCCGCAGAGAGACACCTCCAACAAGAGAGGAATTTCCGGTAGACGCGGCGGCGGCGGCGATCGGCGATCGAAGGCCGGAGATCGGAGGAAATGGGGAGGATTCCGGCTTCGATTGCGATGGATTCGTGAGAGCAGAGATCGGGGGCTAGGGTTTCGGAGGGAGGAGAGAAGATATTTTGGGGAAGCGGGGATGGAGAGGGCAGAAGGTTGGGGTCGAGGGCTTGGAGTTCATCAACATGGGAAGGCCAAGAAGGTGACGCGAACGATGAGTTGGGAGCATACGGTGGCGGTATTTATTCTTGGTGGAGTAACGGTATACCTGAGCACATACGATCATCCACGTGGCAGTCATCTGGATTTATACGACTGTACTTGTATTGGTGGACTGCCCTGAGGCGGAGAAACGTCCGTTTATAGGGCGTCCAAGTTGGATCGGGGAAGGTGTCGCAGATGTTCCATGGGAATTTATATTTGCACCGTTCAGGTTACTAAGTACGCTCTTCCATTTAAAAAAATCTTAATAACCGTTTTTTTTTTTTTCTTCTCTTCTACCTTCTTCTTTCAAACATTAATGTTAGATTAGCCCTTTAATACAAAATTATTAATATTGTTACAAAGATAAAAAGTCCTTCTCGATCTAACTGGTATATGAAAGGTGAAGGGGTCTAGTATGCGAAAGGTTAAGGATCACCTCTGCATATACAGAAGACGAAGGTTATCGGACGTTAATAATCCGAAAGTTTAAGTTATTAACATTAAGCACGGTATTAAAAGAAATTAAAGTCATTAATTAGTGTTTGATGAAAATACTAATTGAATATTATATATATAATAATTAGTCATCATGAAGTTAACAACAATCTATCGTTATCGGTTATGAAATGAATGAGGTTGAGGAAGAGAAACTAGTTTTTTGTAAAAGAGGCTTCAAAATCTAAAGAGGTTATTAAAATCTAATCAGATTCAAGTCTCAAGTCTATATATTATCATGATGAACTCCGCGTCCACATCAGGTAAATAATATTATGTTGAATTCCGCATCAGGTAAGTATGTTATTTTTATATGTAACAAATTATTTATTGAAGATTTATATTGCTAACAAGTGGTAGCAAGTGAGATGAAAACTTATATCTTGTATGATGAATTCTGCATCAGGTAAGTATATTATTTTTATATGTAACAAATTATTTATTAAAGATCCTATATTGCTAACAAGTGGTATCAGAGCCTGGTTCTGAAATAAATAATTTGTTCGTATATTATGATTGATTAATTGTTCATCAGAATGAATTGACGATGAATATTTAATCTTTTAAGTTATGATTGGTTGTATTATTGGCCATTAATCTATTTCATGAAAAGGTTCATCGCCAAAAAAACTCCGGCTGATCATGTTATGAATTAATGGCATGCATCGATTAGATATATCATTATGTTATACTAGTATGTATGGCAAATCTAATATTTATAGATTGAAGTAGATTGATAATGTATGATGGTTGATGTCGGCTAATGCATGCAGCATGTCATTATCAAAATTAAATTTTAGATTTTTAATAATACTAGTATTATTGTTTAGTTATATGATATTAAGATAAATTAGTTAGTTAGTCACCAAAGTGGCCAAATTAATTTATATTTAGTCATATAATTTATGAGATTTTTAATAATATTAGTATTATTGCTTAGTTATATGACATTAATATAAATTAGTTAGTTAGTCACCAAAGTGGCCAAACTAATTTATATTTAGTCATATAATTTATGAAATTTTAGTTATATGACATTAAGATAAATTAGTTAGTTAGTCACCAAAGTGGCCAAACTAATTTATATTCAGTCATATAATTTATGAGAATTTTAATATTAATATTATTGTATAGTTATATGACATAAAGATTAAATTAGTTAGTTAGTCACCAAAGTGGTCAAACTAATTTATATTTAGTCATATAACTCATGAAATTTTAATAATATGATATCAAGATTAAATTAGTTAGTTAGTCACCAAAGTGGCCAAACTAATTTATATTCAGTCATACAATTTATGAAATTTTATAGAATGTTGTTAATGATTTGTTGGTTGTTAGAAATAAAGAATTCACCCAAAGGTGGATTACTATTCTATAACTAACAAACTTAAAGGAGAAAATCTAATATTCTCTTATCAAATTTATGGATATCCAAAGATACTATATATATATATATATATATATATATATATATATATATATGATAAGATTTATTAATTTCTTTAAAAGTTTTAATAGCATTTTAATTATGATGTATATTGTTGTATTTACCCAAAGAAAATCTATGATATTTTTGTGTTTAATTATCTGAATTTGAGCATTTATGTTTTTGCAACTGTTTCTCTACATTCACATGCTTCTGCTATTACTATCTTTAATGGCTTAAACTTCTCTGAATGGCGTGAGCAAGTCAATTTCCATTTAGATGTCTTGGATCTTGACTTGGCACTATTAGAAGAAAAGCCTATTGACATTACGGATATGAGCAGTGAGGCAGAGAAGTTAAAACATAAAGTATGGGATAGATCTAATAGATTATGTCTAAGTTTTATGCGAATGACAATAGCCAACAATATTAAATCAACTCTTCCAGAAAGTGTAACAGCTAAAGAATATCTTAAGCTTGTGGAAGAGCACTTTCATTCCGCTGATAAGTCACTTGCAAGGACACTGATGGCTAAACTCACAACCATGAAATATGATGGGTTGCAAAGTATGCAGCAACATGTCCTTGATATGACTAATATTGCAGCAAGACTTAAGACCTTAGGAATGATTGTGGACGACTCCTTTTTAGTACAATTCATTATGAACTCATTACCTCAAGAGTATGGGCCTTTTCAAATTAACTATAACACTATTAAAGATAAATGGGATGTTAATGAATTGGCCAGTAAGCTTACTCAAGAGGAAAGGAGATTGAAAGCACAAGGGGATCATTCAATAAACCTAGTGGTCAAGGAGCTGGTAAAGTTATCAAACCAAAATCCAAGAAATTTAAGAAGAAAGCACCCACTAAAGTATCACAGGTTGCTGATAATGATAAGAAGGAAAGAAAGAAAGATAAATGTCACTTTTGTAAGAAAGAAGGACATTATCAGAAAGATTGTCTAAAACGGAAAGCTTGGTTCGAAAATAAAGGTATCTTTCATTATGCTTCTCCAATTTATGAATCAAACTTATCTGAAGTTCCTTCTAATACTTGGTGGTTGGATTCTGGTACCACTACTCATGCTTCTAATGTAATGCAGGGATTTCTTATAATCCAGAGCATAAACCCAAATGAGAACTTCTTGTTCATGGAGAACCGACAGAAGGCCCCAATTGAAGGCATAGGGACTTATCGTCTTACTTTAGATACTGGGCATCACCTGAATCTACTACAAACTCTCTATGTTCCTTCACTTTCTAGAAATTTAGTTTCTGTTTCAAAACTTAATGTTAATTATTTAGTTTTAAGATTGGAAAATGATATTTCAGTTTATTTAATAAAGAAAGTTCCTTTATTGGTTCTGGAATTCTTATGGATGAATTATATAAATTGAAACTTGATGATAAATTTTCTACATCCCTAATGTATGTCCATCAAAATATTGGAATTAAGCGTAGTATGGCAAATGACAACTCTGCTTTCTTGTGGCATAAACGTTTGGGTTATATATCCAAAGAACGACTACAAAGATTAGTAAAGAATGAGATTTTATCAAATCTAGATTTTACTGATCTTGGTTTATGTGTGGATTGCATTAAGGGCAAGCAAACCAAACATAACAATAAATGAGCTACAAGAAGTACTCAGCTTCTTGAAATTATACACACCGATGTATGTGGACCTTTTGATACTCCATCCTTTGATGGAGAAAAGTTCTTTATCACCTTTATAGATAATTTTTCTCGTTATGGATATGTCTATTTACTTAAAGAAAAATCTCAAACTGTAAATGCCCTTGAGGTATTTACTAAAGAGGTTGAACGACAACTAGACAGAAAAGTAAAAATAGTAAGATCTAATAGAGGTGGTGAGTATTATGGAAAGTACAATGAATCAGGGCAAAATCCAGGTCCATTTGCAAAATTCCTTGAAAGACATGGCATATGTGCACAATATACTATGCCAAGCACACCTCAATAAAATGGTGTGGCAGAAAGGCGAAATAGAACATTAATGGATATGGTTAGGAGTATGATAAGTAATTCCTCATTACCAAAATCTTTGTGGACGTATGCTCTAAGAACTGCAATATATTTACTAAATATGATTCCTAGTAAGGCAGTTTCTAAAACTCCTTTTGAGTTATGGACTGAAAGGAAACCTAGTTTAAGACATCTGCATGTTTGGGGTTGTTTAGTAGAAGCACGAGTGTATAATCCACATGAAAAGAAATTGGATTCTTGAACTGTTAGTGGTTACTTTATAGGTTACCGAGAGAAATCCAAAGGGTACAGGTTTTATTGTCCAAACCAGAGTTCTAGAATTATTGAGAGAGGCAATGCCAAATTTATTGAGAATGGTGAGGTTAGTAGGAGTGCTAACAAACAGATTGTAGATATCAATGAAGTAAGGGTTAATATTTATTACCCATAAATGTTTCTGAATCTACAATCATGCCTTACATTGTTCCAGAATTACAAAACCAAAACAACAATGAACAATGTTTGAATGAAGAAGTACCCCATGAAAAGCCTAACCTACCAATAGCTGACAAAATTGAACCATGTGGAATAGCTTTAAGTAAACCTGTAAGGATACAAAAATCAACTATTTCAGATGATTATTTGGTTTATTTGCAAGAGTCAGATTTTGATTGTGGCATTTATGAAGATCCTGTTTCATTTTCACAAGCCATTAATAGTGATAAGTCTGATAAATGGGTTGATGCTATGAAAGATGAATTAAAATCAATGCCTGAAAACAATGTCTGGGATCTTGTCGAATTGCCAGAAGGTTCTAAACAAGTTGGATGTAAATGGGTTTTTAAAACCAAACGTGACTTGAATGGCAATATCGAACATTTTAAAACTAGACTTGTTGCCAAGGGTTATACTCAGAAGGATGGCATTGATTATAAAGAGACATTTTCACCAGTTTCAAAGAAAGATTCATTAAGAATCATTATGGCTTTGGTAGCTCAATATGATTTAGAGTTACATCAAATGGATGTGAAAACAGCCTTTCTTAATGGGGATATGGAGGAAGAAATTTATATAGATTAACCTAAGGTTTTTTCATAGAAGGAAAGGATCATATGGTGTGTAAACTTAAGAAATCAATATATGGACTTAAACAAGCTTTTAGACAATGGTATATTAAGTTCAATGATACTATTACATCTTTTGGTTTTCATGAAAATATCGTTGATCGATGCATTTACCGAAAGATTTGTGGAAGTAAATTTATATTTTTGGTTCTATATGTTGATGATATTTTGCTTGCTGCTAATGATTTAGGTATCTTGTATGAGACTAAAAATTTTCTCTCTAAGAATTTTGAGATGAAAGATATGGGAGAGACATCTTATGTGATAGGAATTTCCATATTTAGAAAGAGATCACATGGATTGTTAGGGTTGTCTCAGAAAACTTATATCGAGAAAATTCTTGAGAAATTTAATATGAACAAATGTTCAGCAGGTATTGTCCCAATACAAAAAGAGGATAAATTTAGTCTTATGCAATGTCTAAAGAATGATGTGGAATGTCAGCAAATGGAATCTATTCCATATGCTTCTGTTGTGGGTAGCTTGATGTATTTGCAAACCTGCACAAGACCAGATATCATCTTCGCGATTGGGATGTTGGGCCACTATCAGAGTAACCCTGGTATTGATCATTGGAAAGCTGCAAAGAAAGTGATGAGATATCTTCAAGGAACTAAGGATTATATGCTCACATTTAGAAGATCTGATCAGTTGGAAGTGATTGGATATTCAGATTCAGATTTTGCTGGTTGTGTTGATAGTAGAAAGTCAACTTTTGGCTATGTTTTCCTATTGGGAGAAGGAGCAATTTCATGGAAAAGTGCCAAATAATCAATCATTGCCTCATCCACTATGGAAGCAGAGTTTGTAGCATGTTATGAAGCTACAATTCAAGCATTATGGCTACGGAACTTTATTTCAAGACTTGGGGTTGTCGACACCATTACCAAGCCGTATAAATTTATTGTGATAATTTCGCAGCAGTTTTCTTCTCCAAGAATGAAAATATTCCAGAGGTGCTAAACATATGGAATTAAAGTACTTTACTGTCAAGGAGGAGGTCCAGAAACAAAAAGTATGCATTGAACATATTAGAACGGATCTTATGATAGCAAATCCTTTGACTAAAGGTTTACAACCAAAAACATTTAAAGAACATGTATATAGAATGGGTCTTGGTTGTATTGAAGATTGATTATGATGATGTTATGTATTAAAGATTGATTATGATGATGTTGTGCCACTCTTGAGCTTATTAATATGATATGTTTCTGGTTTTATTTATTATTTCTTGTTCCTTATGTTTATATACACTTACTATTTTGAACAAGAAATTTACTGTGTCTTTCAGACAATTAAGTGGACATTAAGTTATTTATATATAACTTACGTGACCTAACATGATAAGTTGCTAATACAGTAGTATATGGAAGGGAGTATGCAAATTGGATGTGTATGACCGCTATAACTCTTATTATGTGATTTATTATGTTAAAGTCAATCATGATGCAAGAATGACATTATGAAATTTAATTTTGCGCACCTAATGTTTACACTATTAAATATTAATGTCATCAACTTTCGGCCTAAGTGGGAGAATGTTAGATTAATGTTAGATTAGCCCTTTAATGCAAGATTATTACAAAGGCGAAGAGTCGCTCTTTTTCGATCTAGCTGGTATACGAAAGGTGAAGGGCAGATCTAAGTATGTGAAGGGTCACCCATTGTTTACTCTGCGTGTGTAGAAGATGAAGGGCTACCGAATCGGACGTTAATGGTCCAAAGTTTAAGCCATTAACATTAAGCCATGGTGTTAAAAGAAATTAAAGTTATTAATTGGTGTTTGATGGAAATACCAATTGAATGTTATATATATAAATAATTAGTCATCTCTCTGCCTGATGAAGTTAGCAAGAATCTATCGTTATCTGCTATGAAAGGGAGAGAAACTAGTTATTTTGTAGAAGAGGCTTCAAAATCTAAAGGTTATCAAAATCCAATCAGATTCAAGTCTTAAGTCTACATATTATCATGATGAACTCCGCATCCGCATCAGGTAAATACTATTATGATGAATTCTGTATCAAGTAAATATGTTATTTTTATATGTAATAAATTATTTATTGAAGATCCTATATTACTAACACTCCTCTCTGAAACCGTCCCCTTTCCCCTCTCCCCTTTCCTCCCATCTCCTCTCTGGCATCACCTCCTTTCCTCTCTCCCCCTTCCATATCCTCTTCGTCACCGCCCCCTCCCCCTCCCTCCTCCTCTTCCGTCTCCTTTTCGGCACCGCTCCCTTCCTCCTTCCTGACACCCCCCTTCCGTCTCCCATCTCCTTCCCTCCCTGTCTCTTTCCTCTTCCCCAACACCCTCCACTCCTCGGCACCGACCCTCTCCCAGCCCTTTGGCCTCGGTCTCCTCCCCATTCCATGGCACTGGTGCCCTCCGGCACCGTTCGGCCAAACAGAGCCGAATGGGGGGCCTCCATTCGGCCTTGTTTGGCCGAACAGAAGCCTCTCGTTCGGCCAACCATTCGGCCTTGTTTGGCCGAACGGAGGTGTTTGGCCAAACGGAGGCCCCTCATTTGGCCAACCATTCTGCCTTGTTTGGCCGAACGGAGGCCCCATTCAGCTCTGTGTGGCCGAACGAAGGGCCTCATTCGGCCTGGCCTATCAGGCTGAACAGAATGGCCTTTATTCGGTCAAACAGGACTGAATAGAGACCCTCGGTTCGGCTCTGTTTGGTTGAACAGTACCGGAGGGGAAGCCAGTGCCAAAGAGGGGGCGTTGGGCCGGTGCCAGGGAATGGGGAGGAGATGGGACCGGAGGGGCACGGTGCTGGGAGGGGAGGAGATGTAGTGCTGGGAAGGGAGGAGACGGGGCAAAGAGGGTGTGGAGAGAAAAGGAGGGAGGATAGTTTAAATTTTTTTTATAAAAAATGAAGAGGGGTATGGAGAGCAATTTGGGTGGTGCAAATAAAAATTCCTATGTTCTTGCCATCCAGAATAAAGTTTGCATTTGCATGGTCATCGTCGTATCCGGCCGTCGATATGCGTATGACAGCTACAACGGTGCAGCAACCTTAATATATCATCAAGAAGTAATATAAAAAATATAATAATATCATATATATATATATATATATATATATATATATATATAGTAAGCTTGACTACATTTAAATGCAGTCAAATCTTGTTTTAGTTATTTTTTATTCTTAAATTTACATAATTAATAAATCTTAAAGATGAAAAAAAATTATGATTTAAAGATTTATGCATATTAGATTTAAGAACAATAAAAGTGATCAAAATTTAAACTTAATTATATTCTAATGTAACCAAGTTAACTTCTAAATGTGTATGTGTGCATCTATTATATATATATATATATCATTCTTAAATTTGATCATCTCTTCTTACTTGGATTCGCAAAGTTTATGAGCCTTAGAAATTAAAAAAATAAAAAGATGAATAATTTTAAAATACTGCAGGTTCAAGAATCAAAAAGATAATTAGAACTGACTATATCAAATGTAATCAAATTTATCTTTATTATCTCATTGATTATTTTGATGTGAACTATTATTATTATTTACCATGGGATTACATGTTATTTAAAACATCGGCTTCAAGAAACAAGTTGGATCAAGCAACATCATAAGTTTCAAGAATATATATATACACACACTTTTAGTCTCTAAACTTTTACTTAATTTTTTTTTAATATTTAAATTTTTAATTATTATTATTATTTAGTATTTTATATTTTAAAATATTAATTTTTAGCATTTTATAATATGAGTCAATTAAAACTAACAAAATAAGGAGACATAAGCTAGTTGGATGAAAATTTGAAAAGTAACAATATTTTTTCACCTTTTAAAACAAGGATGATTTGCTGTTATAATGGTTTCACCGTCCTAAATAGATAACATAAAAAATAATAATAACCATGTCCCATGATAAAGGATCTGAATAGCAATCATTATTTTCATTTATATCTTTATTTGAATGAAATAATAAATTTTAAAATTCAAATTTTATCTCAAAATTCCTTTCAAAATGATTGTGTAGGCTTACAAAAATTTATTTTATCCAATCCAAATGAAAAATACCATTTTTTATTATTGTATGTGTTGCCGCCAAATCACTTGCGATGAGCGTCGGGTGAGCTGAGATCTCCGCAGGCCTTTGAGGATGCAGAGAGGTCACCATCTTCCTTCTAGAGCCTGCAAAAAAGTTCCGGACCGGTGGTTTCGGTGCGGACCCTCCGACGCCCAAGTCAGCGGTTTGTAGAACAGGAATGTTGAATATCAACAAAGCTTGAGTGAAAGAGAGAGAGATCCCCTTGCATTGAACTCGGGTCCTCTTCTTATACCTGTTTGGGGGTCCCGTTTACCTCATTCCGTTGGAACCATCGAATCTTTCTCGTTGGGATAAGTTTCTCCGAACGGCAGGTGGTTAAGCCGTTGCTGGATGAGGGCCGCTTGTAGCGGTAACTGTTGAACGTGCTAATACTTGCCCGTGATTTTGGGCGAGGTGCACGGCAATAGTCCTCGAATCACGGGATCTGTTGTATGAGACAGGTTATTATGCATGCGAAAGACCGAAGCCATTGTCGAAGGCCGGCGCTGGAGGCCGGCGCTGGAGGCCGACGCTAGAGGCCGGAGCCAAAGGCCAGCTGGCGTTGGAGGCCGGCGCTGGAGGCCATTGCTGGAGGCCGACGCTGGAGGTGCCGGGCGGCTGGAAGGTGCCGGGGCCGCCTGGCATGGACACATCGGGGCCGGCTAGGAAGGTGCCGGGGCCGCCTGGCTTGGAAATGCCGGAGCCGGCTGGGAGGTGCCGAGCCGCTGGGAGGTGCCGGCGCCGCCTGGCTTGGACACGCCGGGGCCGGCTGGGAGGTGCCGGCCATGGAGCTACCAGCCTTGGAGCTTAGAGCAATTTTGTGCGCGTGGCTTTGAGGCCATAAATGCTACAGTGGCCGAAGGGCCCTTCGAAGGCCAAAGGGAGGCTCCATCGGTTTCCTTCCTTCACGGTTCTCTAACGGCGTTGGATCAGCCACATCAGATGCCCCCTCGCCCCTGAGACGAAGCGGGCCCACCCAGCAAGGTGAAAGGGGCATTACCTCCCAAGTGGCTGATCTCCACCTGACTTTGGGTCTTCAACTTTTGACATGATGTTTGGATGTGGGTCCCCGTCCACATGCCATGGAGGCAGAGAGCCAGTGAGGCCGCAATGATGCTCCTGAGGCAGAGGGAGTTGTTGAGCCTTTTTCGTAGATGTTGGCCTTTGCGTCGTGTCTGATGTCGACGTCGATTACAGGCTTGAGAGCTTGGGAGCGGATGCCCGTCAACTATGAGCTGGGGAGTTGGCTTCTCCCAGCTGAGTTGTCTTGGGGCTTCTCAGTTATATGTTGCAAGTGTGTAATTTAAACAAAGGTATTACCCGATTGGCCTTTGGCCGCTGATACAGAGTTGAGGCCGTTGAGGCTGTAACGAAGCCGCTGAGGCAAAGTTGAGGCCGTCGAGAGCCTTTTGAATTCCGGAGGATGACCTGAGAGTCGCTGGGATTCGACCATGCTCAGGAGCCTTTAACCCCAGAGGGTGACCAGAGAGTTGAGAGTCGTCAGGTGCCTTTTCACCCAGGAGGGTGACCTGAGGGTGCTTGGACCAAGCTCTTTAAAGAAATTGGCCTCCTCCTGCAGAGTTGATGACCTGCCCCCAGGGAACCGTGTTGATTGAAGGCGGGGGGGGGGGGGGGGACCAGTGCTGAAATCAAGGGCAGCTAGAATGGAATCCGCAGGAGGTATTGGTCTTGGATTGCCGACGCGGAGCCGGGCTTGAGTGTGCCGATGCAGAGCCGGGCTTGGAGGTGCCGACGCGGAGCCGGGCTTGAGTGCGCCGATGCGGAGACTGGCTTGAGTGTGCCGACACGGAGCCGTGCTTGGATGTGCCGACGCGGAGCCGGGCTTGGAGGTGCCGACGCAGCAACGGGCTTGAGTGTGCCGATGCAGAGCCGGGCTTGGATGTGCCGACGCGGAGCCGGGCTTGGAGGTGCCGACATGAAGACGGGCTTGAGTGTGCCGACGCGGAGCCGGGCTTGAGTGCGCCGACGCGGAGCCAGGCTTGGAGGTGCCGACGTGGAGCCGGGCTTGGAGGTGCCGACGCGGAGACGGGCTTGAATTGCCGGTGCGGATCCGGTCTTTTTGTGTCTACGCGGAGCCGGTCTTAAGTTGCCGGTGCGGAACCGGTCTTTTTGTGCCGATGCGGAGCCGTTCTTAAGTTGTCGGTGCAGAACCGGTCTTTTTTTTTGCCGACACAGAGTCGGTCTTAAGTTGCCGGTGCGGAACCGGTCTTTGGTGCCGGCGCGGAGCTGGTCTTTGGTGCCGGAACGGAGCCGGTCTTTTTGTGCCGACGCGGAGCCGGTCTTAAGTTGCCGGCGCGGAACCGGTCTTTTTGTGCCACGGAACCGATCTTAAGTTGCCAGTGCGAAATCGATCTTTTTTTTTTTGCCGACACGGAGTCGGTCTTAAGTTGCCGGTGCGGAACCGGTCTTTGGTGCCGGCGCGGAGCTGGTCTTTGGTGCCGGTGCGGAGCTGGATGCCGGCGCGGAGCCGGTCTTTGGTGCCGTGCGGAACCGGTCTTTTTTATGCCGACACAGAGCCAGTCTTAAGTTGCCGGTGCGGAACCAATCTTTTTGTGCCGACGCGGAGCCGATCTTAAGTTGCCGGTGCGGAACCGGTCTTTTTGTGCCGACGCAGAGCCGGTCTTAAGTTGCCGGTGCGGAACCGGTCTTTTTTTTTGCCGACACAGAGTCGGTCTTAAGTTGCCGACGCAGAACCGATCTTTGGTGCCGGTGCGGAGCTAGTCTTTGGTTCCGGCACGGAGCCGGTCTTTGGTGCCGGTGCGGAACCGGTCTTTTTGTGCCGACGTGGAGCCGGTCTTAAGTTGCCGGCGTGGAACCGGTCTTTTTTTTTTGCCGACACGGAGTCGGTCTTAAGTTACCGGTGCGGAACCGGTCTTTGGTGCCAGCGCGGAGCCGGTCTTTGGTGCCGGCGCGGAGCCGGTCTTTTTTGTGCCGGTGTGGAACCGGTCTTTTTTGTGCTGACGCAGAGCCGGTCTTAAGTTACCGGTGCGGAACCGGTCTTTTTGTGCCGACGCGGAGCCGGTCTTAAGTTGCCGACGCGGAGCCGGTCTTTTTTTGCTGACACGGAGTTGGTCTTTGTTGCCGGCGCGGAGCCGGTCTTTGGTACCGGCACGGAGCTGGTCTTTGATGCCGGTGCGGAACCGGTCTTTTTGTTCCAACATGGAGCCAGTCTTAAGTTGCCAATGCGGAACCGGTCTTTTTTGCCGACGCGGAGTCGGTCTTAAGTTGCCGGTGCAGAACCGGTCTTTGGTACCGACGCGGAGCCGGTCTTTTGAGACGCCAATGCGAGGTTGGTCTTGAATGCTAATGCAGAGTCGGTCTCCCTTGCATGACATTTTTAAGTATCAATGAAAGAAATACTTTAAGTGCAGCATACTTAGCTCTTGCGGCACCCCTGTTTTCCTTCTACGGACTTGAGCGCTCCCACTGGTGGTCTACCCCTCGGGAATCAAATTGGTTGAAGTGGAGGTACCGCTGCCCTTACTTGGGCCTCCCTCTCTGTCGCCGTCCATAAGAGAGAAGGCTGCTTGGGCGGCGAGTGATAGCTCTCTGAGCTTTAAGTCGTTGGTGAGCTTGAGATGGTAGACCTCTTGCTGGGAAGATTCCCAGCGGGATAAAGGATGGTTAGCCTGAGCAGCGAACCAAGAGCAAGCGGGAGCCTTTGCCCGTTGTTGTGTGGTCTTGAGATGTTGCTTCTGATGCTTCTGCTTAGCTCGCTGAAGGTGCCCCCCAGCATAAGTGGTGAAAGCTTTTTGGATTTTTTTTTCATCACTACCTTTATGATCCACCATTTTGATTAAAGAGGGACGAGGATCTGAAAACTAGCATCGCTGATCTGCCACCCCCCTTCTTGGCGCGCCAATCTGTTGCCGCCAAATCACTTGCGATGAGCGTCGGGTGAGCTGAGATCTCTGCAGGCCTTCGAGAATGCAGAGAGGTCACCATCTTCCTTCTAGAGCCTGCAAAAAAGTCCCGGACCGATGGTTCCGGTGGGGAGCCTCCGATGCCAAAGTCAGTGGTTTGTAGAACATGAATGTTGGATATCAACAGAGCTTGAGTGAAAGAGAGAGAGAGATCCCCTTGCATTGAGCTCGGGTCCTCTTCTTATACCTGTTTGGGGTCCCGTTTACCTCGTTCCGTTGGAACCGTCGAATCTTCCTCGTTGGGATAAGTTTCTCCGAACGGTAGGTGGTTAAGCCGTTGCTGGATGAGGGCCGCTTGTAGCGGTAACTGCTGAACGTGCTAATACTTGCCAGTGATTTCAGTGGGCGAGGTGCACGGCAATGTCCTCGAATCACGGGATCTGTTGTATGAGACAGGTTATTGTGCATGCGAAAGACCGAAGCCATTGTCGGAGGCCGGCGCTGGAGGTCGACGCTGGATGCCAGAGCCAAAGGCCAGCGCTGGAGGCCGTTGCTGGAGGCCGTTGCTAGAGGTCAACGCTGGAGGTGCCGAGCGGCTGGGAGGTGCCGGGGCCGTCTGGCTTGGACACGCCGGGGCCGGCTAGGAAGGTGCCGGGGCCGCCTGGCTTGGAAACGCCAGGGCCAGCTGGGAGGTGCCGAGCCACTGGGAGGTGCCGGCGCCGTCTGGCTTGGATACGCCGGGGCCGGCTGGGAGGTGCCGGCCATGGAGCTGCCGGCCTTGGAGCTTAGAGCAATTTTATGCGCGTGGCTTTGAGGCCATAAACACTACAGTGGCCGAAGGGTCCTTCGGAGGCCAAAGGGGGGCTCCGTCGGTTTCCTTCCTTCACTGTTCTCTAACGGCGTTAGATCAGCCACATTAGTATGTTATTTTCCATTATAAAACCATAATAACAATCATTAATTTAGTGACTATTTTAATAGTATTTCTTAAAAAATGTTTTTGAGAGAAATGCTTGCTATAATTATTATATTGGTTGATAATGGTTTTAGGAATGTTATAAAAGATTGGCATGCTATTTAAAATCTTGGGTTGAACATGGCATTAACTCAAAATCAACCTTGGCTTTCTTTTGGACTTAGATTATTTTACTAGGTGTGCTTCAAATATATATATATATATATATATATATATATATATATATATATATATATTATAATTATTTAATATCATAAATTTAGGTATATTCGAATGTAAACAAGTTTAGATTTTATTATCTTTTATATTTTTGAATCTACACAGTTCATGAATTTTAAAGATAAAAAAATAAAAAATCTTATTAAATTATCATAAACACATGATAATGATATAAAAATTATTAGGATTTATTTTTCTTGTTATTATTTAGGATATAGTTATAATATCCAAATTTGACCTTGTCTATTTATTATTTTGTTAATCTTAACTTGAATTTTCTTTTAGTTTGATTTTTTTTCCTTAAAAGAAAACACAAGGTTGTTTTATCAAAAATTTGTGGCCTCACTTCCACCATACGGCATACTCCGTGGTAATGATAAAAATCTAACTTGTCTAAGTGAAGTAAAGAAAAAACTAATTTACATATGTTTTGTATTTAAGGTAGAGATTTTTCTACGTGAAAGAAGGGAAAATTATTATTGCAATATGCCTTAATTCTAACCTCAATGCACTAATCGAAGCACTTTCATTTTGATCCACAGACCTATTTAATATAATGCAAGAAGCTAATTGATTAAGTGAATGTTAATTAAAATTTTAACTCATGTCAGATGAGGTTATCTTAATTTTTTTTAAATGAAAAAGATGCATCGTTATCATGGTTCTGCTCTATCTTGACATTTAGGACAGATGGTACCTGAACATTCACCGTTTAAGATGATTAAATGGTCCCAGCGGCGCACCATCCCGACACCTCATGAGACGTTCTGGTGACATCTTAAACATAGTGGATGTACAAATAGTCACCTGTTTTAATTCTTCAGAGAATAACCGTGTAATTTGATTGTCACAATCCGGCAGAAACTGCACGCATACATGAAAATTTTTTATTTTTTGAAGCAAGCGGACAATTACATAAATAGTAGTCAGTTCAGATACATCATAATACAAAATTTGCTGCAGAAGAAGAGAAGAGGGGTCATCCGGCCTCCAAATCCAGGATCCAGCATGCTGAGCAACCGAGGCAGCCATCCAGTCCGCCGCCGAATTGGCTTCGCGATAAATATGACGAATCTGGATAGTACCAACCTTCTACAAAATAGCCCAAATATCCCTCAAAATCGGATTTGAGGGCCCATCAACGCAATTCTCCTTCTGCAACCAAGAAATGACCGCCATGGAATCACCCTCAATCATGATCCTATGAGCATGAAAATCCTAGCGGCATAAGAAATACCGCTAAGCAGCCAAGAGCTCTGTCATCGGAACAGAGGAGTCCATAGAACCAAAACCTCCGCCGCCAACAAATCACCTAGCGGCCCACGTATGATGAAAGCCGAACCGGCAGCTCTACCACAGACACTCCTGTTGAAGTTGATTTTGACAAACCCTGGAAGGGGGCTCCCAACAAATGAAAACCGTATGCCGGCTCGCTACCGAAGCAGCAGGGGAACCCCAGAGGCCAGTGCCGTCAGAACCAACAGCACTAATAACTCGGGCACAGTCCCCATCAATGACCTAATCTGCCTCACAATCTTGTGATAATAGATCCTGTCATTCGAGAAGATGAGCTGATTCCTCGACATCCAAATCTGATAAGCTGGGCAGACCAAAGACCACGCTTATACTGAGAACCCCATCGGATCTCATGGAAGAAAGAGGAGCGCGAGGAGGCCGTAGCATCCAATCTACTAGAAAAACCCATAAGATACCATATTCGTCTAGCTCTGGGACAGAGGAAAATAGCATGATCAGAAGACTCCTCCTCCTGTCTGCATAGAGGACAGATCGGCTGGATAGACAGGCCCCTCCAAGAGAGAAGGAGACAAGTGGGAAGGCTGTCCCAAAGAAGCTTCTAAATAAATAGCTGAACTCTGGGAAGATGGGAAGCTTTCAAATCCAAGCAGCATCCTCCGTGCGCTGAGCCTGCGGTCTGAACATCTTCATAAGGTCCCTAGAGGGGGCCCTAGAGAGACAAGATCTCTGCCAAAGCCAAGAATCAACTGAGCAAGCAGGCATAAGAGGCAGCGAGAGAATCCATCGAGCCAGCTCCTTCCCGAAGAAAAGGGTCACCAAGGGAATATGCCATGAGGGAGGGTCTAAAAATCAAATCCTTAACCCTAAGAGTGGAGGGGGCTTCCATATTAATAAAGAGGGCCACCTTGAAAGAGGGAGCTCAGAAATTCAAGTATCCTGGATGACATCAATCGAAGAACCATCACTAATCATCCATGAGATATTCTCTAGGATAGCCTAACCATATGTACAAACCTCCTTCCAAAAGGAGGAAGATCCCCGGGACGGCAATATGAGCGAGCCAGCCACCCAATCACCATATCTCGCTCGCATCATAGAACTCCATAGGCACTGTGGCTCCAGGAGGAATCGCAATGCATGTCTAGCCAGAAGAGCTTTCCTTCTAACAATCAGAGACTAAATCCCAAGACCACCTTCATGGATAGGCATACAAACCATGTCCCAGGATAAGAGGTGAATACCATGACCATCTTGCATAGAAGCCCATAGAAAATCTCTGAAGCATCTCTCAATCCTCCTAAGACAAATGGAATGACAACATTCGACAGAAGATACAATGGAAGAGAAGAAAGAACCGACCGAATGATGATGACCCTAGCCATCATAGATAAACTAGTGACCTGCCACCCCTCAATACGCTGACGAACCCGCCTCTCAAGCTCAGAATAGTCAGAACATCGGGGCCGTCTACCAGTAATGGGGATCCCCAAATACATAAATCTATCAGTCTGAGTCGTGATACCCGACAAATTAATGATGGCTTCCCTTGTAGATCTGGAAGTCTTCGAACTGAAATATATGGAGGACTTAAGAAAATTAACCCTCTGACCCGAAGCCTCACAATATAGCTGCAGAATAGAGTGAAATGAAGCCGCATTATCAATGGAAGCCTGACCCAGGAGAATACAATCATCTACGAAAAGAAGATGAGAGATCGAAGGGCCCTCACTCCCATCCATAAATGGAAAAATTTGCCGATGAAAAGCCCGAGAAAGATCATCCGTAGCTAAAATGAACAGCAAAGGGGATAAAGGACATCCCTGTCAGACCCACAGAGAAGTGGAAAAACTCAGTCGGCCTCCCATTGATAATCAAAGAAAAGGAAGGCCTCTGAATACAAGCAATAATCCACTCAATAAACAGATCGTCAAACCCAAACTCCTGATGAGAGCGGTACAGAAAGGCCCAACTCATCCTATCATAAGCTCTCTCCATATCAAGCTTAACCGCCATAAGACACCAACTCGCCGGGGCTCTATAAAGATCATGCATAAACTCCTGAGCAATGAGGACGTTATCCGATATAGAACGCCCTCTAATACATGCCCCATGCTCAACAGAAATGAGGCGCAAATCACTCGGCGAAGACGGCCAGCTAAAAGGCGCGCACATACCTTATACAAAGTAGTGCAAAGACTGATAGGTCAGAAATGCTGGAAGAGAAGCATCCGAACGCTTGGGCACCAAAGTAATAAGAGTCTGGTTCCATTCCAAAGGAATATTCTTTGATTGGAAGACAATCTAAATAGCCTGAACCACCTCCTGCCCAACAATATCCCAATAGTGGCGGTAAAAAAGAGGCGGAAAGCCATCAGGCCCAGGGGCCTTATCTGGACCTAGCTCCCACAGAGCCACCCGAATCTCCTCTGCAGTGATCGGACTGACAAGCATATCATTATCCAGGGAAGAAACCTTCCTGGAATCAGGAACCCTGACAACCGGATCCCCATCACCAGGAATCAGCCCATCTAGACTAAAAGAAATGGAGCAACATATCCCAAATAGAGTGGATGTCCTCCTGATCGTGCCCCTCCGTATCAACTAACCTTTGGATCCTATTAGCGGCTCTCCGCTTCAAGGTAGCATGGTGGAAAAATCTGATATTACGATCCCCCTCACAAATCCACTGAACCCTAGACTCTGTCTCCAATACATCTCCTGCTGTCGAAGAAGAGATTGGTGACGAGCAAGCATGTCCCGAAGAGAATAGAGGTCCAAGTCCAGTAGAAACCCATCCTGGTCCTCCTTCGCCTGCAAGGCAGTAATATCGGCTTCAACTAATTCAACTTGTCTAACCAGATTCCCCACCTCCAAGCTATTCCATCTGAAAAGACGACGCCTAGCCATCATAAGAAGCCTCGATAAACGATAAATAGCATTGCCCTGACAGGAAGATGCCAAATCTGAGAAATGATAGACCGAGCAGCATAATGGACCATCCAAAAATGCTCGAATCTAAACTGTCTACGCTGACACTGATCAACCTCCATAGAAATCAAAATGGGGCTATGATCGGAAGCAATCCTGGGAAGGTGTGCAACAGAAACCGCAGGATACATATGAAGCCATTGAGCCATAGCCATAGCTCTGTCCAGTCTCTCCCAAACTCGAGCAGAGCCCAGACGGTTATTACACCAAGTGAATTGGGTTCCCGAATACCCCAAGTCCAACAACCCCGAAGACCCAATAAAAGTTCTAAATTCATTAATGTCAGCTGAGTCCATAACCCGTCTGCCCCCATGTTTTTCATTAGCCTCAGTGATACAGTTAAAATCTCCTGGCTGGGATACCTTGGGCAAGGAGGGAAAACAAGTCAGACTAGAGGACCCGTCTCTCCGATAATACGTATTGGCATAAACAATCGAAAGAAGCCAGGGGTCAGACGACCCTTCAGAGACAAGAAGACCAAACTGCTGGTTACACTGGTGAAAAGCATCAATCGTAACAGCAGATTCACGCCAAATAGCCAAGATACCCCTGACATACCATCAGCCTCCACCGCATACAAGGACCAAGACCGGGAAATCTGTCTCCAAAACCGAGCCAGTGACTCACCCGACAACCTGGTTTCCAAAAGAACACATATATCAAAATTATATAACTGCAACAATCTGCCAAACGAGGATTGAAAGGAAGGCTTTCGAGCTCCTCGAACATTCCAAATTAAGATTTTCATTTACAAACTGGAGGAAGCTGGGACCCTTCCCTGATCCTCCACCATAGCCATATCAGAAAGGCACCCATTGGTCAAGGTGCCACCCTCATGTATCATAGATGAATCGGCCTTCAGACCATCCGAGTCATCACCTAGAACAGCAGGCCAGAGAGACTGAGCCAATGACAGGGATCCAGAGCTAAGGCCTGTATTATCTTCAATTGAACCCTCCACGAACAAACCGACAGCCCTAACAGGGCGGGCCATCTCCACCTCCTGTACTCCTTCCTGACAGTATGAGGGCAGAGTCAACTTAACTGGAGAAACGAAACTCACCCCGATACTTTTAGACATAGGGGCTTTGCCTTTCCCCTTCTGTTTATCAGCTTTGGAGATTGACCTCGGAGCCTGGCAATCAACTGGTCTCGCCCTCTTAAGGGGACCCGGACAAGCATCCCTACTGTCCTGATGACCACCAGCAACCGAGCCCGATCCAAGAGATGCAAAGGGTTTTATTCAGTTGAGAATGAGTAGAACCAGATTCAGAAGAGCCCTCCTTCTCAGTCAGCAATAGTAGCTTCTCATAAGAGTGAAAATCGGCACCAACAAACTATCCCGGCACAGCTTCCTTAACTGAAACATTAACTGGGCACCCCTTCTCCTCATCAACCACAGGACAATCCGAACCATTGTCTAGCACCACCACCACCCTCATCGATGTGGCACCCTCCGGCAAGCCACCTTCAACGGAGCTCCACCCCCCAACCTCTCCAGCACCCGACCGGCGGTCAGTAGGCATCTACTGCGAAGTAGATCTAGACCCAGAGACACTAGGAGAAGCCTTCGGATGAGGCTTCCTCCTCTCCTCCCGCTGTAGCCCAGAGTCAACCCGACGATGACGAATAGTAGCCAACCACGGGCCAAAGACCGGAGTGGGCGCAGCTTCCTCATCGCTTGACCTAGCGCGGCACAGAGGATGGACCGCCAAGGTGAAGCGAGCCATAACTTGAACAGATGCCCTCCAAATTTTCAAAGGCAAATTGCTGCCAGAAAGGAGATTAATGCCCTGAATTCGGGTCCCCGGCCGAAGAGGACGATGGAGATCAACCCGAAGATAAACTCTAGCAAACCCGCCTCTGCTTCTGGCCAGAGTAGGAGCATCCACAGATAAATTGACCCGCTGGCTCCGTAATCACCCTGAGGAAATCCACCTTCCAAAACTCCATTGGAAGGTTTGGCAGTCGCACCCACAGCAGAGCTGAAGGGATGGCATCCTCAGCCGGAATAAACTCCGGCCTCCACGGTTCCATTCCGATGATCTGACCATTGATGACCCATGGCCGATTCAACACCAGATCAAAAGCATTCAGGTCTTCAAATCGGAAGATGTAGCACCGAAATGCCAAGCTAATGGGGACGATTTCACCCTGGATTCGGTACATCTGAACTCCCTGACGTACGCAGTAGCCGGAACCCACTTCTAGAATGAACGAGCAAGGATGGCCCGCCTCTGCCATCCAGCCATCTCCACTTCCAACTCCGCCGCCGAGACACATACCACGTCCGGAAACGAGGTCTCCAACCTCGCCACCTCAGCCGGGGAAGTGACGAGAGACCCAGATAAAGCCGGAAGCACCCACCTTCTGGCCAGAAACCCGACCACTGGATCCCCCATCGGCCGCCATGGGAGACAAGGGGATAGCAGGAGAAAGAACCCGTGGAAGACACAGCCGGAGGCGATGACGATCGCCAGAGATCGAGGGAGACAAGAGCCAAAGCACGAATCTTAAAGGCCTACCTTAAAACAGCACCAGAGCACCGTTGCGCATGAACCTCAAAGCACACCTCTAATAGAACTTGAACCGTAAGACTCATACATGGGTTTAAATGTACGTTTGCATTTCATGTGGGCCCTTGTATTTTTGTTCTTTGTTTTGCTAATAAGCCAGCAATGACCCATCACCACAGGAAATGATGTTGTGGAGAAGAACCACCCGTTTATCTATACCATCTAGAGCTTAACCCATGTAGGCCTCTCCTCCAAGATGACTTCTAAGCAATATAAAACAAATAAATTTTTAAAAATTAGGTGAATAAATAAGAGGAGGATTGGATGATAATGATGATAAATACATTATTTAGCTTTAAAAGAGATGCATGTCTTAAGAGATATAAAGTGGGATTAAATACATTTTAAGTGACTTACACTACCTATTAACAAACTAAAGTAGATTAAGTGATTTTTTTTTTTCCTCCTCAATTTGAATTCCACCGTAAGAGTGAATGTTGTTCTATTTCATATAATTTATCGTAGCAAATAGAGTGAACCCATGGAAGTTGTTATGAGCCCAAACCTCTACTAAATTTAAATCGTCCACCATGCCCTATAAATTTCAGGGCATAGCTCTGCCCCTCATGCATGGATGAATGGCAATGTTTCGCTCACAATAGACTTTGTCATAGAATCAGAGGGAAAAAAATGTATTGCTCAATCATAGATGACGGGTGGAGATGTGCACCACACTTTGTGGTGCTAAGCAAAGGGTTGAGATGAGTACCCATCAAGGATCAATGGAATAATTTTGCTTTTTTCTTAGTTTTTGGTTTGGCATGATGGAGGTGATTTGGTTCATTAGTTTTATGATCCCTTTTGTTTGATATCAAAAATAATTATGATGTAATGTAGATTTTTAAATTTTGTTATGGATATATTTCAACAATAAGTTTAATTTTTTATTCTAGTACTAAGTTAGTTGATGACATCATGATGAATGTCGTGCATGCTTATGGGACCATACCTTATAGATAAGCAGTGATTGTCACAATTGTAGCTTGAGATTTCAGATCGAGGCATAAAAGTAAAAGCTTTGTTAGTCAAGAAAAAAAAGGAAATAGTGATGATTAATTGACTAACATATTTATATTGGCACTATACAACAACAACAACAAAGCTTTAATCCCAAACTAATTGGAGTCAGTTATATAAATTCTTTTTCTTCATTCAGCTTTGTTTTAAATTATATTTTTTTAAAATATAAAAATTTTAAGTATTTCTTTATCATTTTTTTCCATGTGATTTTGATTTATTACTATTTTTTTCTCTATATGTATTAAGTTACTCCTTCTCACAAGTGCATCTTTAGGTATACATTACATATGATCAAATCATCTAAGTCGTCCTTTCCTTAATTAATCCTTTATTGGAGCTACCTTTAGCTTTTTATAAATAGTTTTATTTCTTATTCTATCTTTTCTTATATTATCATACATCCATCTTAACATTCTTATTTTTATCATATTCATCTTATGTACGTATATTTTTTTGATTGCCTAACATTTCGTACCATAAAGCATAGCTGATTTTATGACTGTCCTTTAACATTTTTCCTTAACTTAATAAGTACTCTACGATCGTATAATATTCTAGTTTCACTTCTTCATTTTATCCGACCTACTTTAATTATATAGACAAGATCATCATCCTTTAGATTTTAATGCATTTTATCATAGCTCTAATTTATGATTAACTTTAAACTTAGTTTCATCTACTAGTACCATATCATCTACAAATAACATGCATCATAAATTATCATTCTAAATAAGTCTAGTGAGCTTATTTATAACTAAAGAAAAAAGATAGAAATTAAGAGCAGATTCCTGATGTAAGTTTAATATAATAAAAAATTCAATAATATTACTACATATAGTTCTTATACTACTAGCTATCTTATCATATAAATTTTTTTTATATTAACATACCTAACATTTATTCCTTCTTTTTTATCACTCACCATAAGATTTTTTAGGGGCCCTATCATATGCTTTCTCTAAATTAATAAAAATCATATGAATTTTTTTTTCTATACATCTTCATTAACATCTAAAGAAGGAAAATAACTTCTATAATCAACTATCCTAAAATAAAAGTAAATTATTTCTCTAATATTTTTGTAGTACATCCAAATCTACATTCAATTACTCTTTTTTAAAGTTTCATAATATGACTCATAAGTTTAATACCATGATAATTAGAGTACTTTTAAATATCTTTTGTATTCTTATAAATTGATACTACAATACTCTTCTTTCATTTATAAGGCATCTTTTTAAATTCTAAAATCTTATTAAATAAATTTATCATCCAATTTACTTTAGCATTACCTAAACATTTCTAAAATTCTATAAGAATCTTATCAAGTCACATAGGTTTTATACTATCTTTTTTATAATATCATTTACTTCAGATATCCTAATTTTGAGTTTACACCAAAATTTTATTCCTAATGAAGTTAGTACGACATCTTAAATTATTTATATTTTTTTATTTTATAATTTATTAAAATAGCATTTTCATCCTTTTTTAGGTCTTTTACTTTTTAATCAAAACTTTTTGATCATCATTTTTAATGCATTTAATTTTAAATATACAACTCAACTCAACTCAACTCATTTAAGACTTTTTCCAAGTACATGAGATTGGCTACATGAACCTACTTCCTTCACTCTGCTCTATTCAAAACTAAGTCGGCATTCAAATTATAAATAAGTATATCAGTTTTAATTATTTTTGTTCATATTAGTTTAGGTTTACCTTTACCTCTATTCTTACCATGGATTGTTAAAAGATCACTCTTTCTAACTAGAGCATCTAAAGGTCTAACGTTCTAATGCATAGTTTGATTTAGTAGATTCATTTTTAAAGGATCTAACAAAGTTTTATGCTGGCTATCAGCTATTTAATGCAACCCTCTTCCTTTACCTGGGCTTGGGATCGACCTAGGCAGAGTTATTTAATTTGAAATATATCTAATTTTTCTATCTCTTACTCTTGCAATTTTATATATGTTTTTCTTCATCTTTAGTTTCTATCTTATGATATAATTTCTTATATGCCTTATATCTAGCCTTTCATACTGTCTTTCTAATTTCTTTCTTAACTATCTTATAATTTTTATACTTTTTATTCTTATATTTAGATAATTTTTTATAGCATTTTTTAGCCTTAATACTGATTGAACTTTCTCATTCCACTATCAAATTTTCTTATCATATGGCCCTTTTTCTTTTCACTCTTCTAACACCTTTAGAGCTACTTTTCCAATACTATTATCATCTCTTCCCTTATGGTATTAATCTTTTTATCTATACTTTATTTTTCGTTCTTCATCGCTCTATTTTTAAAAAATTTAGTTTTTTTCTTTTTAAATTCTACCACCTAATCTTTGAATTCTTATGCCTTATAGTCTTTCTCCTCTATTTTTGAATACATACATTCATAACCATTAATTTATGTTGTGTAGTTAGACACTTACCTAATATAACCTTACAATCTTTACAAAATACTTGACCAATCTTTTTAGTAAGAAAAAAATCTATTTGACTAATATTATTTCTACTTTTAAAAGTTATAAAATGAAACTCTCTCTTTTTAAAACATGTATTGGCCAATAGTAAATCATATATCATCGCAAACTCTAAAATAATATTTTTCTTGCTATTTTCAAATCTATAACTTCATATACTCTTTCAACACTTATATTATACTTTTGTACACATCTATTCAAATCTCTTCCAATAATATTTTTTCTCCAACAAGAATCTTTTGAATTAGTTTATCCATATCCTTTAAAAAAGCTTTGTTTTGTCATACTATCTAAATCTACTTGAAGAGTATAAGTACTAATATTATATTTATTTATTGCCTATTTATTACTAATTTAATTAAAATTATTCTATCTCCTAGCCTCTTAACATCTATAATTTTATCTTTTAGTCTTTTATTTACAATAATTCCAACTCTATTTTGATTCCTATCTTTACTATATATTAAAGTTTAAAACCAATAATCTTTTTTTTTAATTTTTAACCTATCTACTTAGTTTTCTACAAACAAACTATGCTAATTTTTCTTTTAATCATTGTATATGTTAATTACATTAACTTTCCTATTAATGACCCTATATTCTAATTGGTTGTTAAATATATTTTATTTTATTTTTTTTTTTTTTTTGATCTAATTTATTTACTCATACCTACCTATGAAGGTATAAGAATTCTTGCTTATTTTTCATAACACTCGATGCAGATATGACGCATCACTTTTTGGGGCCTTTCTATCTATTCTTATCGGGAGAGTGCATCGTTTTCGAAGATATTTTATCTTTATCAATTTTTTCTATTGGATTAATGTTCATAGACTATGACTATAGTTTTACATTGACCATTAACCTATCGGTCCTTCTTCTTTATTCGGATTTAGTATTAGCTATATATAAAAATTGATATATAGGTGGAGTTATTTATACCATCGCTATTTGGATTACAATTTCTACGTCATAAAATGGAATTTACATGATAGCATCAAACCTAAACTATCCAAGTTGGAAGGGGTTTTAACCTTTTTTTTCATAAAAAAGGTACACAAATTGTCTTGTGCTCTTGTTCTTTTACTTGCTTCTCTATTTGTTTGAAGGGTAGGATTGAAAACATGTCCAATAATACCTGATCACATTCATTTTCATATCCTATTCAAATCAAATATTGATAATATTTTTATATCTGATCAAATCTAGCAAACTATTTTTGTATCCAATTAGATTAGATTTAGATGAAAATTCTTATGTCTGGTCAAATGTTTTCTGGATGTGGATCCAAATACAAAATTAAAGTCATGACATGACCTTGCACTTACTAAAAACTACTTATTCACTTGGACAAAATTTAATTTAATCTACATTGATGGCTTGTTATACTTATTTAAAACTTATTCAAATTCCTTTGATATATGTTATTATATTTATATTTCAATAATTATTTTATTTAACATTTTTCCTTTTATAAAAGTGAAAAATGAATATATATGATTTTATTCCTTATGATACTTCTAGAATTTTGTACATTAAGGTTTAAAAAAATATGAATAACTTCTACATATTCCTACATCTAATCCAATCTAATATATATATATATATATATATATATATATAGAGAGAGAGAGAGAGAGAGAGAAAAGGGATGTATACTTGCTTATTTGACTATAGCTAAGTATAGGATTCGATCATCTTCATTACCTTTGGATTGAATTTTAAAGCCACTTCATTTTTTCTATCTTTTTTTTATCTTTTGGATGTATAAACTATATGGATCAATGAATAGAGAAGGCAATCAAATTTAAACTTGACTGCATTCAAATGTAATCAATTTATGGAATTGAGTCTGTTGAATTAGAATGTGGAAATGAGGCACCGGCAACAACAGGATTTGAGTGAGTCTGGAATTGAGTGTAGAAAGGAGGTAAGAACAACCTGGGACATGGAGAACTTGAGGCATCCACTGCCCTCTTTTGAGACTAATTTGGAGCATTATGGGCCTATACCATTTTTATCAGTTAATAATTTCCCTGAAAGATTTGGTTTTATGCTATTGATGGAGAATAAATTAGGTTCCTATCGTTTTGTATTATTAAAAAAATAATGATATAAATTGCAAAGATAAGTTGATATCAATTGATTATATATTGATCAGAAAGTATGTTTACAATTTATATACATATTTTATATTAAAATAAAATAATAATGACCCTTATGTAATTCATACCATGATATGAATTTTTTTTTATTCAAATTCCTATTCATCAATTGTCTCTACTTTAAAGATTGAGTTAATTCTTACCACAAACCCTGCAAGGTCGAGTTCACAAGTCGGCTTTATATAAATTTTTAAAAATATCACAAGTTAAGTTGACTCCTCAAATTAAAACGAATAATTATAAATTTTAAAATCTTGCTAATATAAAATTAAATAAATAAAATTTTATTTTATTTTAAATTCAATAAAAATTAATAAAAAATCTCGATCAGTTTAGTGTCAAGTTTATTAATCTATACATCCTAATAACTCTATTTTTTTAAGCTTATGGTATATCTATAGAAATATACTATCAAAAAAAATCAAGTATACTGGTACCCATATATTGCACAGGCATATACCTAGTTTATACATAATTTTCTTATAAGCTCTCTAAAATTAGATAATTAATGATTATTTTTTTTATTTATGTTGGTATTAAAATTACAATAGTATTTCATATAGAAAACCTGTAAATATTTTTAATTTATATATTTTATTTTAAACAATTTTTATTTTTTAATGTAAATTTGAGCAAAAGCATATCTATATAACTGTACCTTGAAACTTTACCTCCTATATTTGTTATTGAATTTCACTCTAATAGAAAAAAAATTGGATATAACTAATGTCTTACTTGTATCAATATCTGCCAAGGATGAACATAGGCATGCTTAATATCCGATACATGGGTTATTAAATTATGCTCTAATAGGAAAAATTTGGATATAATTAATAGACGACCTATAACAATATTTGTTTAGAATAAATATGAATATGCTGAATACTTGATTGGCAAAGGAAAGTGAGTAGAAGATTGTTTCTTGAAACAAATGAAAAACCTTGTGAATCACAAGTCCTCTTCCACCCTTGATGAAGGTGGTGGGGGGGGGGGGGGAGGGTTGTCTCTGAACCTGTTGCTAATGCAATCCATGGAAGTACAGTGATAAGGCAAAATTCTTTAGCATCCAATGCCCCAAGAGTAGAATGATACATAACAGCCTGATCTACACCACCGATGGCACAATCAACAGAATGATTTGAGGGCACATGTCCGATAGATAGGTAAGAGGTGGCACAATCATCCCCTATTAAAGAATCCATTGGAAGTGTAAGGAGCTCAAGATTAGTGGTTAATAAATAATCTGATTGACTGATTTTGATTAACAAACCTCCATAAACTGTACGATTAATAATTAAGCTTCTGCTTCTTGAGTTCTTGATGAAGAAATAGTTCTCTGTTTTCAAAAGGTTTTATTTTCTTCAACTTTTCTTTCAACAATTTCTTTTCCTGGTTTTTTTTATTTGATAAAGAAAATCATTGTCTCTTTTCAAAAGATTTCTTTCAACACTTTCTTTGATAATCTCAGCCTCACATCGTTCTTTTCATCAAAGTAGAGGTCGAAAACAAGTGCATGTGAATAAACTTTTGCAAAAAGACAAAGTTTGCCTGCAGAAAAATTAATGGAAACATGATCAAACATAAATTTTTATACAGTGGTTATGAAATGAAGCATTGTGGCTTTTATTTCTACGGTATTAAGAGGAAAAGTTCCTCTACAAGCTGCAACTAGGCAGTACAGTGGAAGCTTGAACACAGAGAGGTTCCACTGGGTGGCCCTGGGACTTGCTGAAGGGCTCTGAAAACTAGCTAGTCTTATATTAGCTACCGTTCCATGTCAGAGTGACTCTATGCCAAACCAAATGCAAATAGGAATAATATTGATATTGATCAATACCAAAAGCAACTTGAAACTTACTCTTGAAGGTCATTTCTTTGGTAGCTTAAAACGAATAAAGTCAGTCTAGATTTCTTTGGTTCCAAGAACCAGAACAAAATCCTACTCAGACTTTAGAGTCAAATATGATCAGGCCTTTTTTAGGGTCAGTTCTACATTTAAGGAGCTAAACTTGTAGTTTTCAAAAAATGTGTGCCAGATCTAATAGGGTCCAAACAAATCAAGTGTTATCACATGAGCTTGATTCTTGATCCAATTAAAGGAGAGGAGCAAGCTAGATGGCGGGATAGAAGAATAAAGACTCTCCAGCTAAGGCTATTATGGATTGAAAGGGATTGATTAAATAGAAGTTAGCATGTCAAATACATAAGCAACGATTACTTGCAAGTTGGAAGCATACAAAATTTACAAAAGATGTTGACAGGTTTGAATTTATTAAGGATAAAAGTTGAGGACGAAATGGCATGGGTTGTCATATATAGGTCCAGTGGCGAGAGTAGTTTTTTCTAGAAAATTTAGTTATCCTTTTAAGGATGGGAGGATGTCAGAAGTGAATGTTCAGAGGATAAGGTGCAGGGTGTAGGAAAAGAGCATGATGAATGAATAGCACAAAGCTTGAAGTGATGCAGTGGGAATGATGGTAGCTAGGTGTTGGCCAGGATGTGGAGATGGGGGTTGGTAAATGAGCCATATTTGAGGCTCACCAATAAGCATTCCTCAGCTTCAGGATCTAAACTCATATTAGGTGAGGGCAGGTCTTGCATGAAACTTAGGGCTTCTTTGAAATGAGAATCTAGCTGCTTATGTTGCTTCTTCTTGTATTCATCTTCCAAATAATTTTGGATCTTTAGAGTAGAGAGGCAAATTGTTAATGTTTTGGACATTGTTATAGCGCTGAGGTCAAGAAGAAACTACGGGAATGAAAACCAAATGGTCATATCATGCACAGCATCTCATTGCCTTGAATCTCACTCAGCCACCAATCTCCTAGATGCGTAAAAAGTTTTTCATGGATCATCTTTCATTGAGTATCGCATGTTAGATGAGGAAGGAGCCATATAACTTAAACCATACTAAACATTTAGTGACAAGGCTATTCCTTGTGAATTGGTTGCCAAACTACACCTCTTTCAGAAAATTTTATATGAACAGCTGATCATGTTCTATTTAAAGTTTAACCTCAGCGTATCCTAAGGGGTTTCGTGAAGTGCATGTCAAGAGTTACTCCCCTTTCTTTTTCTGTCTTTTATTTCCTTTTTTTAACCACTTTCTTTTTATGAAAGGAATTATTTTTAGGTAGACTTGATCTATTATGGAACTTGCAAACAAAGCCAATCATGAGGCTACACCATTATGACCTCCGCCTACGTTTCTAATTGGCCTAGTTTATGAGCTGTATAATAAATCAGGTCTATCAAAAATAGCTTTATGAAAAGAGATGTAATATCCTAAAAATAGTTTCACATTAGATAAAAAAAAAAAGTGTTATATGCTTATAACGCAAGTTTATTTACGACCAATTAACTTCCAATTAAGCTTTTGGACGACATGGTTTTGACCTAATAACGGAGTTAATTAGGCTAGCAGATAAGCTTAGGGCATTATAAATAGTATTAGAGCCGACTTGAGTATCCAGAAGTTAGTGAACACGAGGAAAAGGCTATCATGGAATGATGATGAGTCCCGCCATGGCATGGAGCAACTCTTGCAGCATTAACAATCAGGCTTGGTATAAATTCTAGCTAGCTTATGGCATACTAAGGAAGGAGATTGTAATACCTCAAAATTAGTCTTACATTGGATGCAAAAGAAATGTATTATATTCTTATAACTCAAGTTTACCTACTACCAATTAATTTTTACTCAAATTTTTAGGCTATATGATTTTGTCCTATTAACGGAGTTAATTGGGCTTGGGGCCTTACAAGGAAAGAGAGAGCAATGTTTGCATTTAGCAAAGGATAAGTCTTTGTGCACTATGCATGGTGCAGATGAATTTTTCTTTAGCAAACCCATTCAAATATGGAAAAAGTCTTGTTGCACCGTACATGGAGATTGGCGCGTGGCACGTGTTAGGAATTGTATCCTAAAGCCAATCATTTGATGATTGTGCTAATGTAAATTGTATATAAATTGATATATTAATAAAAGTTATTTGGCAGTTTATTCATTACAAGAACATCTTCTTAATACTCCTGATTGTAATGAAGCCCTCAGGATCTTCCTTCACGATAAAGAGGATTTATCTTTGAAGGTCCTTAAAAGAGTTTGCGACCAAATGATATACTTTGACAGGGCCATAGTATATCAATTATAGGACGTTGTGTATCATATTTGTTGGTTGTCCTCTTAACCAAGGAGTGTAGAGACACTAGTATGACATACAGGTGGAAGTGTAGGAGTACATTTCACCAAACGTGACTCATTTCTGGATACTCTACTGTCAAGAGTTAATCCGAGAAGATATAGGTATAAGTATCCTTCAGACCTGAAGATCACAACTAGTGGCTTACAAGCAATTCATTGTACTTAGGTGTCAGACCACCTGGATTTCTAATCCAGCTATGAAAGGTTACTGGGTGCAGTCAAGTACTTGTGATAGTCAGTTGTGGATCAAGATGAAATTTGACCTATCCCGTTAAAAGAAGAAATGCTTGTGTTTCAATTTAGCAAGACCTGACCAAGGCACTTCATGTGAAAGTCACATGATCACTAAAGTTGAAATCACTTTATGGATTTGCTATTTAGAGTTGACAGGCTCTTAAGCCATCCTTAGCATTTGTGGTCAAGAGGATGAATTATACGGTAACTGTTTCTTAGGGTTCTTGGAGTTTGCTCGGCAACTCTTTGACCTATCCGGACGTCGGGTTCCATTGCTAGATGGGCACATTGATTAGTATAGAAAGTTGTTTCTATGCTACCGGCTTAGGTTCGAACCTAGAGAGTCACACGCATAGAAGTTTCCTAGGATGATCTGTTTGTTGATCAATGATTGAGAATAGTATATGATTTAATTAATCAATTTGATTGATTTAATTATCTCAATTGGGTTAAGTACAAGTGAATAAGATTCAATTTGGTTTAAGTCCATTAGAAGGACTAATCAATTTTAAATATTGATTTAAAATTAGACTTGATTTGGATTTAAATAGATTCAGGACTAGCCAAATTTGATTTGGGCTTGGACCATGATCTATGTGGGTTCAGTCAAATAAATTCAGATCAGATTAAACCATCACCTGAACCCAAACCTCTCTCATATGATGAGATGGCTAAAATCTCATCTCATGAGATATAAATTCTCATGTAGAATTTAATGCCTAACATTAATTTTCACCGAATGTCGGATTTAGCCATGACTCTTTGGTTTTCACCGGATTTAGCCACATCTCTTTGGTTTTCACTCGGAATTAAACCAAGCGCCGCGCCTTCGGCGTCTCTTCGCTTTTACCAAATAACGGAATTCTTAATGTCAGAATTCAATGTAGGCTAAATTGAGACTATAAATAGAGGGCATTCCCTCACCATAATACACAGAACAACAATACACGATATGTCGTGGATTGTAATTCTAAAAAGGTTAGAATAAAAATCCTAGTGATTCTGGTGTTAGCGGAAGCGTGGTGGATCTTAGAGGAAGATTCAAGTGGGAGGATTCAAGATCAGCAAAGTTATTTTTCCGCGAGCTAGCACTCTCGAAAATCCGATCATTCGGGGCTTCACGTGGATGATACTAGAGGCCGGACGATTGAACGACTGCAGAACAATAAGGATTTACTTACTGTTCTTAAGGTAAGCGATTTGATCCCTAGATCTTAAGGCAGGCTTCAAGATAAGTAATATAACTAGTCATCTTGAAGATCAAGATATGATCTTGATATTTTATTTATATGCATATTTTGGATCAATCGATCCTATATACAAGGCAAAGATATGATCTTGATGTTAGATAGATTAGTATGTAATCTTTAAAATTTCGCATTGATAATTATTATCAAATTTTTAAAATATGCATGCCTCGGGGATTGTTTCTCCTTACAAATGGTATCAGCGATGGTTTCATATTGATCTAATTTATAGCATGTAAATTAATGTTCATATTTATTGTGTAATCAAGGCTAAAACAAATCACAGGTCTATTCGGTCACATATGGATTAAAAATCCAAATTACCCATTCAATGAGGTATTCTGTGACATATTGCCGTGATAATTTAAATTGATCTTTGACTTCAAAACACTGATTACACACACACTCAAAATATGTTTATATTTGATACATATTGATGTTGTATAAAAACATGATATTTGCATGTTTAGTATAAAACATAGATATGATATGATGGCATGATGTCTATATTATGAAACATACAAATATTTATGAGAGTCTAATTTGAATATCAAATGTTAATTCATAATCTCTTTAGATATGATCTAATATAGGAATTATGAGTAATAACATAATACATATGATGCTTGATTAAAATATATGACATGTAAACAAGAAATATATTTAATCCTTTGGGTTAGCTAAATCGGGTCCATAAAGGGTTAGACCCTAAGGTTTAAATCAATTGGACTGTAAGAGTATTTGATCAAATCTAATTAGATTAGGTTAAAAATGCTCTAAATCAAACAATAGTTATAGTTGATCATGTCCTTCTCTTTGATTAAACCAAATGGAAGTAGATTAGGCTTTGTGGTTGAGCATGAATCTCTTAGATGGTCAAATCAGAATTGGTTAACCATATGATGTCAAGGTGGGTTGGCAAGTTGCTCTAGGATCAACGATCGAATGGTTTTAATTGGGAGCTACTCGTATTGATGCGTCTTTAACGAGTTAATGGCATATTCCTCCCATCGATCTCACTCACCGGGTCAATGTGGTGAACCATTATGATTCAGATCATTTACCTGATTTGGGTTGACCCATGCCTGTAAGAAAATCAGTCTGACCGATTTACGTGCCACTTAACCTGACTTAATCTTGTTTCATTCTACCAATTTCATAGATTCAGTGGGAGAACTTGATTAGTCAATTTATCTTCATATTATTAAATCCTCTAAAATTATTAGGTCCTTAAAATAAAATAGTTATATGATAACTAGATCATAGCCTCCCATTAAGGTGGGTGATAATGAGTCCGATGTCTTGATAATCATTGGAGGCACTCCATGCCTGGTGCTTGTCAACCATTGAAATTATCATTCATTATATGATAAGTCAGCGTAACTATTAAATAAATAGTCAGGTGAGCCGAGCTTCACTCGGGCTTGGTTGTCTATTGATAGGTTACACTGATTATATTATTTAATGGTTGGACCTAATCAGAACTTTCAGTGGAGGCACTTCATGCCTGCTGAAGAGGTATATGGGGCAAAACTGAACACTAAGAATTGTTTGGGGAAATAATTGGTTTTAAACCTACTCTTAGATGCATATGGGTTAGCCAAGCTTCACTTGGGCCTGTATGTAGTTTATGTAGATCTTAGTGCCCGCTAAAGAATTAAGAATAATTCTTCGAATTGGGATGTAGAGGCTGCCAATTTGAACAAAATAGTGGAAGAATCTTTAGACTAAAGTCCAAGTCTTTAGACTGAATCAATTTATATACTAATAAACTTTAGTTTTTCCTTAGCAGAAAATGGCCACTAATTTATCATTAAGGTCCCTATTGGATAGTGATAAGTTGAATGGTTCCAATTTCAATAGCTGGTTCAGAAAACTTAAGATCGTCCTTGAGCATGAGAGGATTCTATATATTCTGAATAATCCTGCACCAAAGATACATGATGCAAATACCCAAAGTTCTGAGAGAGACACTTATCAGAAGTGGCTCAATGATAGAACTAGCGTGCGTTGTATCATGCTAGCAGCAATGAACGATGAATTCGGTCGCCGGTTCGAGAATGCTCAGCCAGAACAAATCATTCAAGCGTTGAATGAATCTTTTGGCATACCCGACGATGTTGAAAGGCACAAGACTAGTTGTGCAATTTTCAATGCTCGAATGAGGGATGGATCTCCTGTCACTGATCATGTATTGTACATGATCGAGAAGATAGAACTCCTAAGCAAGCTCGGCTTTCCCTTACATGAGCAGTTGGAAAAAGATGCGATCCTGAATTCCTTGCCTCCATCCTTCCGACCTTTCCTTACTCATTTTCGAATGACAAGCCTGCAGTCAACTACTACGGTTTGTTGGGGTTGTTACAGAACTTTGAGAAGGATAACCAGCTCTCTAAGGGTTTGGTTAATGTGGTTGAAGGATCTAAGTAGAGCGTAAACCCTTTGGGAAAGAGAAGAAGAAAAAGAATAATAAAAAGGTGCAACATGCTAGGATATCTATAAGGGATCAGATGCAGAAGAAGAAAGTTGATAAAAGTCAAGCTGAATGCTTTCACTGCAAGATGCAAGGGCACTGGAAGAGGAACTGTCCTCTTTACATTGCCACACTTGATCAAAATAGGCCAAAGAAGAAAAAGGAGCAAGATGTTGCTCAACAAGGTATTATATGATAACACCTTGTAATTTTTCTGTATATGATAATCAGACCTGGGTATTGGATACCGGGAGTCCTTTTAATATTTGCAATTCATTGCAGGGACTACAGGTCACCAGAAGATTTGAGGACAATGAAAGATTTCTTAATGTCGGCGATGGAAGATTAGTTCTAGTTCTGACATTAGGAGTTCTTGAAATAGTTTTCAATAGAAATGTTATTATACTAAATGATTGTCATTTTTGCCCAACGTTCTTGTTGAACGTAATTTCTGTAGGCCTTCTGGCCAAAAGTCATTATAAAATTTCAATAAAGGATATTACTTTGAATATCATTATGAATGGAGTCACTGTAATGACTGGGCATTTATCTAATGTCATTTATATATTATCACAGCCTGTGAATGTAGTGTACAATTCAAGTAAGCGCCCTAGAATAACTGATGTCACAGACATTTATCTTTGGCACCATCGGCTGGGTCATATCAATAAGAACATATTGAACAGGTTAACTCAGGAGGGCATCCTTCGAGTTGATGATTGTGAATCATGTCTTCTTGGTAAAATGACCAAGTCATCTTTTACTGGAAAAGGTGAAAGAGCCAAAGAGCTATTGAGTCTAGTACATACTGATGTATGTGGACCAATGAGCACTTGAGCCAAAGGTGGATATTACTACTTCATAACTTTTACAGATGACCTTTCTAGGTTTGGTTATGTCTATCTTATGAGACATAAATCTGAGTCATTTGAAATATTCAAACTATATCATAAAGAAGTAGAAAAATAAATAGGAAAATGTATTAAGACTCTTCGATCAGATCGAGGAGGCGAATACCTTTCCAATGAATTTGTGACATATTTAAGAGAGAATGGGATTCTCTCCCAATGGACTCCTCCTGGAACACCGCAGCATAACGGTGTGTCGGAAAGAAGGAATCGAACTCTGTTAGACATGGTTCGGTCCATGATGGGTTTTGCAAGCTTGCCAATATCATTTTGGGGATACGCATTAGAATCAGCTTGTCATATTCTTAATAAGGTTCCAAGTAAGTCTGTTTCTAAAACTCCACATGAGATGTGGTATGGACATAAACCGGTTATTACCTATCTGGGAGTCTGAGGGTGTCCGGCTTATTTGAAATGTGCAAAATCAGACAAACTTGAACCCAAATCTGACAAATGTTTTTTTATCGACTATCCAAAAAAAACCAAAGGATATTACTTCTACAATACTGAAGAACAAAAGTTGTTCATTAGTAATATAGCAGTTTTTCTTGAAAAGAAGTTCCTTAGTGAAGGAACAAATACCTCTAATGTTGAACTTGAGGAAGTTCATCAAGTAGAAGGAACAACACAAACCAGTGACCCCTAGAATCTGAGTTGATTAGATCAAACTCCAAACCCATTTTAGATGCACCATTAAGGCGATCTGGTAGAGTACCACATCAACCAGACAGATACTTAGGTTTCTTGGTCCAGAATGATGATCCTGTTGAACTCGATGAGAACAACGAGGATCCGATCACCTATATGGATGCTATGCAAAGGACTGACTCTAATAAATGGCTTGAGGCCATGAAATCCGAACTTGACTCCATGAAGGATAATAATGTACGGATATTAGTTGACCCACCTGAAGGGATAAAACCCATAGGGTGTAAGTGGGTTTTCAAGAGTAAAAGAGGCGCAGACGGAAAGGTTAAGACCTATAAAGCATGTCTGGTTGCTAAGGGGTATCGTCAACATTATGGTATTGACTATAACGAAACATTTTCTTCTGTGGCAATGCTGAAATCCATTCGGATTATGCTAGCTATAGCAGCACACTTCGATTATGAGATTTGGCAGATGGATGTTAAAACCACTTTTCTAAATGATGATTTAGAAGAACAGGTGTATATGATACAGCCTGAAGGTTTATATGAAGACGAGTCTAAAGTGTGCAGGCTACAGAAGTCTATTTATGGACTTAAGCAAGCATTTAGGAGTTGGAACATACGATTTAATAAAGTGATCAAATCTTATGGCTTTATTAAAAATAAAGAAGAACCTTGCATTTATAAATGGGCTAACGATTCCGTTATTGTATTTCTTGTATTATATGTGGATGATATTCTCTTAATCGGGAATGATATCCTGCATTACAAGGAATAAAGACATGGTTATCATCACAATTCTCCATGAAAGATCTGGGAGAAGCATCATACATCCTAGGGATGAAGATCTATAGAGATAGATCTAAGAGGATGCTTGGTTTATCCCAATCTATGTACATTGACACCGTGCTAAAAAGGTTTAGCATGGAGAATTCCAAGAAAGGCTATCTTTCGATAGGTCATGGAATTCATCTTTCTAAGAAGGATTGTTCGACAACTCCTAATGAAAGAGAACGTATGAGTCGAATTCCATATGTTTCGGCAGTGGGATCAATTATGTACACCATGACATGTACAAGACCAGATGTGGCATACTCACTAGGAGTAGTGAGTAGATACCAATCTGATCCAGAAGAAAAACATTGGCAAGTTGTTAAGACAATCCTTAAGTATTTGAGAAATACTAAGGACCAGTGGTTAGTCTATGGAGAGTCTGATTTGAAACTTGTTGGATATACTGATTTCAGTTTCCAATCAGATCATGATGATAGCAAAAATGTATCGGATTTCGTGTTTATCCTGAATGGTGGAGCTGTTTGCTAGAAAATTCCAAGCAACATGCAGTGGCATATTCGGTGTGCGAGGCAGAGTACATCGCTTCATCAGATGCTGCGAAAGAAGCTGTGTGGCTGCGAAAGTTTATCTCCGAGCTTGGAGTGACACCTTCCATAGATGGACCAGTCCTGTTGTACAATGACAGCACTGGTGCCATAGCTCAAGCTAAGAAACCACGAGCACATCAGCGCACCAAGCACATACTGCACCGGTTTCATCTTATTCGAGAGATTGTAGACTGAGATGACATAAATCTTCAGAAGATTGATGAAAAGGAAAACCTAGGTGACCCAATTACTAAAGCACTCAGCATCAAGGAGTTTGACAACTATAAGTTGAAGATGGGTATTAGATACTGTAATGAGTGGCTTTAGGCTAAGTGGGAGTTTGTTGGGAATTGTATCCTAAAGCCAATCATTTGATGATTGTGCTAATGTAAATTGTATATAAATTGATATATTAATAAAGTTATTTGGCAGTTTATTCATTACAAGAACATCTTCTTAATACTCCTGATTGTAATGAAGCCCTCAGGATCTTCCTTCACGATAAAGAGGATTTATCTTTGAAGGTCCTTAAAAGAGTTCGCGACCAAATGATATACTATGACAGGGCCATAGTACTATCAATTATAGGACATTGTATATCATATTTGTTGGTTGTCCTCTTAACCAAGGAGTGTAGAGACACTAGTATGACATACAGGTGGAAGTGTAGGAGTACATTTCATCAAACGTGACTCATTTCCGGATACTCTACTGTCAAGAGTTAATCCGAGAAGATATAGGTATAAGTATCCTTCAGACCTGAAGATCACAACCAGTGGCTTACAAGCAATTCATTGTACTTAGGTGTCGGACCACCTGGATTTCAATCCAGCTATGAAAGGTTACTGGGTGCAGTCAAGTACTTGTGGTAGTCAGTTGTGGATCAAGATGGAATTTGACCTATCCCGTTAAAAGAAGAAATGCTTGTGTTTCAATTTAGCAAGACCTTGGCCAAGGCACTTCATGTGAAAGTCACATGATCACTAAAGTTGAAATCACTTTATGGATTTGCTATTTAGAGTTGACAGGCTCTTAAGCCATCCTTAGCATTTATGGTCAAGAGGATGAATTATACGGTAACTGTTTCTTAGGGTTCTTGGAGTTTGCTCGGCAACTCTTTGACCTATCCGGACGTTGGGTTCCATTGCTAGATGGGCACATCGATTAGTATAGAAAGTTGTTTTTATGCTACCGGCTTAGGTTCGAACCTAGAGAGTCATACGCATAGAAGTTTCCTAGGATGATCTGTTTGCTGATCAATGATTGAGAATCGTATATGATTTAATTAATCAATTTGATTGATTGAATTATCTCAATTGGGTTAAGTACAAGTGAATAAGATTCAATTTGGTTTAAGTCCATTAGAAGGACTAGTCAATTTCAAATATTGATTTGAAATTAGACTTGATTTAGATTTAAATAGATTCAGGACTAGCCAAATTTGATTTGGGCTTGGACCATGATCTATGTGGGTTCAGTCAAATAAATTCAGATCAGATTAAACCATCACCTGAACCCAAACCTCTCGCATAAGGATCTCATATGATGAGATGGCTAAAATCTTATCTCATGAGATATTAAATTCTCATGTAGAATTTAATGCCTAACATTAATTTTCACCGAACGTCGGATTTAGCCACGACTCTTTGGTTTTCACCGAACGTCGAATTTAGCCACGTCTCTTTGGTTTTCACCGAATGTCAGAATTAAACCAAGCACCGCACCTTCGGCGTCTCTTCGCTTTTACCAAACGACAGAATTCTTAATGTCAGAATTTAATGTTAAGGCTAAATTGAGACTATAAATAGAGGGCATTCCCTCACCAGAATATACAGAACAACAATACACGATATGTCATGGATTGTAATTCTAAAAAGGTTAGAATAAAAAATCCTGGTGATTCTGGTGTTAGCGGAAGCATGGTGGATCTTAGAGGAAGATTCAAGTGGGAGGATTCAAGATCAGCAAAGCTGTTTTTCCGCGAGCTAGCACTCCTGGAAATCCGATCATTCGGGGCTTCGCGTGGACGATACTAGAGGCCGAACGATTGAACGGCTGCAGAGCAATAAGGATTTACCTACTGTTCTTAAGGTAAGCGATTTGATCCTTAGATCTTAAGGCAGGCTTCAAGATAAGTAATATGACTAGCCATCTTGAAGATCGAGATATGATCTTGATATTTTTATTTATATGCATATTTTGGATCAATCGATCCTATATACAAGGCAAAGATATGATCTTGATGCATGTTAGATAGATTAGTATGTAATCTTTAAAATTCTGCATTGATAATTGTTATCAAATTTTAAAATATGCATGCCTCAGGGATTGTTTCTCCCTACAGCACGTGCATGAGCACATACCAAGGATAAAAATATCTTTTTCGCCTTTGGTATGCATGTGCATATGCGGTGCATCAATCACTATGTGCAGTGTTGTTAATCCAAATATTGATTTTGATGAATAACAAAAATTATTTCAGATATTTAAATCATTAATCAATCAAAATCATAAAGAAAATTGAGCTTGGTCTTGAGTCTCGCTTTAAGTGTCATTTCAGTACTTAGAGTTGACTCTTACAGTCAAAGAGCTGACTCCTGCACATTTCGGCACACATTAGCACTTTTGGCACAGACTCGAGTCGACTCCTATAGTTGCTCGAGTCGACTCGGTCAGAGAGATAAAGAGATCTCATTTATGTGATGAGCTTGAGTCGACTCCAATAGTTGCTCGAGTCGATTTGGTCAGTTATACAAAGAGTTGCATTTTTGGTGTTCAACTTGAGTCGACTCCACATTAGCATGAGTCGACTCCCAAAGAACTTGAGCTGACTCTCGGCAAAGCAAGAGATGACTCCTCTATAGGCTGACACTTTACTTTTTGAACAATCCGCGCTCGAGCTGACTCGTGACCTGTTCGAGTTGACTCGCAACCTATCAGGAGCTGACTCCAGAACTGTCAAAGACGGCTCCAAAACCTGACATTTCTCCAACGGACTTCAATAGCTCTTTCTCTATTCATGCTAAACACTCTTCCAACTGTAAATAATGACTAGTTTTCTTTTAAAAGTAGATTTGAAAGGTGATTATAAGTAAGAGCCCTGGGTTAATTCAAAAGAGAGAGAGAAGAAGAAGAAGAAAAGATATCACAAGAAAAAAAATTCAAATTTCAAAAGCCCTAGAGTGAAAACAGAGGTTTAAAAAAATCTCAATAATTCGAAGCTAATCTTAAGGGATTTTCATCAAATAAAAGGAAGAAGAAGAGAGCCCTAGTTCTTTCAAAGCTTCAATGTCAAAGAGTCTTTCATAGCTTCAAGTATATCTTGAGAAAGATCAAATTGAGGAAAAGAAAAAAAAGAAGAAAGGCTCAACTTCAAAAATCTTCTAATCAAGCTCCTTATTTCTATTTGATTACATTGTTCTATTTGCTCATTTTGGAGCTTTATTTATACTGTAACTAAACTCTTATTACTTTTATAAGTTGATTCAATCAAAGAATTGAATTAAGAGGATAGTTTGGCCTTGTGCAAGCTAGGAGGCTTGTAAGAGATTTTGTGCTAGTGATCTTGAAAACCAGCTGGGTTCATTGTGATCCCAGAGTAAAATAACAAGTTTGAGTTGTGAGCTTGTAAAACAACTCCGTTATATTAGGAAAATTATAGTGAGGCCCAAAAGATCCTTAGGAGTGGACGTAGGCGTAGTTAACACCGAATCATTATAAAATTCTTATTTATCGTGCTTAACTCTTTTCTCTCTTCTTTATTTGCTATACTCTGCTTGAATTATATCTCACTGCACTCACACTTCTCCATTCACTGCACATTAGCATTACTTGTTTAAATTAGTTTAAAATATTTTAAAGAATCAAATTCACCCCTTCCTTTTGGGTTGCCATCTGAGCCAACAAGTGCAGCAAGACTTTTCCTTTAAAGATGTCAATGAGTTAGGCAGGACCAAAGGCCTAACCTCGGCCTTAGGATATAATTTATGAAAAAGCCTTTTTGCATCGATCTTCAATGCAATAAGCACTCATCGTTCATGCAAATTGAATCAATATATATAAATAATTAATTCATATGATCTACACATAATTTACTGTATCAAAAAATAATACAGCAAGCTTTTTCTGGACTCATGATCTGTTCTCAGAGCCTGGATTCGGCAGCCTGAGCACTTGAGCCAGGCCCGGCTTGGATCCCAGAGGGAATTATGACCTCCATTATCGTTCTGGTGGTCCACATCCATCTCTAATGCTGTCAGATTCACGTTAGTTAGATTTCTGCATCGATAACTACAGCTGAAATCATAACTTCAAAGTGGGAGGCTCAAGACCGAGCCCTCACCAGTTGGCTAGCACAGAAAGCTGTATAGTTGAGTGGGTGGCAGTGAGGCCTTTTTTGCTCCCCAATAGAAACAAGTGGTGGTGTCTTCTAGTGTATTGTATTAACCGTATCGTGCTTAACGTAAGAAAAAGCAGTCCCATCACCACTAAAGTCCGCGAGCATGCTTTATAAAGCTGAAGCAAATGAAAAGAAGGGACCTGGGGTTCAAAAGGCTCTTACTTTTTCATGAAGAGGCTTTTCTTGGCTGTTTAATTTTTGCTCTAATGATCCCTCTCTGCTATGAAACCGGCCCGTCCTGCGTCCAAGTGTCTAAAGGAGAGTGGCCCAGAAAAAAAAAAAAAGGAAAAAGAAAAAGAGAGAGATGAAGGCTTAGGTAGCAAAGTCGGACGTTCATTTGTCTCTTCTTCACAGCCACCGAAGGTAAAATTGGACTTACAAGCAGAAATGAGTACAAGTTTCCAATTTAGAGCTGGCTTGGAGCACAATTGGGCTTACAGACCGTTGTGCTCACTGCTAGTTCTATATAAAATACTTTGCACGGTTAAGGTTGTGAGCGGAACTAATATTTAACAAAAATTAAGTTACTTATCAAAAAGTCCAAATAATATTTTTAAAATAATTTTTTTTGATAAAATTTTATTATTATAAATAATATTAAAACCGATTCATCTAATAGCTTATATAAATGAATTAGAAGACATTATAAATGAATTTTATATATGTTTATGATTAAATTTGTATTTAAATTTTAGCTTTTTTTTTTAATGAGATACATACATTTTTTTTCAGTACACAACCAATATGAAACTAAATGCATACCAGTATAAGTTCTCATATATTCTATTTAAGAACTTGTATTCTCTCTAAATTAAGAGTTTAAAGCCAATCAAATCCAAACATGAATATAAAAAGCTTATTTATAGGGTCTTTTGATTTATACGAGCCATGAGCTAGATTTACTCTAATATCATTTGCAATAATTCATAACCTCATCGATAAAGACGTACTATATGAAAAGTATTATTTTGAGATTTTTCAACCTTTATAACTATCTAAGATTTTTTTTTTTCAAGTATATAACTAATATGAAATTAAATGTATGTTAATATATGCTCTTATAGAAATAATACCTTCGGAAAAATGTCTGATGAATGTCTTAAAAGACCTCAGCATGGTCATGGGATAATCCAAGCATCTTATTAAAGAAACTCTATGGGCAATGTCACGTCTCCAAAAGAGACAACTATGTTGCGTTATCTGATAATTAATTGAACAGACGTAGCTATATTGGCTAGGGATGATCAAGAGTGATCCAAAATAAACAATTGGCAAACCCAAGGGAGATCATATCGAATCAAGTAGAAGCCGACATCTCAGCTCTCCAGCAGACTCTAATTCTACCATCTAAGTTTTAAATCTTATGAGGTCTTCTCTAATGCCACACAACCCCCAAATGTCACGTACTCCAAGCACAAGCAAATTGATTTGGAAACAGATGGCATGAAGCATTGTCGTTAATTCACATAGCTTGGACTCTTCAACCATCATCATGTCCTGATTGGTGCATCTGGCCCAACACATGGCACCACGAGTACTCGCGATAGCTTTGTGGCGTGACCTAAACGACAAGCTAAACCCAATAATCAAGTCCATAGGAAATAAAATCAAGTTAGATATAGATTTTTTTTTAAAAAAAACCAACATGTGATTAGCGTTCTTAATCATGAAATTATTTGAGCTTTATCTTATAAAATGCTATGACGAAGACAGGCATGCAAGCATCATAAAGATCTTGACGCCTTCAACTTTCATCTCTTCTAGAGCTGCATTAAAAATTACAGCGTATGATTGTCGTTCATACCAATGGGGTTGGATTAAAAATTAAGTTAGTGCAGGAGAGACCTATCAGTAATAATACAATGCCCCACCTTTCCAAAGCGCTCTTTAATAAGGTCAGTATCTGCTCTAGCTTTCCTCATGACAACCACCAACACTAGGCTTTCTGTTCAAACAAATGAAAACCAGGCAACCACTTGACTCCATTAAGTCTAAAGGCTCCCTTTTTCTTCTTCTTCTTCTTCTTTTTCTTTGTTGACAAAGTCTCAAAGATTTAAGTGCTATAAAAATCATTAATTTGCAGGTTAAGTGCCATGAGATCGCATTATTAATCCCACAAGAGCCTGTTGTAAATATTATTTATTATTCATGTTCCCAGCTAGTTGTCCCAATTGTGCATGAGCTAGATATATGATGAATGAAAAATTGTTATGCATTCTAATCAGAGCTTTACCACATCTGAGATCATGTGGATTTCCACTCACAATGGAGCCTTATCTGGCCTTAGTGTTGAAATTAACCAGCCATCCTTGGTACTTTCATAGCAAGGGATTCAAGAAAGAACATAATGAACGCGCTTCCTTTTGGTTCACTGCACAATCTTCAATCAATCTACTCCATTGGCAGAGGTCTCTTTCCAAGTCTTTTTCCAACAAGAGGAGGGCATGTATTAATGGAATTCTTCAAACCCATTCAATCTTTCTCCTTCGAGTCCAGCTACTTGTCTGACTGTGATCATCATCGGTCTTTCTTTGAGCAAACACAACTCTCTCTCTCTCTCTCAAATCATTGACCCTCTTCTTGTTGTTAAGAAGTCTACAATTAAAACATATAGCATCTTTCCCCTTCCGAGTCCTGCTACTTGTCTGCTTGTGATTACCACTGATCTTATTTCTTTTAATTGAGAAAATCCTAATCTCTCTCTCAAGTAGTTGAAACTCCACCATTTTATCATAGAATGAGAAAAATATATGAAGAATCCCAACATCTACTAGGAACCTAGCAACTTCCTGCAGCAGGCGAGAGACCAACCAGATCTAAGTAGTCTTTTTGGCAGTCTTTCGTTCCAATTGGATATCGATGCCCATTTTATATTTGCATCAAGCACCCTAAGTTTTAGGAAAATAGAAGCCCATAAACCCCTGCTACCTGATCTAGCACAAGTCCAGAGTACATTTAATGGCATGATTGGTGTGTAGGACCACTTGGACTTCGGTGTGCCACCAGCCGGCCAGTTTGGACCCGGTCCTCTTGTTGACCTGACGAACCGGTCGTCCCACCGAGGGTCAAGGGAGTATAAATTTTTGTCGACCGGAGGATGTTGACCAGTAGATCAAATAAACATCTTCTTTTCGTAAAGCGTTCCCATCGCATTTTGGAAGTCTAATTAGTCGCCCATAAAGCAATCAAATCTTTGCGAGATCTGTGACTCTTTTAGACTGAGTTTCGGATCAAGAATATCCAACCAACATGTTTTTAATGTTAGGATTTTTTTTTTTTTGAACTATAATAGTTATTCTTTAATTAAAATTTAGATTAATTAAATATCAAATTAATAGAGCATTCTATATAATCTCATTATGGATAGTGATTGTCATTTATATCATTTTAGATATCAGTATTATGAATATGCGATTTTAATAGATAAAATATACACTAAATTGTTTATCACAAAGAAAAATCTCTATTCTTTTCCTACAAATATTGTGGTTAATCACACACAAAATTCTAGTTATTCATATTATGACAAGTTTCAAATCATGATTACAATTTCACATATTTAATATAAAATATTTGCATTATTCTAGAATTTTTTTATTCCTTCTTTTATTCAGTTTTGTTTTTTTTCCCATACTACCCTTTTTTCAATTGATTGGAAATGCAGGAAGCAAATTACTTCCCCTAGTTTATCAATAAGGAAAGAAAGAAAGAGTGCGAATAAAAGAAGAGGGGGGAAGGGATGATAGATCGAGTTGGCAGAAATTCAGAACAAGACCGGATTAATGATAGGCTTAGATAGAAAATAATACAACTATTAAACAGTAGCAAGTAGCAGGAGCAAGAAGAAGAATGGACGCCAAAGTATTTAATGCCCATGAAATGCCTTGATCAAACAAAGTTGCTTCCATTGGCTGAACAAGCTCCTTGATATAGCTGATCCAGCATCGTCAGAATAAATGGTAGCGGCGCCTGACGGAGACCCCCTCAGCCTCCGAGGCCCCTCGGCCTCGATATCAGTATTGGCCTCGCCAGGCACCAGACTTGACTCACTCTTCGTATCTCCAAAATGTCATTCAACTTTTCAGCTTCACCTTGCATCGGGTCAACTCGACCATCGAGGTCCCGAGGACCCTTCGGCCTTGGACTCTATAAACAGTATCTCAACCTCCAAGACCCCCGGCCTCGGACTACATGAACAGTATCTCAACCTCCGAGACCCTCTCAGCCTCGGACTCTATGAACAGTGCTCGGTACGTGGTTTGGCCCTTGAGCCCAGCAACCTATAGCCTCGGGCCACCTAGCATGCCCACGTGGTCCGCCGCACATCCGTAGCAGCGTGTGGCCATACCTCATAACGGCGTATGGTCCATCGCACATCTGCAACTGTGCATGACCATACCCGTTACAGCGTACGATTCACACCCGCCTGCAACTGCGCGCGGTCACATCCTACAACGGCGCGCACCAGCACAACTACAGCCGCCAAACACCTGTGAAGCTATACTGGCAGGTAACGCAGGACGCCTCCGACACGCACGGTGACGGTACGATCCGTCACTGTCAACCTCACCTTTTTTCCGTTATTGGATGAGGTATCTCGAAATCAGCGATCTTCTGGAACGAAAGATGGATCTTCAAACAGGTATAAAAGCGCACACTCTCGCTGTAAGTAAGATCCCAGAACTCGGGTTTTCTAGCTTCTTCCCACTAGCTAAACCCCAACTTTCTAGCTTCCTTCCGCTAGTTAGTTCTCGTCTGTTCCCGGATGACTAACTTGAGCGTCGGAGGGTCCCCATCGGAGCATCCGGTCTTCGGGGACTTTTCTTGCAGGAGTCCAGCGAGGAGGACATCCGTTTTTCCGGCGTCTGAAGAAAGTGACTCGGCGTCAACAGATTGGCGCGCCGGTAGGGGGGGGGTAAGAGAAAGATTTCGAACCAGCAATCTACAACCTCCCTCTCCCGAGCTCTTGGGCCATGGTGACGACCCGTGCTAGAGGGGTCTCGCAGCTTGCTGGGGGGCAGCGTCAAGGAGCTGATCCACTGGCGGTTGGCCCCTCAGCTCCCCCAGCCGGTGTCCCTGCACCGCCGCATCCTCAGGCGGCTGGACCTTCCGCTCCCCGATCGACGTCTCTGCGCCTCCTCCAGCAGCTCCAGGAAGACCGGCTTGCCGCCCTAGCCACGCAAGTCCAGTCCTTGGCGGCAACGGTTCAAGGTCTACAGCACCAGCAGGCGGCCGCGCGGCAGCCAGAGCCATTCCCATCAATTCCGGGGTGGTGCAACCCAGCCAGCATTCCTCTTGGAGGAGATCGCCGGTCCCGGAGCTCGCCACCGCCATGCTTCGCCCAAGCCTCACCACGGGGAGCCTCCAAGAGACCCCGATCGCCTTCTCGTCACGCCAGTGTTTCTCCCAAGTGGCGGCACGAGAAGGAGCAGAGCGCCCTCGCGACATCGCCATCACTCTTCCCCATCCTCAGAGTCCTCGGGGGAGGGGTCCTTCGATGGCAGGATAGCCCGTCGAGCCGAGCGCCGGCTCGACGAGTACAACCAGCGGTTAGAGGAACTCAGCCGCGGATCACTCACCTGCCAGAGGCGACTATGACAGCCGACCTCCGCTGTCCCACCGTATCATGGAAGAGCCCATCTCCACCCGGTTCCGTCTCCCTTAGCTGGATCCATATGATGGGACCACGGATCCCCTGGACCACCTAGAAAGTTACAAGGTTCTTATGCAGGTCTAGGGGGCAACCGATTCGCTCATGTGCATCGCCTTCCCTGCCATCCTGAAGAAAGCTGCCCAAGCCTGGTACTCTCGCCTGCCGCCGCAGAGTATCGATTCTTTTCGCCAGCTAGAAAGGGCCTTCTTGGCCCATTTTGATGCCTGCCGGAAGATTCCAAGGGTAGCTGACAGCCTCTTCTCTGTCCAGCAGAAGAGCGGCGAGTCCCTGCGAGACTACGTCGCTCGGTTCAAGGAGGCAGCCCTGGAAGTCTACAATCTTGAGGACTCAGTGGCCACTTTGGCATTGAAGCGAGGGCTCCGTCCGTCTCGCTTCGCATACTCCCTTGACAAGAAGCCGCCCGGCTCCTACGCGAACTCTTGACCCGGGCCCAGAAGTATATCCGCACCGACGAGGCTGATTCCTCTCGGCGCGAGGCTAGCGGGAGTGTCCTCAAGAAGCCGACTCGCCCTGAGCCTGCTGAAGTCCGACCCAGGAGCCCGAGCCTCCCCGCCGACCAGACAACCATCCTCGAGCTCCTGCACAGAGGGACGGTCCTTACACCCCTCTGCTTGCTCCCATCTCCCACATCTTGCTGGAGATAGAGGGTGAGTCGTACCTACCACGCCCTCCTCCATTGAACCCAAAGATTCCCCGCAACAAGAATTTGTACTGCCGCTACCACCGAGATCACGGCCACGACACCGACAACTGTCGCCAGCTGAAGAAGGCGATAGAGGATCTTATCCAGCGTGGCCACCTGGGAAGTTCGTTCAAAGGAACAACCTGGATGCTCCTGGTCCGTCGGTGCCTCCGCCACCGGTGATCGACAATGCTCCAACTGAGAAGACGGTGGCGATGATTTCCTGGGGCAGGTGGCCCGCCCAAGAGGCCGAGGGGGAGGGGGAGTTAGATCCTGTAATCCCTTTTTCCAAAAGGGACTTAGAGGGGGTGGTAAATAAAAATGATGATAGCATCGTCGTGTCCATGACGATCGCTAAACATCCTGTAAAAAGAATTCTGGTTGATAGTGGGAGCTCGGTGGATGTTTTGAATTATGATGCTTTTGTTCGCATGAACCTGTCACCCGACCTGCTTCGGCCTGTCGCCACCCCCTGATGGGGTTCACTGGAGATTCCGTGAAGGTCGAGGGGAGATCACTCTTCCTATCACGGCTGGCATTGCCCCGCGCCAAAGTACAGTCTTCATGAGCTTCCTGGTGGTCCGGGTACCCTCGCCTATAATGCTATCCTCGGAAGACCTGGGCTTAATCTTTTGGACGTTGTCATCTCCACCAAGAGGCTCCTCGTGAGGTTTCCCACCAGTGAAGGAGTTGGGGAGATGCGGGGGAGCAGAACCTGCCCCCACTTTGCTGCCACATGGCCCCTAGTCCACAGGGGTGATGCCTGCACCTGCACCAGAAGCGCTGGACCCCCGGGACCTAGAGAAGAGGAGAGCCGGCCGAGCGCCTGCTGGCCTTCCCTCTTGGGAGGACCCAGCAAGGACAATCCAGATCGGAGCCCTGCTCCCGGAGGAAGCCCGCAGCCAGCTCCTCGCTTTCTTGCGAGCCAACGCCGATGTCTTCGCCTGGTCGGCGTCCGACATGCCAGGCATTCCGAAAGAAGTGATCACCCACCAGCTCAACGTCAAGCCAGAGTGCCGACCCATTCGGCAGAAGAAGAGGAGCTTCGCCCCTGACAGACAGAAGGCCGTGGACGAGGAGGTGCGAAAGCTGTTGGCAGCCGGTCACATCCGTGAGGTGCACTACCCCGACTGGCTGGCAATGTCGTGATGGTTCGCAAGGCCAGTGGAAGCTGGAGGATGTGCGTGGACTTCACCGATCTCAATAAGGTGTGCCCCAAAGATAGCTTCCACTGCCCCGGATCGACCAGCTAGTGGACGCTATGTCCGGACATGAAACTCTTAGCTTCATGGATGCATTCTCGGGATACAACCAGATAAGGATGGACCCGGCTGATGAAGAGGCCACCTCCTTTGTTACTGAAAAAGGGATTTACTGCTACAAGGTGATGCTGAAGAATGCCGGGCCACCTATCAGAGGCTGATGAATAAGGTCTTTGAGGACCAGATCGGGCGTAATATGGAGGTGTATGTGGACGATATGCTGACCAAGAGCACCCACGCTGCCGACCACATCGCCGATCTCGCAGAGACCTTCAACAACCTGCCCAGTACCGGATGAGGCTGAACCCCCGCAAGTGTGCCTTCGGGGTTGCAGCAGGCAAGTTTTTGGGCTTTATGGTAACTCAGCGGGGATCGAAGCCAATCCCGATAAGATTCGGCCATTTTGGATATGAGGCCCCAGCTAATAAAAAGAAGGTACAGCCTAACCGGAAAGGTGGCGGCCTTGAGTCGCTTCATGTCAAGATCGGCAGAAAGGTGCCTGCCCTTCTTTAAGGCGCTACGCAAGGTCAACAGCTTCGAGTGGACAAAGGAGTGTCAGGATGCCTTCGAGGAATTGAAGCAATTTTTATCCACTCCCCCGCTGTTGTCCAAGCCGAGGGGCGGGAGGAGCTCTTTCTGTATCTTGCAGCCTCCCCCGAGGCCGTCAGTTCTGTGCTCATGCGTATGGATGCCGACGGAGTGCAGAAGCCGGTCTACTACACCAGTAAGGTGCTTCATGATGCCGAGACCAGATATTCTAGGACCAAGAAGATCATCTTCGCCCTGGTGGTCTCTGCCCAACGCTTCCGACCCTATTTCCAAGCTCATCCCATCGTGGTGCTCACGGACCAACCTCTTCGGACCATCTTGTCCCATCCTGACACCTCTGGTCGGCTAGCCAAGTGGGCCATCAAGCTAAGCGAGTTTGACTTATCTATCCGCCAAGGTCTGCCATGAAGTCCCAAGTGTTAGCTGATTTCTTGGTCGAGTGCACTTGGGCCGAGGAGTGTTCGGAGGAATCGCGTCCGGAGGCGCGCATAGAGTCCTCCTCGGCCGAGGAGGCAGAAAAGGAAGACTGGATCTTGCACGTGGATGGAGCAGCAAATTCTCAGGGAAGCGGAGCCGGGCTCATCCTTGCGAGTCCCGAGGGGGAGGTGGTGGAGTATGCCCTTCGGTTTCTGTTCCCAGCCACTAATAACCAGGCAGTATGAAGCCCTATTGGCGGGATGAAGCTGGCCAAGGAGCTCGGTGCGGAGCGTCTGAGGGCCTTCACGGACTCCTAGCTTGTCTCCGGGCAGGTTGCTGGGGAGTATGAAGCCAGAGACCCGACCATGTCTCGTTACTTGAGCAAGGTGCAATCCCGAGCCTCTCGGTTCTCTTACTTCGCGTCAGCTATATCCTCGGCGAGAATGCTAGGGCCGACGCACTGTCCCGTTTGGCCACCTCGGCCGATGGGACCCTGGGAAGGACGTATGTGGAGCACTGCAGACCCAAGCATTGAAGCTGCGGATGAAGCACTGCCGGTCGAGCAAGGGCCCTCCTGGATGGACGCCTACGTCCGGTATTTGACCGACGACACTCTCCCTGAAGACCCTGCTGAGGCCAACTGCTCAGGTGGGGCCCCGAAGTTCCTGATGATGGACGGAAGCTTTATCGAAGATCATTTTCATACCCGGTCCTCAAGTGCGTCGGACCAGCCGAAGCTGACTACATCTTGCGGGAAATCCATGAGGGTATCTGCGGGAGTCATCTGGGGGGCAGAGCCCTAGCTTACAAGGCCCTGCGACAGGGGTACTACTGGCTGACCATGAGGGAGGATGCGGCCGAGCTTGTTAAGAAGTGTGATAGCTGCCAGCACCACGCCAATATTCAGCGACAGCCGACATCTCAGCTGACCCCCCTGGCGTCGCCTTGGCCCTTCGCCCAGTGGGGTATGGACATCTTGGGACCATTCCCTCCAGCTTCGGACAGCGCAAGTTCCTCCTGGTGGCCATCGATCACTTCGCCAAGTGGATTGAGGCCGAAGCCCTTGCTAAGATCACTGAGAGCAAGGTGAGATCCTTCTTTTGGAAGTCTATCATATCGGTTCGGGCTACCACACACTCTGGTCACCGACAACGGCCGGCAGTTCGACAACGCACCCTTCCGAGGATTCTGCACCGAACTCGGCATCCATCAGAGATTCACTTCCGTCGGACACCCTCAAACCAATGGAGCGGCCGAGGTGACCAATCGCATCATTCTCCAAGGACTGAGAACCCGACTGGATGATTGCAAGGGACGGTGGGTGGAGGAGCTCCACAATGTGCTATGGGCCTACCATACAACGCCACGAGCCCCCACCGAGAGACCCCGTTCAGCCTGGTCTTTGGGTCCGAGGCTGTCATCCCAGTGGAGATAGGCTCCCCGAGTCCTCGGGTGGAGTCATATAGTGAGGAAGACAACCGACCGGCTGCGAGCCAACCTCGACCTGGTGGAGGAGGTGCGAGACCGAGCGCGGCTCCAGATGGCGGTCTACCGACAACGAGCTGCTAAGTATTACAACGCCCGCGTGCGCCCCAAGACTTTCCTGCCGGGAGACCTGATCCTTCGACGAGCCGAGGTCTCAAAGCCAACGGAAGGAGGCAAGCTAGCTCCGAACTGGGAGGGGCCCTACCGGATCACCGAAGCACTCCGTCACGGAGCATACAAGATTGAAGAGCTGGATGGGAAGCTGCTCCCTCGGACGTGGAACGCTGACAACCTTCATCGGTATTATCAGTAGTGCATTTCCTTCTTACATTAAATACCATGCTTGTATTCCTTTGGGCTTTCGCCCCTCATTTCATATTAATAAACTTGAGTTCTAGTATCTCAGTTTTTCAACTGAAAGCCCTGGGCCAGCTAGACACAAAGCCCAATGTACCACTGGCAGAGTGATGTACCATCGGCTCACAACAACAAGCCCGACCCCGGTCGGCACCAAAAGCCCGAGGCCAGCTCGCACTGAAAGCCCTGGGCCAGCCAGGCACAAAGCCCAGTGTACCACTGGCAGAGCGATGTACCATCGGCTCTCAACAACAAGCCCAACCCCGGTCGGAACCAAAAGCCCGAGGCCAGCTCGGCACTGAAAGCCCTGGGCCAGCCAGGCACAAAGCCCAGTGTACCACTGGCAGAGCGATGTACCATCGGCTCTCAACAACAAGCCCGACCCGGTCGGCACCAAAAGCCCGAGGCCAGCTCACACTGAAAGCCCTGGGCCAGCCAGGCACAAAGCCCAGTGTACCACTGGCAGAGCGATGTACCATCGGCTCTCAACAACAAGCCCGACCCCGGTCGGCACCAAAAGCCCGAGGCCAGCTCGGCACTAAAAGCCCTGGGCCAAAGGCACAAAGCTGTACCACTGGCAGAGCGATGTACCATCGGCTCTTAACAACAAGCCCGACCCCGGTCGCACCAAAAGCCCGAGGCCAGCTCGGCACTGCAAAGCCCTGGGCCAGCCAGGCACAAAGCCCAGTGTACCACTGGCAGAGCGATGTACCATCGGCTCTCAACAATAAGCCCAACCCCGGTCGGCACCAAAAGCCCGAGGCCAGCTCGGCACTAAAAGCCCTGGGCCAGCCAGGCACAAAGCCCAGTGTACCACTGGCAGAGCGATGTACCATCAGCTCTCAACAACAAGCTCAACCCCGGTCGCACCAAAAGCCCGAGGCCAGCTCGGCACTGAAAGCCCTGGCCAGCCAGGCACAAAGCTCAGTGTACCACTGGCAGAGCGATGTACCATCGGCTCTCAACAACAAGCCCGACCCCGGTCGGCACCAAAAGCTCAAGGCCAGCTCGGCACTGAAAGCCTGGGCCAGCCAGGCACAAAGCCCAGTGTACCACTGGCAGAGCGATGTACCATCGGCTCTCAACAATAAGCCCAACCCCGTTGGCACCTAAGCCTGAGGCCAGCTCGGCACTAAAGACCTGGCCAGCCAGGCACAAAGCCCAGTGTACCACTGGCAGAGCGATATACCATCGGCCCCTAGAAGCCCGAGTTTACCTCGGCCCCTCCTAGCCGATGCTCCATCGTCCCCAGAAGCCCGATCTGCCTCGACCTTCCGAGTCCGATGCTTCCTCAGCCCCCAGAAGCCCATCTCCCTCGGCTCCAGGATCCGATCATACATGGCTAAGTCGAGGTTATTCGGGAATGAATTAAAGGTTGCTCCTCGGCGCCGACGAAGCCCCTAAGGGTCCCACGTCAGCAACCAAGGGACTTGGGGTAGAGGTTACAGTTGGATAAAGATAATTTTCATTGAAGAAAAATTGTACTTCATTAATTGAAGTGTTTACAAAACGCCGACCAAGTCGGACTTGCAAAAAATAAAAAAGTACAACTTAAAGCTCAAGGTTCGGCCGGTGCGGGCTCGTCGTCCGAGGCAACTTCGGAAAGACGCTCCGGCTCGACCTCAAGGGCCTGAGGGAGGTTCAGGTCTCGGGCGACTTTTTCCTTTCCGCACTGAACCCTTGGAGATACGCATCCGCCGAAGCTTCGGCCATCGTTCGCATAGCGCTCGGACGCCCTGAACTCTTCTATGGCCCTGGCAGCCCTAGCCTCGACAGCTGCCTCCACCTCAGCGGCTCGAGCCCCTTTCTCCGCAGCTAGAGACGCTGTCGCTGCCCTCTCGGCCTCCTGGGCATGACTTCCTTCCTCCTCAGCCTTCTTTGCCCTCTCCTCGGCCTCGTCCCGATTCTCGGCCGCCTGAATGGCCATGGTCAATTCGGCAATGTGCAGGTCTCTTGCTGCGACGGCGCCTTCGGCCTCCATCAGCTGGTTGAGTGCTGCCCGCAAACGGTTGGCGTCAGCCTCTGCCCGGCTCTCGGCCACCTTTATCTCATCGGCCCGGGCAACCCTAGCCGATTCTAGGGCCCTCTCGAGCGAGCCTCTTCGGCCTCCTGCTGGGCCTCCCGCATGAGGGTCTTTCCCCCATGGATGACCTCCCTTGTAGCCGCCAGGGAGTTCGCAAGCTGCATGCAAGCCTCATGTCAAAAAAGACTACTCACTTTAACCAGGGCTGCGTAGGACTCTCGGAAGAACGTAGCCGCCTCAAATGGCTAAGTTCTTCCTGGACCTCGGGCACGATGACTGGTGAGATAAGCCGCTCCGCCCAGCGCCCATCGTTCAAAATGGAGTCCCGAGGTGGCCTCGGTCTGACTCCATTTCCTCTAGTAGCCTCGGCGGTTTCGGACTCGGCGCGTGGAGGGCTGCTTGTTGGTGTCCGCTCAGGGGGCGGACTTGCTGCCCCTGATGGTCCCTCACCCCAGCTCCTTGTTGCCTCGGCGAGGGCTGGTCCGCTGGGAGCAGGGGTCTCCTCCGCTGTCGCCGGCTCCTCCGTGGCCGGCTCCTCCGTCGTTGCCCCCTCGGCCACCATCCTTTCTGGCGGGGTGTCGGCCGTCAGATCGATCTCGGGGCGGCCGAAGGCTCTTGTGGTACGGGTGGCTTGGGCACCCGCACTGTTGGACGTTTCGAGGCCAGTGTTTGCTGCCCCTCGCTCGGCCCTCCTGGGCCTTTCTTGGCGGCGGCCCTCTTGAGTTTAAGGGTCGGGACCTTCATAGCTGTACAGCATCAGTCGGGGTCAATAAAAAAAAACGAATGAAACAAGAAGACTACTTGACTAAGTATGGAGGTGGCTTACTCACGGGTGGAAGATGAGACCCGCCGACTGGAGGTTCTCCTCTGTTAGAAGCAGGTTGTACCGAGGGATGTCGATAGTTAACAACCGCCCCAACGCTTCTTTGTCTCCATGAAGGACGGTGGAATTCATGTTACCTCGGAGGTCGGGGTCCCCCCATCGGGGCTTAACCTGGTCCAGATTGATAAAGAAAAATCAGGATTTCCATCCCTTGATGGAAGTAGGAAGAAGAAGTTTGAGGACTTGGCCGGGTCAGGCTGGAACAGCCACCAACCCTTTTGAGCCCGAAGGATGTAGAAAGAGCGAAAGAGGGAGATTCGAGGGGTAATGTGGAGGTGATGGCAAAGGATGATGAAGGCACAAACGGTCCGAAGGGAGTTTGGGACCAGTTGAGAAGGGGTCAAGGAGTAATACTCAAGGAGTTTAATAAAAAAAAGAGAAAAGGTAACGGAGGCCCACCCTCAGAGACATTTCATAAACAGCCACTCGGCCGGGTCGAGAAGAATCACTCTATCATCGGGAGTCGAAAGAAAGAGCCCGACATCCCGGGGGATTTGGTAATGGGCCGGATATTCGCCAAATCCTGGCCTGTTACTATGGAGGCGGTCCCCTCTAGGGATTCCGCCCCCCACCCTAAGGAGGTGCTGGCCCTCGTCCGGCGTCTCCTCGATGGGGCCCTGCCAGCCGCCACCGGGCGTCTCCCTGCAGGAGCCCCGCCGGCGACCTATCGCCGACCCAGAGGGGTGCGGTCCTCCGAATCGGAGGACCACTCAAGAGGAGGTGAAGGAGAAGGAGAAGCTCGAAGCCTCTCAGAAGAAGATCCTCTAAATTATCCTCCGAGGTTCAGGAGTGGGAACTCATTGCTAGAAGAAGAAACAGATTGTAGTGAAGTCAGGATGCAGAAGTTCAGAGGAAGAAGACAACGATAGCAGGAGCAGTGTGGCCAGATTCAACCCACTCCCGGGTTTTTATTAAGTTTCAAATCATCCCTCCTTGTCTCGTCAGCCACGTGGACCCCCACCATAGGCTGGGTTGCCTCGGCAATCGCTCAGCGCGTGATACGATCTGCCTCCAGCCAATGATGGGACACCTCTGACGTCATCGTTATGATGGGCAATGATGGCGCCATCTTTTCTCACGGACTTCGAAAGATCAACCTTGCCTCGAGGACGATTGCGCAGATCGGGTGGACGGTAGTGGCCGCCCCTTCACATCCCCCATGTCACCTAAAGTCATTACAACGCCCAGAGACACGTGTCCGGGGTAGTTCGCAAAGGACGGGGATCAGCCGTTGGGGAGGTGACACCTCTTTCGCCTTGCTGGGGTGGGCCCGTTTCATCTCAGGGTGAGGGGGCATCTGATATGGCTGATCCAACACCGTCAGAATAAACGGTAGCGGCGCCTGACGAAGACCCCCTCGGCCTCGAGGCCACCTCGGCCTCGGATATCAGCATCGGCCTCTCCAGGCACCAGACTTGACTCACTCTTCGCATCTCCAAAATGTCATTCAACTTTCCAGCTTCACCTTGCATCGGGTCAACTCCGACCATCGAGGTCCCGAGGCCCCCTCGGCCTCGGACTCTATGAACAGTATCTCAACCTCCGAGACCCTCCGGCCTCGGACTGCATGAACAGTATCTCAACCTCCGAAACCCCCTGGCCTCGGACTGCATGAGCAGTATCTCAACCTCCGAGACCCCCTCGGCTCGGACTCTATGAACAGTGCTCGGTATGTGGTCTGGCCCTTGAGCCCAGCAACCTATAGCCTCGGGCCACCTGGCATGCCCACGTGGTCCGCCGCACATCCGTAGCAGCATGTGGCCATACCTCATAGCGGCGTATGGTCCATCGCATGTCTGCGACTGTGCATGACCATACTCCGTTACAGCATACGATTCACCACCCGCCTGCAACTGCGCGCGGTCACATCCTACAACGGTGCGCATCAGGCATAACTAGCCGCCAGACACCTATGAAGCCATACTGCAGGTAACGCAGGACGCCTCCGACACACACGGTGATGGTACGACCCGTCACTGTCAGCCTCATCTTTTTATCCATTATTGGACAAGGTGTCTCGAAATTAACGATCTTCTGGAACGAAAAGATGGATCTTCAAACAAGATAAAAGCGCATACTCTCGCTGTAAGTAAGAATCCCAGGAGTCGGGTTTTCTAGCTTCTTCCCACTAGCTAAATCCCAACTTTCTAACTTCTTTTCGTTAGTTAGTTCTCGCCTATTCTCGGGTGACTAACTTGAGCGTCGAAGGGTCCCCACCGAAACATTCGGTCTTCGGGAACTTTTCTTGCAGGAGTCCAACAAGAAGGACATCCGTTTCTCCGGCATCTGAAGAAAGTGACTCGACGTCAACACTTCTCATCTTCCACGATTAAACACTTGAGTAGGATCACTATTTGTCAAGTAGGGGAACCATGATTGCATTCTTATGTTATTTAATTATTGAGGAATAATTGACAACATGCTAGCTTATTGTATTATGCTTGTGAGTTATTTGCTATCTGGCATGATCTTATCTGCAGTGATTTCTATCACCTATCCATATTTATGTAATTTTCTTTAATTATAAATTAAAGCTATTATTATTTTTTTTATACATTCAGATGATCACACCAATATAGGATGAGTCAAACCCAATATATTAGATTACAAAATTTGGGTTAGAATAAAAAGACATGGGACTCTCAGCTTTCAACTCCAAAAATCAGAGTGATAGACCATCCTAACGGCTAATCAGTCTGCTGCTAAGTTAGCTTCCTTATATATATGCCAAATATGAACGCAGTGAGCTTCCTAAAGGAGAGAACGAATATCGTAAATCAAGGGGTTGGTAGGCAGATGATCCCAGTGGTTAGTATAGAGCCAACGAATCATAGTAATAGCATTTCTCTCAATAATAAGACTACGGGTGTTTAGGTTACGAATGGCACAAGAAATACCGGCATAAGAAATACCAGTCCAAGCAGTATATAATTCTGCTATAAGCATCGAGAAGTTAAGAAGATCAAATCCATCAGTTGCCAATGTCACACCATCTGATCTTGAATCATAAAAGCTGATCCAGCATATTTATCTCGGATACATTCATCAAAATTAATTTTGATAGATTCTTATGATGAAAGCTTTCAAGAAATAAAGATGATTCATCGATGCGTTATCAAGATAGTATGAAAATTTTATAGGCTAAGACTATTAGAACAGCTTCATGAAATGTGTATTTCGCCGATAAGAAGAAGGCTACTTGACAAAAGCTGTCACCATCCTTTAATGAACCGAGTAATTAAAAACACAGCCGATCGATGGCCTTAGCATGACGACAATGCCAGATTGTGATGCGGCGCTGATAGCTTTGCCCCCAGGGAGCCGAGCCCTCTCGGTGAGTGGATGAAGCACAAGGAAAGGGACCTCGACTTTACCTAATAAAAGTGAAGTCTATAAAATAAAAAGTATTACTCAAAAGTGGCCTCGTCGAGGCTCTCAAACGGTTGCCATGGGAAGCAGATTGAACAGGGAAGTGGGTCTCTGATCTGGTGGCTCTGGCGTAGGGTTTCGTGGAGATATTTCCACCGAACGAAAAGGAGATTCCCTGCAAGGGACTTGGATAATCGTTTGCGTGCAAGCTCCTGCCTTGTTGACACCTGCAACAGAGCCAGTTCTCTGGAATTCGGTTCTTGCCACCTTCTTGGTTCAGGAAACATGGCTTAACTTGACACGTGGCAGCTCATGAAAACTTGAAGGAATTTGGAGCTGAGTTTAATTATCCTCCACCTGCGTGCCAAGCTACCGATCACCATATACTTGAGTTCTCAAGGTTCAATTGATCCTTAGTTATTACAGTTTAATTTATTATATTTAAAAGACATTAAATATAATAGCTAACGTACTATACTATCAATCAATTGAGATATTTATATCAGGATAATATAGTAGTAACTATTCTATTAATTTTTAATTAATTTTATGTGGTGGGACATCGTCGTAAAACAAGGCTACACTGAGACACTCAACAGCTAAAAGTTTGGGAATCAATTGAATTTTGAGCGAAAGTTGAAGGATCAAAAGTATTTTTTTTTCAAGTTAGATTGTGACTTAGGAAAAATACAAAAGATGAATTTTCTGATGTCTTGAACCTAAAAGATTTGTGACTAAGATTATGTTCACCTTTAGCACCATTCGATTACGAAACCACAATCACTATCATCCTGGCCCTTAATTATAGGCCATGCATACGATTCTCGTGCCCCCTGGGAATTCCCAACTTGTGTGCTGGGTTCGCTGGCGACTTATTTCCTTCTCCCCAACCAAAGCTACGGTAATCGCTAAAGCAGCCTATTTTTGCTTTTGGCTCACAGCCTCTCTCATCGGCAACAGCTGTATCCAAAAATTTTCTTCCGCCCGAGTCGGCGCCGAGATCTTTACCGACGCCGACGCTTGCCTCCTTGCCGTCGACGGAGGTTTCCTCCCAATTGATTGGAAGCCAGCTGCCGTTCCCTTCCGACAGCGTGCGGACAAACCCAGCATGGCATTCTGAATTAGATTACGAAACCCAAAAAAAAAAAAAAAATTCTACTCTGAGATGCCGCAAGCACCGAAACAGGAGATTCTTCGGTCCTCAAGACCCCATCGTTTCCAGTTTCCATTCGGATTAAAACAAAAACAAAGAACAAAAAAAAAAAAAAAAAAAAAAATAGAACTAGAAACACATCGGAGCAGGACATTCCCTGTCTTCTCTGCCAACCATATCCGCAAGAACTTGTCCCATACGCCGATCTCCGGCAATCTATGGTCCATCGGTCGTTTCCACTCTTGTACCGCGTATTAAAAATTAAGCTACCATTTTGTTGAAAGAGATTCATGTGGTATCTAGCTAACAAAATAATAATATAAGTTCAGCACGGAATAACCCGTAAAATATGCATCTAAACAGTATAAGCCTCTGCAGAAAAGAAACAAGAAGAGAAAAAGTGCAAGGGAAATAAAAGCTCAGACAACCACCCAACCAGCACTCCAAGACTCATTGACAAGTAGTACTCACCTTCCACACTCTCCAACAACCAAACATACCAGAAAGTGGAGAGAAGTAAATAACATAGATTTACTTCGCACTTTCCATGTATTCATTCACACGCGAAGCAGCTGAAGTAATCATCCACCTCAAGCCCGGCCGACCAGCGGCTGGCGGCGGTAGTATACTCCGGCGTGGCCGCCACGCTTTGCTGGAGCCGGAGCTGCTCGTAGAACCTTTTGATGAACTCCTCTGCGGCCCGGTCCACGTGCCCGTCGGCTTCCCATCCTCCTCCCGTGTGGGGAAGGGCGAGTCCGTTATCCTCAGCTGCCGCACCATCGCCGGGCTCCTCCCGAAGTTGCTCCAAATGGGGGCCGGCGATGGCGATGCCATTACCGACTCAGCGTCGGAAACCTCCGAGTTGAGGATCTCGAAGGCCTTGGTAATGGCGGCGACGTCGTAGTTATACAAGTCGTGGCGGTGGCGGTTCTTTCGCTTGGCGGCGTAGGCGGGGGTGTTGCTGCAGCTGAACTCCACTCCCTGGGGTCGTAGAAGGAGAGGTTGGGATCCATATACCAGCAAGAGAACCCCGAGGAGGCGGGGGCGGCCCTGTTGTGGTGGTGGTGGAAGGTCATGAGGTTGCCGAGGGCTTTTCCGGCGATCTTGCCCCGGTGGAGGAGGAGGTGGATGTCTAGCATGAGCTTGCGCTTGGAGATGCCTCTGCGGAACATGTAGTACGCCACCCTTACGATGCGCCACAGCCGCTTCGTCAAACTTGATTCCATCTCGGCCGTGGCTGCAGCCTCTGTCTTTTCTCCTGTTTCCATTTTTCCTCGAGGGCTTTCTGAAAAAAATCTGGGGAGAATTTAGAGAGAAAGGAGAGAGAGAGAGAGAGAGAGAGAGGAGGAGGAGGAGGATTTAATCCGTTGGTTGGATGCGAGTGAGCGCAGGGGAAGGGTGGGGGTGTATATAAAGAACGTAAAGCGAGAGAGGCCCAGAAAAAATGGGCGGGGCTTTTTTAATGGGAAAATTGATGATCGGAATTGTGGTGGGATTTTGTTTGTAATAATTGAGACACAAATTACCAGAAAGTCCTCAATCAAGAGAAGATCAGAGATTGGGGGGGGGCGCTCGAAATGGCGGCTAGATTGAAACGTGGCGGGTAAACGCGGCATATTAAGCTGAGTTAGCGATTTTAATGGGCAAGTAAAGGGCTTTTGTGGTAATTAATCTTGGTTGGAGTACCTCAGAAGTGTGGGCGGGCGTAAATGGCTGCCAACTGTCAAAGCGAAGGTGCGCGGGTCCGGCACAAATGTGATGCGTACACCTCCGCGTGCCTTAGTCCGAAAGGGAATCAGAACCGCTTATTTGATGGAACTCCGTGTTCGTTCCCGATGGACCGATCGGCCAGCAAGCAAAACTCCCCTCCATTCCTTTCTTGTATAATTTATACAAGCCGCCCCCGCAGGGTTTATTAAAATTAATTTTAATAATTATATGCAGCAATAAATTAGCAGGCTTTGTTTTTATTATTTATAAAATTAATAAAGCTATAGTAGCGATAGAGGGTTTTGACCTTTTTGACTTTTATGTTTCTATAGCGAAATTGTATGCAGCATGAGTAAATATTTCTATGCTATCAAATCCTTTATATTTAGAGTCTTTCGATTGAGAAAAATTCTATCACTATCATATGTTGCTCCATCAGGATTGCGACAGTCAGTCTTCAAATAATGCGCGTCTAGTTTACCCTATAGAAGGTCTTCATATTTCAAATTCGATATATTTATCGAGAAGCTAATTCGATAGTCGATTGGATGGTGGGCATTGTAATCTATTTTTCTAGTTTTTAGGTTTAAAAGCAGTATAATTTCTATCCTATTATACTTAAATAATTTTTATTTTCTATTTTATCGAAGCTGGCTCACAATATGATCATTTGTCTTTTTTAAATAAATAAATAAATAAATAAGAGCCGCTCAGAATCCTCCCTCTGGCCTTTGAGGACATATATACGAGTCATTGAGAAGGATTTTAAGATCAGCAAGCAACTAATAATCAATTATGTGATATTAACATCCATTCCAAGAAAATTAATAATATATGTCTTTAATTGGAGTGTAAAAAGCAGATAGCTACCCGAAACAAAACTTGTTTAAGAGAATTAAACTATTCCATGAAGACATAATTACCTTATTGCCTTTAAAAAAACAACAAACCAGCCTTTTACTTTCTGTCGAACAGCATCATAATTGCCCCTAACTAAGTATATAATAATTATAAAACTATAAAGAATCTGGTTTCTATTTGCAATATGATAAAGTTTATTGCTTAATGGCCAAGTGAAGAAGAGCTTTAGTTCTTTTGCCTTCTGCCCTCCCATCCTTTAACAAAAGTTGGTAAGCCCGGAGCTCGAGGTGACTTTGGAACCCTTCTCTAGTATTAGGGGTTTGGTTTGGCCTTCTTTCGGTAGCCGGTTGGAATTGGGATGGCAACTACGGCACGCTCCATGGGGTGCTCCTCCGTTGATTAGGTTAACATATTATTAAAATTGGACGACTACTCTTCCAAACATTAATTGCACTTCATAACTATAGCCTTGTTCCAACCACCAGCAGAAAATTTCATTTTGAAAGCTTTGCGGATTTAATTGAATTCATTCTTCTTCTTTCTTTTTTTTCTTACTTGTCTTTGATTTAATGACGCCAATATATGTGGCCCCCCTGTGGCTGTAGGGAGTAGCGCGTTATGAAATCAAGAGGCAATCTATGGGATATGGTGGTTCTACTCTTTATATATATATATCTATCTGATGATCTTTCCCTGGTTCCAATTGGGGTTGTACGTACTAATTAGTACGCAGATTCTCGCAGGACCGTACGTCAACTTTGATAATCTTTGGATGCAATGAATAATGATCAGAGGTACCAATGGTGGATTTCTAGATCCATTACAGCCCATGAGCACTTTCAACATGCGGTGGACCGGACACAGCTTTCATTAAAGTTTAACATGTGCTGCGATCGATCCGATAATTGAAATAAAGTCCATGATGCAGGGCAAACGTAATTAAATCAAGCCGTTAGATATAGGAAACACAAACGCATCTACTGGCGAGACAGCATACCATGGTTTTGAAAAGTGAACCAATCGGCTGATAAAACTGATCCAAGTAAAAATCAATTATCAATTTGATCTGATTTTATTATTAAAATTAATTTTTATATGATTTAATAAAAATTAAAAAACTTATTGAATCGGTCGAGGTTCTAAAGAATTGGTTCAATCTTGGTTTTTAGACTTTTAATTTTGATAAATAAAATTAGGATTAATTTTTTTAAAATTTTAATTTCTCACTTTGGTTTACCTTTAGAAACAATCAATTTATAGTTTTAAAGATTTTTTTCTATAGTTTTAATGTTATATAAATTTTTCTTGAAAATGTATATAAATTTTAAATATTTTTATGATTTAATATTTATATTTTATTATTTTTATATTATTAAATTAAATTTTATTATGACATCATCTAGTTCGATCGAATCGATTTATATGATCGATGACCCATAACCTAAATATCAAGCTAGTTTATTGTCCATTCGGTTTTAAAACATTACCGTATACCAATTATTACTTTAGATTATTTAAGAAGGTTAAAATATACTTTTGATCCTTGAACTTTCACTTACAATTTAATTTTGATTATCAAATTTTCAGCCTAGTGCCTTATGTTTTAAAAATATTGCATTTATAATATCTTATCGCATGAGATTGATTAAAATTGATGAAATAATAAATGTATCATCAATAAATAAATGCATGGATTATTACTTATCCTATGTGGAGCTAAGGTAATAGTGTATATATTGCATTAAGATGACGTATCGGCTATTTTGTTAATTTTAATCTATTCATATAACGAGATATTAAGAATGCAATATTCTTTTAATATAAGGGATTAAACTATGATAACTAAATGTTTAAAAACTAAAATAATTTTAAGGGATAATTTGAGGACCGAAAGTATATTTTCATAATTTTAGAAAACCACACGAAATTTGATGATTATTATAAAAGATAAAAATTTTAGCACTCTATGAAAGAAAAACTTTGGAGGTTAAACCAACAAATGATAGGTACACTATACTCTACATGATTAAACTATAAAATGTCCAATAATTGAATATATGTCGCATAATATTTTATTAAAAAAATAAAAAAATATATACGCTTCAACAAGTAGCTAGTTTCAAGCTAATCCAAACATAACATTACTTTGATGTGACTTTCAATACACCTCTATGACCTATTTTATCCATTTTACAAGAATCAAACTTTAATAAATTCAACATAACATATTAGATCTAATCCTTACAATTTTTAATTTCAATAATTATTAAAAAAAATCAAAGATTGCAACTCTATGCAACTTAATTTGTTCTAATTTAAATAAAACTTTGCTCCCATGTTACAAGTTAGGTCAAAGCTTTAATCCATTTTCGATTCATTTGCCTTTTCAGTTACAAAAATTGGTCCTTCATTAACTCTAACTAGATACCCTTGTTTGAAATCTGGCCTAAGCACCTAACTAACATCAAGCCGGGCCAAATTTTGCCACCTTACATTGATTGATGTGGCTATAGTATTGTCAGCTTGAATAAAAATTAAATGACTATGGAGAGGGATAACTGGTGGAGTTGGTAAAGCTATTGTAGATTAGATACCATTAGACATGCATGGTTATTGTTATTTTATTTCATCTTTTAAATTAGAGGGGAAGGAAACTCAGTTAAAAGTTAATTTAAATGGTGCATATATATATATATGTGTGTGTGTGTGTGTGTGTGTGTGTAATTTATCCATAATCATGCTTCATATGCAGTGCATGTAGTTGACTCGAAGCAATAAATTACTTCCATGGTAGAATAACATACATATCTCTCTTTATTGATCCCATATGACAAAAGACGTAGGACCATGCATACCGTGTGGCATGATTTTTATCAAATAGGTTTTTTTTTTCTTTCTTCTTGGTCAGAAATTAAGGTTCCTCTTTCACCAAGGTCTTTTTGGCAACAAAAATATACAATCGCTTTCATGTGATCTGTTTTGCACGATAACTCTTCAATTCTTTATGTATAATTATAACTATGGATTAAGATTGATAATTAGTGGTAAATTTTGCTTGATTTTTCTGCAAAGGCTTATGACGATTTGCTCGTGTATTAACGTGAAAGGGCCTCGCATAATGAGCAGCGTCGGCATGGTCCTGTGGAAAGAAAATGACTTCCAAACCACATTCAAAAGCATGAAATATCATATCTTTTTCTTTATATATATATATATATATATATATATATATATATAAGATAAATTTTAATATATTTTAATATAATTAAAGTCTAGAATTTGATCATCTATTTTATCATTAAATTTATATGAATTTTAAAGTTATCTAATATTTTTAAATTTTTATTTTTAGGATTTATGAACTATATGAATCCAAGGATGAACAAGTGATCGGATCTAAGCTTAGCTATGCTCGAATGTAGGCAAAACTATTCAACTCAACTTAAGTCAACTCATCTAAGCCTTTTTCCAACTACATGGGATTGGCTACATGAATCTATTTCCTCCACTCTTCTCAATTCAGGACTAAATCAATACTCAAATTACAAATAGTTATATCTCTCTTAATTACTTCTATCCATGTTAATTCAGGTTTACCTCTATTTCTATTATTACCATTGACTATTAAAATATCACTCTTTCTAATTGAAGCATCTAAAGATCTTCGTTATATATATCAAATCACTGTAATTAATTTTTTCTCATTTTATTTTTAATTGGAGCTACTTCTATCATTTCTCATATATGTTTATTTCTAATTCAAACCGCTAAGGTCAATCCTAAGCCCGGGTAAAAAAGAAGGGTTGCATTAGGTTTGACAGCTAATATAAAACTTTGTTAGATCCCTTAAAATATAAAATTTACTATATATATATATATATATAGTAAATTCTATTATGTTCTTGGAATTTTATGGGTGGTGCTGTAAATAATCCTAACTCTAAGGGCCTGAGAGCCTAAGGATATTGTATGGTGGAGTTAGATAATAGTGATTTGATCTCTATTTCCCAAAACAACCACAAAAAAGCATGATAGCTAAAGCCCTAGACACATGTACATAGATACATTTAAATGTAATCAAGTTTAGAATTCAATTATTTTTCTATCTTTGGATGCATATAAATCTTAAAGTCATTCTATTTTTTTTTGCTTTTTCTATCTATGAAATTCATGAAATATATGGATCTAATGATCGGAGAGATGATTAGATTTAAGTTTGATTACATTTGAATGCAATCAAATTTAGGATTCAATCATCTTTTTTATTTTTAAATTCATATGGATTCCAAAGCCACCTTATATTTTCATCTTTAAGATCCTGAAACTGTGTGGATCTAAGGATGAAGAAAGTAATTGAATTTAGACTTGGCTACATTCGAATTTAATCAATTTATAACTCTCTCTTTATAGATATATATTAAAAATTGATCATAAAATGATCAACTAAACTTTGGTTTAGCACTAGCTATTAAACACATGTAAATATGCATAAAAAGTAAGGCCACATGAGATAATCATGAGCACGTACATGAAGTCATGCATCATTGCAATCACAATTTCATTTTTTTGGAATAAACACACTTCGTTCACTTGAGACATTGCTCGATTTTACTTAGCTCACCCGTGGTTAAAAAAAGTAATATTAAATTCATGTTACATCTTATTACCCATCTGATGGTTCATTTAACATGAGATCCTAATTAGAAAAAAAAAAGAAAAAGAAAAAACAGAAAACTACAAATAAAAGAGGTGAAAAGAGGGTTTGAGAATTGATTTCACATAGGTTTTTTTTTAGAAAAATTGTTGAATACTTGTGTCATTTGAAGTTAATATTTGCCAGATCAACTGATATTAGTTGTGCAGTCCAAAAATTTGCTCTTCAATTCAAGATAAGTGTTGAATTTGCATTTAAATTTTATCGGACTGAAATTATTGAAATATATTTATGGTACAAAGATTTTCTTGATATATGCTTGAAAATATAATTTAAAGTACTCTTACATTATTTGAACCTATACAAATTTGTAAGTAACCTATTAAAATCTATAAAAATATTTTAAATTCAAAAAAAATATTATAAAGTACCTTAGGAGCCTCAAATTTTCAAGATAAGAAGGAAAATTATTTCAAAAATGAGAGAAAATGACTTTTTCTCGGCTTAAGAGGATTTTATTTCTTAAATTTTTTTTAAAAAAATAATATAGACAACAGTGTTTTGAATTCTAGATAGTGTTTGAAATAGGGAATAAGAGGGGATATTAAGAGGATAATCCCTTTTATTTTCAAAAGTCATAACTATGAAGGATAGAGGAATAAAGTTAATCAGAGGGATAATCCATGGTTAACCATGGGTTATTCCCTCAATTTATTCCCTAAAAAATGCAGGAATAGCCGGTTATCTCTCCAAATAAGAGTAAAAAATGTTATCATATGAATTTACCTTTTTGCATTTGATATGATAAATGGGATAGCCAAAGGATATCACTAGGGATAGCCAGAGGATAAACTCTATCCGGTATACTTATTCAGAAATAATATTTTTTCTATCAAACACTTCCTTAAATAGGCAGTAGGCAATGGAATGTAATAGATTTGAACGAGGTTTACTGCGTTAAGTTATTTTTTAAGTCATGAAAATAAATAAATTAGGCTTTAACTTTATGTAGGTAAAATATTTATGTTTTTTTTCTTTTTTATCCCCTCATGATTTCCCCATTCATTGCCTAAAGCCCCAGAGTAATCAACAAGAATCACCAAGACCAGCTCTTCTCCATGCTCCTTTTCCACACGGACTCCCTACTCACCCTCGTCTTCCTCCGGCTTTCACCATTCACTTGATCCATATACGACTCATAAAAAACCCCAGTAATGATCGAGCTGTGTTGTTGAGAATCTGCACCATTGCTGCGAGCTTATCCACTATATCAGAGCCAGCGAGACATTACGTTTTATCTCCTCCATTCTTTTCCGAACTAAAGCAAAAGGAAAGCCCTAATGTCCAACTTCCAGGACTGACACACAGTATTGGGAGCTCCCTTTGAGATGTAAGCCAGAGTACCTCCAACTTTGATCATGGTTTTTATCCTCACTTAGAACTATATATTTAAGTGGATAAGTGATTCAAACCTTTTTCCCTCTCGTAGCCAGCCAGATGGGTGATACCGTATTTCCACCATGGTTGCATTTTATGCTTCTAGAACCTTCATAGAAAGAGATTTCGTCTCGACTAATTGGCATATATAGAATATTTTGATCATAAATTACTTTAGCTTTAATATAATATTTATTAACTAATTGGCTTTAAAAGCTTAAGTTGATAAAGGAAAAAAAAAAAAAGAATAACGAATGCATAACAAGTTTAACATTGGTGATAAAAATTTTAATTCAATAAAGAGTTGCATCAAATTTTTGATGAATAAATTTATTATGAAAAAATAAAAGATTCAACTGGTGAAGAAGCATCCCTTTAAATATTGTTGTCATAGAAATTCATTCTCCGACTTGGATGCAGCCTATCTCTGGATCCGGATGCCTGCCTCTTGTTTGGGTGGACCCGCAAAACAGTCCTCATGCAGAGAATATTGGGGATGGCTCTCTATGGAAGACCTTTTGATGCTCAAGTCAGTAGAGATTCACAACAAGCAGATATGAGGAAAAGGCTTTTACAGAAGAGTCCCTCATGAATAGCTTCTTAAGGAGTCAAGAGCTCTGCTTGAGCTTCAATGGAGTTTTCAATAAAAGAGTGAGCATACTTGAAGAATTTTTGGATAGGATATTTATAGGTTGTCGGCCATTTATAGGTCACCGACCTGATGGCGGGCAATTACCTGACTTCTTGGACGTGTGTCACATGGAATCGAAAACCGTCATGATTCGAATATGATTCCAATCAAGTTTGTTATAAAGCCGGTAGCATTCGAATCTGGTTAGTTAGAGGATCAATGGCTAGAGAGGCTAACTGATGCTTTAAGATTTATAGGCTGTAGGCCATGTTCGGCATTATTGGCTTTATTCCCCACTTAGGATGGTAGGAGACCCACGTGGTTGGAATCTCATCATATTATCATGAATTTGAATTTTTTCGCAATTGGTCATTTATTTCTACTTTGAAAAAATGCTTTGGGAATCGGGCGATCGGGATCATTCATCATGATGATAGGTAATGAGCGCACTTGGGCTAGGTATGGAGGTAGCTCGGTTCTGTAGAGGTTCAAGGATTCCTCGATTCTGCTGAGGAGTAAAAGTAACTCAGTCTTACCAGAGCACGAAAATAGCTTGGTCTGGCCAAGGCATAAGGGTAGCTTGGTCTGGCCGAGATATAGGAGCGGCTCGACCTGATCGAGGTATAAAGATAGCTCGGTCTGATCAAAATAAAGATAACTTGGTCTGACCAAGATGTATCGGTTTTGTCTTTTTTTGGATGCGATAATTGATGAATCAGAAGTCGAAAGTGATCCCAACCTTTTCATCATACGTATAAATATTAATGTAATAACGATTTTACCCCGCATTAAATATTGAATTTGAAATTGCAAACATCAGTGACATACTATTCCATTAAGCAATCAAAGGGCATTTGAATCTTTTTCGATTTCAATTGACATACTTCTTTATTATTATTTTTTAATAATTACTGAGATATCTGAAATGTAATTTCACATTGAATGAATATATATATAAAAAAAATTTAAATTTAGTTTAAAATACATCTCAATCTCATCCGCTTAAAATTTTCGTTCGTCGTCTTCGACCACTTGTGCCATTTTTTTTTAAATGCTTTTAAGCTTTATCCCCGTACAAACAGAAGGATTGCAAGAAAAACATTCTTTATTAGGTTAACTTGCCGAGAGTTCGTCCTTTGTAGCTGGTGGTCTCATGAAAAGAAAAGACAAAAAAAAAAAAGCCTATTCTATTTTTTTAGGAATGCTTTATTAAAAGTTGGATTGGAAGCTATACAGTGAAGGCATCCGCCGCATCAACACGCATTATTTTTGTCTTTATTTGTTTTATATATATAACGCAAGGGACACGGGTGAACTACTTTCTTTCTTTTCTTTTTTTCTCGAGCGAGTTTAAGTTAAATGCTTGTTTAAATCTTTACTTTGGATTTCGTAAGATCTCTTCTCGGCGTTTACGGTGCTGATCCATGCAAATGCTTCAGACTATGGAGCTTGGCACCAACATATTTTTTTTTTGCTGTTTACTCTGTTTTCTTGTCAATTAGCACATCAGAATTGTGCATCTACCCTTCGGTGTTTTAAAAATCGGATCAGGTTGATCGGTTCAACTAAAATCAGTTTATTAAAGTTAATTTTATATAATTTAATAAAATTAAAAAATTTATTGAATCAATTTAATTTGATTTTAAGTTTTTTTATTTAAATTATATTTATATTTTATTATTTTATATTAATAAATTAAAAATTAATTATAATAATATTTAATTTAATTTAATTAATTTAAAATCAATTTATTGTTTGATCGGATTTTCAAAACATTGCTACCCTCACGGCAGTTCACCGGTGCACTAGGAAGGCAAAAAGATGAACGTTATAATAGCCCACTCAGAGGTGTGGTGGGACCGAGACGTTTGAGCTAGTGGTGTCTCTTTTTCTGTGGGCTTCCATCCATTTTCCATGGCAGAGGCTTCCTCACGTACTACATACTACCATAATCTTACGAAGGATGGAGGGTTAAAATGCATCTTTTTTTAAAAAAAAATTAAATTAAATTCTTCTCATTCCATAGGTGCCACATAAACGCCATAATCAGTTGGCATTAGTTTACTTTTTGTTAATCGATGCTTTCTTTTCCTCATATCTGATTAGTGCTTGAGAATGCTAGAAGATAGTTAACTCAATCCTAAATCTCTTGCTGGATACCAAAATCTACTTTGAGAAGAACCGACGTTCGATGAAAAAGTAATCCATCGATTCAGTGTTAGCTCCGCAAAACATATATTTGATGCCCGTGAAAAAAAGTCCGGAGTTTTTTTTAAAGGGAGTTGAATGGTATATTATGAAAGCAAGAAAAAATAAAATACCAATAGAATTCGTTCTTGAGCTATAATAGTCCAAGTTGGTATGAACTTTGTTCTTTGTATTTCTCTGTAACGAAACGAATTCGTACTGCAGGCTTGGATCGTTATAATATGGTATTAGAGCCATGCATCAATCAAAAGTGCAAAAGCTAAATACCACAGGACAAAGCAAAGCCATATTCTTATTCTTCAAACTTTTGATGCCCCATCCATCTTTCTTGTTTGGCCTTCTGGACTGTGTAATGAAATCCAATGATTGATTTCTTGGCTTGTCAATTTCAATATTTATCTATTTTGATAATTTGAACATCGGCATGCAAATAAGATGGAAGAATGGTAAGAACTAAGTCGATTGGGCATACTTTTTTTTCTCTAATAAAAAAGCATTCTATCTTTTCATGAGGCAAACTTTCTTTCAATCTTCTTAATCAATAGCTATCAGCACTATTTAGATATTCTTTTGTCACTTAACGAAAGTCCAAAATATATGAACGAAAGACTAAATAAAATTTAATTTAATAAAAAAGCTACAAATAGATAGGGCCATGATAGAACTGAAGTAAACGTGGACTTGTAATGTTGATCATGCATGGAATCAGAAATTTGAAATTGCCTATGTATGATAAAAAAAAAAAAAAATTGGTTCCTGCTTGCCATCATGCATGGTCCAGAAATATTTCCATCCGACCAACATATAGAAAATCACATCCATTCCACTGTGAAATAGATTTTATTCATCACATGATTCTAGATGAGTCAAAAAAAAGTTTGACAATGCCAGCTTGCAAGCTTCGAAGCCAAGAAAACTCCATCAAGAGAAAGTGTTGAAATTGGACTACATAACTAAGGACTAGCAATATAACATGACATGTGATGGTGAGCTTCCATTGAATGATTGATGGACATGACTGACCTTCTTCATTTTGGATTTTGGAAGGCAAGATGGCAATTCTACTAATAAAGCAAAGTTTAATTGCAGCATCCAATTGGCCTCTGGTGAAGCGTATTAAAACCAAGAGGGCCCGGGCCCCCTTGTATCCTAAAGTTTGTGTTCATTTCGCTCTTTAATTTGGGCGGAATGGATGGCAGGCCAAGTGATAAGCACCCTGGAAAGAAAAAAAAAGGCTATGTGAAAGAGATGAGACAACTTGCATCACAAAAAACCAATTATTGGTTGAAGGGCCAGCCCTGTCTTATTTGTTAACAATGTTAGAGGCATTAGAAATGAGATCAGGACGGCCTTTCCAAAGACCGGGTGGTGCCCACCCGCTCATTCCCAACGTAGCTTCCTTATCCGCATGTAATGCTTTAAAAATAATTAATTTTACGTTAAATTTTTTTAAAAAAAATTACTGGCTTACAACTCATATTTATTTATTATTAATTAATTTTTATTTGAATTTTAAAGTCATATAACTTTAATTTGTTAACAGATTAATTAAATCAACAAATAAATTTAAGGTATTTGTAAACATATCAGATAAAAAAAATATTATATATATAAACTTTATTTATTATTAGTTAATTTTTACTTAAATTTATGGATCATATGATTTCTGTCAAGGATCTCTTTGGCTAAGGACCAGATTGGGTTCGTGTAAACATAGCATTCAATGCACAGATGAATGCATACAATCACACTGGTCAATGGTTCTACACATATAGTATAAGTTTGATGGTGCCAAGAACTTGGTGATGTGACCTAATGCTTCACCAGGTTCAATGATGAGAATGGTTTCGAAAATGATGGCAACACTAGTGACATTAGTGGTAAGAGTCAATTCATCAAGGAATCTTTAGTGTGATCTATAGCAATGAAAGAAAAGTATGAAGAACATAAATTTTTTTTGATGAAGGCTGTCTATGCTAATGTTAATGGTAAAAGATAATGTCCGTTGCCAAAAGCATACCTTAGATAACCTTTGGATTTATGAAGAAAAAATAAAATGTAATGAAGAAGCCCTTGTTAGAGATAGGTTGTAGAAGTGGCATTGGAGGGAGTAAAAAAAAAATCATGTTTCTTTGGATAAGTTTTTCTTTTGTAGGTGGGTTTCACATTCAATGATGGAGTCATATAGCTCATGGATAGATTACATGTAGGGCTACAAATAGATCATATCGAATCAGGTTAGATCATTCTTGACTCCGATCTGATTATGTTTTATATTCCGATCTTAATTTTGAATTTCAACCTAGTCCATTTGCTAAAGTTGTATTGGGTCTATGGAAGAAAATTTAGACCCAATAGGTTATTTTGGTCTGCTTAGAGCCAAACCCAAAATATTGATTAAGTATGAATTTGAACATATTTGAATTTAAGCCAAACATCTAATTATTATTTTATAACTTAAATATAACAATTGATAATCAAATATAGATCTATTAAAAAAATTTAAATGAAATAAAAAAGAAACAATTGAAACTTAATTTTTACTGAAAAATTCTTAATTCTATTAAGTAAACGTTAATTTTTAAGTTTATAAATCATGATATTTAAAATATAAATATTTAAATAAAATTAATGAAAAAATAATTAGTTTAAACTAAAATTTATTCATTGAATTTATAAAAATAATTGGAGTAAAAAATATTTATATTTTATGTGTTAGGATAAATCAAATTTAGAGCGGGTCAAAAAAATGTAAAGCCTAGACCCAATATACAATTTAGATCAGGTTCAATTTGCAAACTCAACCCAAATCATAGGTCTCTAAATACAAATCAGGTTGGGTTTAGATCATGATTGAGTCGGATCATGGGTCGATCCAACCCATTTGCAGCCCTAATTACATGTTTTGCCATGATAAACCTGTCTTTTTAGATGAAATTACATTGAGCACCTTAGGCGGCATTCTCAATTATAGATGTCTACTTTTATAGTCCGTGGGCATGCACATCTTATCTTGTTAGGTATGTGTCATCTATCGATCAATTAGTTGTATATCTTTAAATCATCTTGTCAATGGTACCGTTGGCTTGCATTTATATAGAGCAGGTTACCACATGTTGTCTTATTAGAGACCGTAAAATTCTGCCTCACTAAAGTTGATACTAAAATTTCCTAGTTTAGATTCTCTCTAATTCAAACTTGGGGGCCAACTATCCAGAGTATAAGATAGCTTATTTTATAATGCCCTATGACATCCGGTCAACCATGGTCATTATGCGGAACATTAGTGATTGAAAAATTGGCTCCTTGCTATTATTCATGCAATGGCCACCATTAGAAGACTAACATATAGAATATGAGCTATGACACCGATTCAAATATTGTTTACGTCTGCCATTATAATGTAATAAATGTTGCCTTTTAATATAATGAATACATTATAACCTTAAAGAAAAGAAAATAGATAAATCTTAAAAAATAATGCTATATATTTCAACTCTTTGCAGTGATGTTTGTATATAATTTTTAGTTGGTTATCATCTAATCTGAGTGACGAAACAAGGGTCGACCCTAATGACAATTAAACTACGTCAAATTCCATAATTCGGCACGACTCAACTTGTTTGCGTACCCTTCTTATTTTTATAAAAGAAACTAGGGCCATCTGCCTAAATTTTAAATATGAGTTTGGAGATGATTGGAGAAAAAGCAGAGAGAGCTAATCTGGGCCGGTTACCCCATGAGACTCATGTTTGTTAAATTCTTGGCCCATAGGGCCCTGGTCATATGAAAAGCAAAGCCTGTTCAAAGGTTCCTCCCAAAGGGTTCTCACCAGCAGACCTATACATGGGTTCAGACCTCCAAGTCTTGATACACCACTCCGGTGCAGGCTGCATAAGGCATGGTGATTCTTTCGAGCATGAGCTCGCGCATCAGCAGAATCTACGGATGGACTCCTCCCGCATAAATCCATGCATGGGCAAATTATCGCGTTTCGTGCAGATCATGCTACATGGAAGCCATGTAAAAAGACTTTTCCAAGGGTTCAGTCCTCTAGCACATTCTTCTTCGCTTGGGGGAAGGCTTGAATTTGGACTTCTTCCTCTGGGATCAGGGTGACCTGCATTGGTGTTTCTCCATGTATAAAAGAAAACACGTTAAGAGACTCAGTGGGCACGATTGCACGAACATGCATTGGATCCTCTTCTAGGGCCCTCTTCACGCCTCCAGATGCAATGCGTTGCCTTTCTATAAATTGAGTTGCTTGTTCCTTGGATCTCTTCAGTGAGAAAATGAAGTTGATTGTTCACCGCTGATCCATGCTTTTTGCCACTGGCTTAAGGCATGTCATGTTATCAATGACAACATTTGGCACCAAATTGCCTGCAAACAGTCCAATCAAAAAAGAAGAGAGAGAGAGAGAGAGAGAGAGAGAGAGAGAGAGAGAGTCTACCAACCAAGTTGTACCAGCATTTTAATAATAATCTAGAAACATTTGCAGGTGCCGCGTTCAAATGGTATCGTCACCAATATCACGACGTGACTTAAGAACTGTATTCTATTATGTGACCTTACTTCAGATTACAGGAAGTTATTGGTCTAACGTTTTTCTTTTTCCTCCCTCCGTGAACCATATGAGGCTAGCAATTGAAATTTGCAATACTCTTTCAAAAATAATCTCATGCAAAGGTAGTCTAATGATTAAAACCATCTTATTTCATCTCTTGGAAGCTTTCTCTCTGAGTTTTATAAAAATCAACTTTGACAAAAATGTATGAGAAAGACTTATAGGGTCAGCTTTCATTATTCATGGGATCGATGGAGCCTTGCTGTTGGCGAACAATTTTGGTTCCTTAGATTCTTATGTTTTTGACTAAGCTTTATGCAGCATGGATCGATATCTCTTATGCTGTATGGATTCTTCATGCTCACAACCCTTTTATTGAGGAGGATTCTCTATGGTTAAAGAATTGCTAAATTGCTAAATTATGTACCTTGATGAGAATGAAGTCCACGTTGCTTTATTGCAATACTAGCTTAACTCAACTCAACTCAACTTATCTAAGTCTTTTTCCAACTACATGAGTTGGCTACATAAATTTTGCTTCCTCCACTCTGCTCTATTTAGGATCAATTCAATATTTAAATTATAAATAATTATTTTTTTAATTATTATAATACTAGCCGGCATAGCTCAAAGATATTTTGAAGCATTTTGGATGGAGATGACCTATCTTTTTTGTTTTTTCAAGAAAAATGCAATTGGATTTAGATTTTTAAGTCTTAATGTATTTATCTGATTGAATCAACCATGTCAAGTATTTGATATTTAATAAAAAATATGTTTATGCTCTCTAAACATTCACTACAAATTCATTTTGATCTTCAAATTTTTTTTTTTGGTACAAACGGACGATCACACCATTCTAGGATGAGTCAAGCCCGATATATCAGAGTAAAAAATTTGAGAGAGCATCATCGGGCAAGAGTCACCCGATAACCAGCACCAAGGATCGGAGTGGTGGGCGACCCACATAGCTACTCAGTCAACCGCTGAATTAGCTTTTCGGTAAATATGCCGAATCTGAACAGAATCAACTTGACGAAGCATAGACCGAATGTCGCTAACCAGAGGGTTGGTATGATGAGGGTTGCCCAAGTCCTGTTGGAGCCATCGAAAAACCATAATGGAGTCCCCCTCAATGATAAGCTTGCAAATTCCCAAACAGCGTATAGCATAAGAGATACCAGCCCACACAGCGTACAGCTCAACAGACATCACATATAGATTAAGAAGACCAAACCCACCAACCACCAACATCAAGCCTTCAGATCCACGGATAACAAAAGCCGATCCCACCAAACGACCTTGAACATTACCATTAAAATTGACTTTGACAATCCCTAGTGGAGGGGGTTCCCAGGAGATGAAGACCGTATTCCGATACGCTGCGGAGGCAGCAGGAGAATCTTAGATGCTAGGGCTGTCAAAGTCCATGGCTGACTGATGGATAGTGTACTTAGCAGAAAGGGACATAGCTATCCTAATAATCCGATAGGGAGGATCAATCACAGCAGTAAAGATATGCCGATTCCGAGACAACCAAACCTAATAAGCCAAGTAGGCAGTCGTGGTACTCAGCCTATCGGTATCCTTCCTCATATCCTACCGTAGCAAAGTCAGAAAGAAGGTGCAAGACAGGGCACTATTCTCATTCCATGAACAATAACCCGCGATCTTCAAACTTTTAATTGTTGCATACAATTTAGTTTTTCATGCTTTAACAATATTCTACTACTTAGAATATTAGGCATGTATTTGTGATAGGATAACACATCAGTTGTTCTATCAATTTTAATTAGAATATATAGTGAAATAAAACATTAAAAATTTTATATTTTTAAAATATAAAGGACTACATTATAACAAATGTTAATCAAAGAATCAAAATAAAACATTATAGTAAAAGATTAAGGATAAAAGTGATGGGGCCAGTTGACCCTATGTGCAATAAAGATAACAAATTTTGAATGACATCCTCTCAAGATAGCGATTTTCAGATAATTTTCTAGGTGGCCGCGGCGGCGTTCTTGGACGCTTAATTCCTAGGCGGCCTTACTATTCTACTCGGCTTTCTTTTCAAAGGGCTTGATGGGTATTAAATATTTCATCCACGATATTGCTCCCAACTGCAACAAGTATATCGTCATAATTAAGAAAGAGAACAAAAAGAAAAAGGGCCATGTCACATGCGGGGTTCTCCGAAAGGCCACCTTCAGTTATTAATGACCAATAGTCAAATCAAAAGGCTAGAGCATTTAATAGTAGAAAATGATGTTGGCCAGCATTTAATGGTGCATAATGCATTTAATGGTGGAGAAACAGTCATTATGACTTGGTCAGCATTTATTGAAATGGAGCGCCACGTAGGCAAAAAGAGGAAAAAGTCCGAGTCGGCCCCGCCCCGGTACTCCCGCTCGGCCACGAAAATCTTTTCCAGGCACTCCCGTTCGGCAAGCTTCGCCCCAGCCCGCTCGGCCAGCCTCGCCCCAGCACTCTCGTTCGGCTCCACAGCCATATATGTCTTTCACACCAAAGCATTTATGGCCTCATAAAGGCCACGTGCTGGCTCTAAGGCATTTATTGCCTTATTCTCTCCCCGCATTTATGGCTGCCACATAAGCCAGCATCTAATGGAGTGGAGCGTCACGCACGTGAAGAAAGGGAGAAGTTCAAGTCGGCCCCACCTCATTTAAGTCGGCCCAGCCTCGGCATCGTTCCGTCCCGGCCTCCTTCAAATCGGCCCCACCTCATTTAAGTCGGCCCGGCCTCGGCATCGTCCCGCCCCGGCCTCTTCCAAATCGGCCCGCCTCATTTAAGTCGGCACTCTCATTCAAGTCAGCCCGCCTCATTCAAGTTTGCCCTCTCATTCAAGTCGGCCCCGCCTCATTTAAGTTGGCCCTCTCATTCAAGTCGGCCCTCTCATTCAAGTCGTCCCGCCTCATTCAAGTTGGCCCTCTCATTCAAGTCGGTCCCGCCATATTTAAGTTGGCCCTCTCATTTAAGTCGGCCCGGCCTTGGCATCGTCCCGTCTCGGCCTCATTCAAGTCGGCCGCCTCGGCATCGTCCTATCTCGACCTCATTCAAGTCGGCCCCGCCTCATTCAAGTTGGCCTCTTCCAAATCGGCCCCGTCTCATTTAAGTCGCCCTCTCATTCAAGTTGGCCCGGCCTCGGCATCGTCCCGTCTCGGCCTCTTCCAAATCGGCCCTGCCTCATTTAAGTCAGCCCTCTCATTCAAGTCGGCCCCACCTCATTCAAGTCGACCCCGCCTCGGCATCGTCTCGTCTCGGCTTCCATAGCCACATCATGTCTCTCGTACAAAGGCATTTATGGCATCATAAAGGTCACGTGCTCGACCACCTCGCCCCGGCCATGAACAGTGCCATGCAAGCACTCTATAATCAAAAGTTTACAAGGACAGCTGGCTTCAACTCCCAACTCTTCCATCTTAGACGGATGTATGGCTCGTGATGGTGATGGGACTCCATCATCTTTTATCTCTCTTCCCTACAGCGGTCAAATCAAGTGGCCACCCACTCTGACGGAACTTGACCCACCAATCAACTGCAGCCACCCACTTTGATGGGACTTGACCTGCAGCCCTGATATGCCAAAGAAGGAAGCAAGCTCTACCATTACTGCCATCACCTTAAATGCTCTTATAAATCGCAGCACCCCAAGCCTCACAGATATCAACTCTAACACTTCACCCACCAAAGTCATCATTATGAGGCCTCAACCACTCAAATCAGATAGACCCCATACACCTATAAAATGGGTAAGAGGAACCCCCGACCAGGTAACTAAGAACTGATAACCACAACAATACTCTTAAACACTCATTTTTGCTCACAGAGAGCTCTTCTCTGAGCCTCTATCCCTTTCTTTCTTTCGAGCTTCCTCAAACTCATGACTGTTGCCCAGAGCACTGACTTGAGCATCGGAGGGTCCCCGTCGGAATCTCCGGCCCTCGGGACTTTTTGTAGGCTCCCAGATGCGAGAGGCTCGCCGGAAGATTCCGGGCTCGCTGGAGAAGGCGATCGGACACTCGCAGACGTTCGAGGGGGTGATCTGGCAGCATCAGATTGACGCGCCAGGTAGGGGAGAAAGCAGAGTTCCGTGACACTAAGCTACAAGCTCTCACTCCCTCTACAATAACAATGGTGGATAAAAATATGGTGATGACAAAGACCCATGGAGCTTCCGCCAGTAACGCTGAGGGGGCACCCTCAACGAGCTGACCGGCAAGAGGCCGGCTCTCTGCCCCATCGTCACCACTATCTCGGGCCATTTAGGCAGAGCATCATGCCACCCTTACTCTGCAAATCTAAACATCAATGGCAGCTGCCCAAAAGCTACGGAAGTAATATTCCATAGCCTCACAGCAATAAACAAGAGCCCATGTTGCTCCTTTAGTTGTCGCTCAAGCCATCCACCATCTATCCGGTGAGAGATCTCCCCAGCGAAAGACTCACCACCATCATATTTCTATGAAGCTCAGGAGCAAGAGCAACCTCAAACTCAAGTTCATCGGCGATTTAAGCCAAGACATGCTGATGCTATTAATGCAAGGTGGAAGATGAGGACAAAGGGATTTGACTATTGACTTCACCCTTTCCCTCTCTCCCCCTTTCTCTTCCTCTTTGCTGCACCCAGAGCCAATCTGAGCCCAAGACCTCCTGTGAATTCCATTCCAGTTGCTCTTGGATTTCAGCGCCCCCCACCTTCAATCAACATAGTTCCCTGGGGGGGCAGACCACCAGCGGGCAAAAGTTCTCAAGTCCGCAGAAGGAAAACAAGGGTACCGCAAGAGCTAAGTACACTGCACTTAAGACAATATTTCTTTCATTGATACTTAAAAATGTCATGCAGGGAAGACCGACTCTGTATCAGCATTCAAAACCAATCATTCAAAAGGAGCTCACCGGCATCGCGGCTAACGGGACACCACTCGGTTCGGCTAGGAGACGCCTCCGAGTCGGTTCAAGTCCCTAATAGCTCTGTACCCAATCGAGTCGCCCTCGGGCGGCACACAAACCCTCGAGGTGGTTCAAAAGGAGCTCACCAGCATCGCAGCTAATGGGACACCACTCGGTCCGGCTAGGAGATGCCCCGAGTCAGTTTAAGTCCCTAATAGCTCCGTACCCGATCGAGTCGCCCCTCGGGCGGCACACAAACCCTCGAGGTGGTTCAAAAGGAGCTCACCAGCATCGCAGCTAACGGGACACCACTCGGTCCGGCTAGGAGATACCCCCGAGTCGGTTCAAGTCCCTAACAGCTTCGTACCCGGTCGAGTCACCCTCTGGGCAACACACAAACCCCCGAGGTGGTTCAAAAGGAGCTCACCGGCATCGCGGCTAACGGGACACCATTCGGTCCGGCTAGAAGATGCCCCTGAGTTGGTTCAAGTCCCTAACAGCTCCGTACTTGGTCAAGTCGCCCCTCGGGCGGCACACAAACCCCCGAGGTGGTTCTAAAGGAATTCATAGGCATCGCGGCTAATGTGATACTACTCGATTCGGCTAAGAGATGCCCTCGAGTCGATTCAAGTCCCTAACAGCTCCGTACCCGATTGAGTTGCCCTTGGGTGGCACATAAACCCCTGAGGTGGTTCAAAAGGAACCTGACAACTCTCAGCTCTCAGGTCACCCTTCGGGGTCCAAAAGGAACCTGACGACTCTAAGCTCTCAGGTCACCCTTCGGGGTTCAAAAGGAACCTAACGATTCTCAGCTCTCAGATCACCCTCCGAGGTTCAAAAGGCTTCCGACAGCCACAACTCTGCCTCAGCGGCATTATTGTAGCCTTATCAGCTTTATCTCAGCCTCAGCGGCATCATTGCAGCCTCCATGGCTCTATTTTTATTTCGGTAATTTTATCTCAACCTCAGCGGCATCATTGCAGCCTCCACGGCTCTATTTTTGCTTCGGCAATTTTATCTCAGCCTCAACGACATCATTGCAGCCTCCACGGCTCTATTTTTGCTTCAGCAATTTTATCTCAGTCTCAGCGGCATCATTGCAACCTCCACGGCTCTATTTTTGCTTCGGCAATTTTATCTCAGCCTCAGTAGCATTATTGCAGCCTCCACAGCTCTATTTCTGCTTCGGCAATTTTATCGCAGCCACAACGGCTTGCTTTCTACCTCAAAGGCATTTTTGCAGCCTCAACAGCATTATTTCAGCCTCAACGGCTTTATCTCTACCTCAGTGGCGTCATCTCTGCCTCAACACATTATTGCGGCCTCAATGGCTTTATCTTTGCCTCATCGGCTGATTGACGAGCATACCCCCAGAAATTGGCGTACGCTGCTTTGAGTGACATGCATAAGGTAATTAATTTACCTCCAAAATTTCTTAAAGTTCTACACTCCTTTCGCTTAGCTGATGTAGGGCACACAAGCTCAAGGATTGTAGGAGGCATTTGATAGGGCTAGTTGACCCTATGGGCAATAAAGACAACAAATTTTGGATGGCATCGTCTCAAGATAGCGATTTTCAGACAATTTTTCTAGGCGGCCGCGGCGGCCTTCCTAGACGCTTAATTCCTACGCGGCCTCACTATTCTACTCGGCTTTCTTTTCAAAGGGCATGATGGGTATTAAATATTTTATCCACGATATTGCTCCCAGCTACAACAAGTATCTCGTCATAATGAAAAAAGAGAACAAAAAGGAAAAAGGGCCATGTCACGTGTGAGGTTCTCCGAAAGGCCACCTTCCGTCATTAATGGCCTGTAGTCAAATAAAAAGGCTAGAGCATTTTATGGTGGAGAATGACGTTGGCTAGCATTTAATGGTGCAGAATGACGTAGGGTACAGAAACAGTCATAATGACTTGGCCAGCATTTATTGGAATGGAGCTCCACGTAGGTAAAGAGAGGAAAAAATCCGAGTCGGCCCCGCCCCGGCACTCCTGCTCGGCCACGGAAATCTTGCCGCGGCACTCCCTCTCGGCCAGCTTCGCCCCGCACTCCCGCTCGGCCAGCCTTGCCCAGGCACTCCCATTCAGCTCCACAACCATATTATGTCTTTCACACCAAAGCATTTATGGCTTCATAAAGGCCACGTGTGGGCTCTAAGGCATTTATTGCCTTATTCTCTCTCCGCATTTATGGCTGCCACGTAGGCAAGCATCTAATAGAGTGGAGCTTACAAAGAAGGAAGGAGAAGTTCAAGTTGGCCCCACCTCATTTAAGTCGGCTCGGCCTTGGTCCCGTCCCGGCCTCCTCCAAATCGGCCCCGCCTCATTTAAGTCGGCCACGCCTCTTCCAAATCGGCCCCGCCTCATTTAAGTCGCCCTCTCATTCAAGTCGGCCCGGCCTCCCATCTCGGCCTCTTCCAAATCGGCCCGCTTCATTTAAATCGGCCCTCTCATTCAAGTCGGCCCTGCCTCATTTAAGTCGGCCCTCTTATTCAAGTGGCCCTCTCATTCAAGTCGGCCTCGCCTCATTCAAGTCGGCCCTCTCATTCGAGTCGGCTCGGTCTCTGCATCGTCCCATCCCGGCCCGACCTCTTCCAAGTCGGCCCCGCCTCATTCAAGTCGGCCCTCTCATTCAAGTCGGCCCGCCTTATGCAAGTTGGCCTCTTCTAAATCGGCCCCGCCTCATTTAAGTCGCCCTCTCATTCAAGTTGGCCCGGTCTCGGCATCCCGGCCGCTTCCAAATCGGCCCCGCCTCATTCAAGTTGGCCCTCTCATTCAAGTCGGCCCCGCATCATTCAAGTCGGCCCTCTCATTCAAGTCGGCCCCGCCTTGACATTGTCCCGTCTCGGCTTCCACAGCCACATCATGTCTCTCGCACAAAGGCATTTATGGCCTCATAAAGGTCACGTGCTCGGCCACCTCGGCCCCGGCCATGAACAGTGCACTCTATAATCAACACTTTACAAGGGACAACTGGCTTCAACTCCCAACTCTTCCATCTTAGACGGATGTATGGCTCGTGATGGTGATGGGACTCCACCTTTTATCTCTCTTCCTTGCAGCGGTCAAATCAAGTGGCCACACACTCTGACAGAACTTGATCCACCAACTAGCTGCAGCCACCCACTTTGATGGGACTTGATCTGCAGCCCTGATATGCCAAAGAATGAAGCAAGCTCTGCCATTTCTGCCATCACCTTAAATGCTTTTACAAGTGGTAGCACCCCAAGCCTCACAGACATAAACTCTGACACTTCACCCACCAAAGTCATCATTATGAGGCCTCAACCACTCAAATCAGATAGACTTCATACACCTGTAAAATGGGTAAGAGGGACCCCCGACCAGGTAACTAAGAACTGATAACCACAACAATACTCTTAAACACTCACAGAGAGCTCTTCTCTGAGCCTCTATCCCTTTCTTTCTTTCGAGCTTCCTCAAGCTCACGGCTGTTGTCCAGAGCACTGACTTGAGCATCGGAGGGTTCCCGCCGGAATCTCCGGCCCCCAGAACTTTTTGCAGGCTCCCAAATGCGAGAGGCTCGCTGGAAGATCCCGGGCTTGATGGAGAAGACAATCGGACGCTCGCGGATGTTCGAAAGGGATGATCTGGCAGCATCGAAAAAAAAAAAAGCATATCTTTATATTAAAATTTATACTCCTTTTAATGCAGACCCTAAAATTCACCATCACAATCATGAAAAGTTGGCGTCGGTAGCTTCCATGTCAACGTCAAGCTTACTTCTTTACTTACTGCAGCTAAAAGGATGAAGATCGGATGCAAAATATGTGACAGCCCCGCTGCTGCCTAGACGCAAAATTTTTAATTTTTATCTACGCCATCTTGGTAGCAAGCTGAGATCACATAGCAAATCAACGGCCACATAATAAAGATGGTTTTAAGCTTTGAAGAGCACATCGATATCCCTTGCTGACGGACCTACGAGAGCCGTCACAGCCGTTGAAAGCCGCCCCCAAGGTTTGATTTGCGAGCGAGCCGGCCGCCGTTTCCGCCTCCACGTCGACTATATGTATGTAAGAAACGGCGTTAACGAGCGTGAGGAGCGGACGAGCTTCGGGGACCTTCAACGCCACAAATTGTCTGCTGCTTTGGCTTCCGCCCTTTTTTATTCCTTGGCGTTAATTTTAAAGGGATTTTATTAAGGGGGCATTTAATACCCATGTAACTAGCTTTCATGCATAAAAAAACATAACTAGCTGTTTTTTTTTTTTTTTTAAGAGGAAAGGGGGGGGGGGGGGGATTAATCTAGTGTAGCTCCTTCGAAGGCCTTCTTTTTCGTCAGGTAATACCCTTTCCATCTTACAATGAGTACATCAATCTGATCTCAATCCAAACATCAAAAGGTACAATGAGTTAGCTATGAGCAAAAAATAACTAGCTTTTCAAGAAAAAAAAAAAAGAATTAAGAGTTGAGTATTTTTAAAAATATATATTTAGCATCTTAAATTTTATGCAGCAATGAAGCACTGCTATCTCTATATCTTTGCACCATAAAATCTATGCAATACAACTTTTGTGCAAATGCCAGTCATATAGGTATTGATAACGCTGAATCACCTCTACCGGACGTCAAAAATGGAGTGCTTCTCCCGGCTCTTCTTCACCAGGTTACCTGCAGAAAAGTCCCGAGACCGAAGGGGGTCTCCAATGGGACCCTCCGAGCGACTGAGGTCACAGCTGAAGAGGGGCTCGAGTGAACCCTTTTTTGTATAAGAAAGGAGGTCTCAGGGAGGTCACAGCTGAAGAGGGGCTCGAGTGAGCCCTTTTTTGTATGAGAAAGGAGGTCTCAGGGAGGAGGGATTCCTTCCTGAAAGTTGAGATGACGATTTTGGGGTTATCACGCATACCTGTTTACTGGATGGATTCACCTTTTTATAGGGGTTGACTCTGGCATGATCACGTGGGATTGTGTGAAGTCAGATTGTCTGCTGAGCCCTTGCGTGAATCTGGGCTGGTTGGTGGGTTACGTCCCATCAGTTGTTGGGTAGGTGGGTCCTGTCCCACCACCGGCATTGCCAGTGGGTTGTTGAATCTGGCGCTGTCAGGCGGTGCCCGTCAGAGAGGTGGCACCCTGAACTGATAGGGCCATGCTGGGGCTGATCTGGGAAGGTGCCGGCCTTGGAGCTGTCGGCCTTTGGGGTCGTCGGCCTTGGAGCCGTCAGCCTTTGGGACCGTCGGTCTTGGAGGTGTCGGCCTTTGGGGTCGTCGGTCTTGGAGGTGTCGGCCTTTGGGGTCGTCGGTCTTGGAGGTGTCGGCCTTTGGGGCCATCGGTCTTGAAGGTGTCGGCCTTGGGGGCCGTCGACGTTGGAGCCGTCGATCATGGAGCTGTCGGTCTTCGAGGTGTCGGCCTTTGGGGCCGTCAGTCTTGAAGGTGCCGGCCTTGGAGGTGCTGGTCTTTGGGGCCGTCGGCCTTGGAGCCGTCGGTCTTGGAGGTGTCGGCCTTTAGGGCCGTCGGCCTTGGAGGTGTCGGCCTTTGGGGTTGTCGGTCTTGGAGCCGTCGGTCATAGAGCCGTCGGCCTTTGGAGTCGTCGGTCTTGGAGGTGTCGGCCTTTGGGGCCGTCGGTCTTGGAGCCGTCGGTCATAGAGCCATCGGCCTTTGGAGCCGTCGGTCTTGGAGGTGTCGGCCTTTGGGGCCGTCGGTCTTGGAGCCGTCGGCCTTTGGGGCCGTCGGTCTTGGAGGTGTCGGCCTTTGGGGCCGTCGGCCTTGGAGCCATCGGTCTTGGAGGTGTCGGCCTTTGGGGCCGTCGGTCTTGGAGCCGTCAGTCATAGAGCCGTCGGCCTTTGGAGCCGTCGGCCTTTGGGGCCGTCGGTCTTGGAGGTATCGGCCTTTGGGGCCATCGGTCTTGGAGCCGTCGGTCATAGAGCCGTCGGCCTTTGGAGCCGTCGGCCTTTGGGGCCATCAGTCTTGAAGCTGTTGGCCCTTGGAGCCGAGGTGGGCCATTCAAAATTTTTTTTATTCTCCATGGGGTCAACTGGCCCCATCAAATGCCCCCCACACTTCTTGAGCTTGCGTGCCCTGCATCAGCTAAGCGAAAGGAGTGTAAAACTTCAAGAAATTTTTTGGAGGCAAATTGATTACCTCACGCCCGCCACTCAAAGCAGCGTACACTAACTTTTTGAGGGGATGCTCGTCAGTTAGCCGTTGAGGCAAAGATGAAGCCGATGAGGCAAAGTTGAGGCCGTCGAGGACCTTTTGAACCCCGAGAGTCGCTGGGATTCGACCATACTCGGGAGCCTTTAACCCCGGAGGGTGACCAAAGGGTGCTTGGGCCAGGCTCAGGTGCCTTTTTCTTTAAAGAAATTGGTCTCCTTCTGCAGGGTTGATGGCCTGCCCCCCCAGGAAACTCTGTTGATTGGAATCCACAGGTCTTGAGCTTGAGGGTGCCAACGCGGAGCTGGTCTTCGGTGCCGACGCGGGGTCGGTCTTTGGTGCCGATGCGGAGCCGGTCTTTGTTGCCGACGCGGAGCCGATCTTTGTTGCTGACGCAGAGTTGGTCTTTGGTGCCGACGCGGAGCCGGTCTTTGTTGCCGACCGACGCGGAGCCGGTCTTTGTTGCCGACGCAGAGCCGATCTTTGGTGCCGACGCGGAGCCGGTCTTTGGTGCCGACGCGGAGTCGGTCTTTGTTGCTGATGCGGACTTTGGTGCCGATGCGGAGTCGGTCTCTGTCTAAGAAATATACTCATCCTAAGAGCGTGATAAAACAAAGATATTCTGAATAATACTTTATTAAAGAATGAGCAAGCTACTGATAATACCGTCGTAAGTTGTCCGCGTTCCAAGTGCGGGGGAGAAGCTTCCCATTTTGATGCCAGCTTGCTTCCTTCCGTCGGCTCTTCGAGCTGCTGCTTGCCCCTCATGAGATCATGCTATTGTTCTTTCCGTTGGGGCATTGTTGATGCAAATCTGAGGCGCTGGAGGTGCCGACGCACCCGGGGCAGTGAGGTTTCCTCGAACGAACTTTCCCAAGTGGCCCTGTTGGACAAACTTTTCAATAGCCCTCTTCAAATGGCGGCAATCTTCGGTGTCATGTCCATAGTCTCGGTGATACTGGCAGTAAAGCTCTTTGTTATGGGGGTTTACTGACTTTAGGGGATATGGGCGTTGAAAGTAAGGCTTCTCCTTAATCTCTAGCAGGAGATCGGAGCCGTGAAAGGAGTAAACCGCCCCTTAGGAACCAGCACCTGGGGCCGGTGGTCAAAGCGACGGGGTGGATTGGGCTGCCTGGATCGTCCCTCAGCTGGTTCCGTGGGCGTCGGCTTCTTATTGGAACTCCTGTCGGCTTCCCTTCTGGACGAGTCTCCAGAGAATATGCAAATATGGAGGGGCGGAGTCCCCGCTTCAATGCTAGGGTAGCGACAGAATCTTCCAAGTTATAGACTTCGAGCGCGACCTCCTTAAATTGAGCTACAAAGTCCTTCAAGGTCTCGCCACTCCTTTGTTGGACGGCAAACAAGCTATCGGCGACTCGAGGGATCTTCTAGCATGCATCAAAGTGAGATAGGAAAGACCGCTCAAGTTGCCTAAACGAGTTGATACCGTGGGGCGGCAGGCGAGAATACCATGCACGCGCCGCTCTCCGTAGCGTGGCTGGAAAAGCAACACACAGAAGAGAGTCTGTCGCCCCTGGACCTGCATGAGGACCTTATAGCTCTCCAAGTGGTCCAGAGGGTCCGTTGTACCGACGTAGGGGTCCAGCTAGGGAAGACGGAACCGAGGCGGAACCGGCTCCTCCGTGATGCGGCGGAGAGCGGAGGATGATGGTCGAACTATTCCTCCGGCTGATGATTTATTTTTCTGGCGAGCTCATCTAGCCGCCGGTTGTACTCCTCCAAGCGTTCCTCCGCCTGGCGGCTGATTGTCGGGGCCCTCCGAGATGGCTCGGAAGAGAAAGAAGAAGAGGATAAAGAAGAAGATGGAGACGAGAGTCTAGACTTCTTCCTGGGCTCCTCCTGATGACGAGGCTTGGGAGGGAACTTGCCGGGGCCGTGGTCGGGGGACCGCAGCCGCTTGGAGGGCTCGCGTCGAGGCTTCCTAGGGAAACCTGACGTCGGCCGGTCTCTCGCCGACCGGCCTCCCGCCGAGGAGAACCTCCCCTCGCCAACTGCTGACTGGCGAGGGGAGCAGTCTGATGCTGGGCGGCCATGGATGGTTGTTGCTGGAGCCCGTGAACCATGGAGGTGAGATTCTGGATTTGCTGGGAAAGAGTCACCAGCCGCTTCGCTGTTTGATCAACGGCCTCCGGTGGCGGACAGGCAACTAGAGGGTTGGTAGCAGGGGGATTGGCCTTCTGCTGCCTAGTTGGCGGGGGAGCCCCGGTGGATAGCTGATGGAGGCATCCTGAGCTCGTGTCACCACCATAGCTCCTTGAAGAGAAGAGGGGGAGAGAGATGTAGCTCAGGGAGAACGTTCGCTACTTTTTCTTATCCCCTACCTAGCGCGCCAATCTAATGACGCTCAATCCCCTCTCCTGGATGTCGGGAACGAAGTGCTTCTCCCGACTCTTCTTCACCAGGTTACCTGCAGAAAAGTCCTAGGACCGGAGGGGGTCTTCGTTGGGACCCTCCGACGGCCAAGTTAGCGACTGAGGTCACAGCTGAAGAGGGGCTCGAGTGAGCCCTTTTTTGTATGAGAAAGGAGGTCTCAGGGAGGAGGGATTCCTTCCTGAAAGTTGAGATGACGATTTTGGGGGTTATCGCGCATACCTGTTTACTGGGTGGATTTACCTTTTTATAGGGGTTGACCCTAGCATGATCACATGGGATTGTGTGAAGTCAGATTGTCTGCTGAGCCCTTGCGTGAATTTGGGCTGGTTGGTGGGTTACGTCCCATCAGTTGTTGAATCTGGCGCTGTCAGGCGGCGCGCGTCAGAGAGGTGGCGCCCTGAACTGATAGGGTCATGCTGGGGCTGATCTAGAAAGGTGCCAGCCTTGGAGCTGTCGGCCTTTGGGGTCGTCGGCCTTGGAGCTGTCGGTCTTTGGGACCGTCGGTCTTGGAGGTGTCGGCCTTTGGGGCCGTCGGTCTTGGAGGTGTCGGCCTTGGGGGCCGTCGGCCTTGGAGCTGTCGGTCTTGGAGGTGTCGGCCTTTGGGGCCATCGGTCTTGGAGGTGCCGGCCTTGGAGGTGCCGGTCTTTGGGGCCGTCGGCCTTGGAGCCATCGGTCTTGAAGGTGTCGGCCTTTGGGGCCGTCGGTCTTGGAGCCGTCGGTCATAGAGCCATCGGCCTTTGAAGTCGTCGGCCTTTGGGGCCGTCGGTCTTGGAGGTGTCGGCCTTTGGGGCCGTTGGTCTTGGAGCCGTCGGTCATAGAGCCGTCGGCCTTTGGAGCCGTCGGCCTTTGGGGCCGTCGGTCTTGGAGGTGTCGGCCTTTGGGGCCGTCGGTCTTGGAGCCGTCGGCCATAGAGCCGTCGGCCTTTGGAGCCGTCGGTCTTTGGGGCCGTCGGTCTTGGAGGTGTCGGCCTTTGGGGCCGTCGGCCTTGGAGGTGCCGGCCTTGGAGGTGCCGGTCTTTGGGGCCGTGGCCTTGGAGCCGTCGGTCTTAGAGGTGTCGGCCTTTGGGGCCGTCGGTTTTGGAGCCGTCGGTCATAGAGCCGTCGGCCTTTGGAGCCATCGGCCTTTGGGGCCGTCGGTTTTGAAGGTGTCGACCTTTGGGGCCGTCGGTCTTGGAGTCGGTTATAGAGCCGTCGGCTTTTGGAGCCGTCGGCCCTTGGAGCCGAGGTGGGCGGTTCAAAAAAATTTTTATTCTCCATGGGGTCAACTGGCCCCATCAGGTATAAATTGAACTGAATTATAGGTAAATTGAATCTATTGATCATAAAAACAATGAATCTAAATTTTATCATCTATTAAATCAGATAAAATTTAAAATTTAAACTCTATCCATTAAATAAATAAATAATTTGATCCGATTCACTTAATTCCCTTAATTCGCTTACATATTAATTAATAATAAAAGTAAAATTTTAAAATTTTAATTTATTTAATTCGTTTAATCTATTAATTAGTAAATTGAATCAATCCGGTCTGATTCGATCCAACTAGTTATTTAAAAAGATTAAGAATATTAAATTTAAATTTGATTCACTTAATATATAAGTTTAAAGGGATGAATTCGTTTATCATCTGAATCTGTTTATTTCAAACTCAAAACGGTGAATATATAAGATGGATATAGGGATCGAATTCATTTTTTTGTCATTATTATGCATGGCTACGATGATATTTAAAAATTTATATTTATATAAACTGAACTCTCGATGAATGATAATGTTCATGTTTCAAATGAAATCAATGGCGGCCATGTAACACACAAAGTTTTTTTTTAATATTTTTTTAAAAAGAGAGGATATCATTTTGTTGTCATGATGGTATGTACAGCGATTTAGTGATGGTAGGTTTTTTTTTGTTAATTTTTTTAAAAAATATTTGTTGTTCCAAAAATTAGGGGCATTGAATGCTTATTAAATACTCTTGCGGCGGACCGGTTAGCAAAAGCCTTTTTTAAGAAGGGCCGACAGGATTTGAAACGGTGGATCTCACGTTGGAAAGGCTACCTTTTTTTTTTTATTTTCCGGATTGTTTCCTAAAAATATGGAGTAATATAAGGTGGAGGAAAGAAGCTGCCTTCTTCCCTGGGATCCCTATCTTGAACTCAGGCGATTGCTGATCTTGGGTTCGTACGCTTGCTCTCTATCTTTCATTTTCCAGTGCTTTGAGAATTATTTGTGCTGCATTTTTTATCAGATTTGTCATAAGCTCTCAACGTCTTTAGATTGTGTTCCTGGTTACATGAATGTTCGAGATCTACAGGCATTTTTTTTAAAAAAAAGAGATTTCACGTTTTAATGGAAAGAATTGTTCTTGTTCTTGATGACTTAGAACCCTTCGGATTTTTTTTTTTTTTTTTGATTCGGGGTTCTTGAGAAATGTAGGTTTCATTGCATCGATTTATAATTTGTTTGAGAAATTCTGGATTTCCTCTGATTGTATTGTATAATCATTTAATGAAATAGGTTTTTGTCCTTCTTTGAGTCTTATTTTTATTTTTTTTTTATGGAAGAGTTTGTTGGTGGGGTTGAGCATTCAATATTTAATGGTTGTTCTGGTGTAAAAAGAAAAAAAATTGGAGTTTGGAGAAAAGAAAGTATACTTCTTGAAACATTTAATTTGATACTAATGTTTTGAAGTTGGAAGGTATGCATTGCCATTTACGTTTTCTTTAATATCAGTTACCATAAATTGAAGGCCATGTTGAGGAATCTCTCAAGATAAATGATGTGGTTTGGTTGCCAAGCTCATGCGTTGGTTATTAACAATTTATTTGATTGCTCTCTTTCATATTCGTGATAGGTTTGTTGGAAGGATGTCTTTAAGAAAAATCATTTTATTTATCATATATATTTCAGTTCCTTTGAACTTATAGTCTCCATGAAGTCCATGCTTCATCAGTTAACATGCGCTGTCTTGTTAATATATCACTAGAGTTAGCATAATCCTCATAAATGTAGACACTTTGAGAAGTTTTCTTTTGATAGTATAATAGATATTTTGGATGCATCAATGCTAACGAGTCTGGTTTCAAAAAATGGTTTATGAGATTATTAATGTTCATTTTTTATATCAAATGCACATGAAATCAGTCTTTGTAAGCTATTATTGTGAATAAAATGGTCTCTGAACACACAAATAAAGCTAGATAAGTATTTAACTTTAAGCCCTATACCTTGTAAATTCAGACAGATTGTCCTCTCTGCTTACTAGGGATTTCGATGGAATGGTAGGTCCTCCGTGATAGTTGGGCGTGGATGATTCATAGAATTCCAGAGTCTAGTATGCTTGTCTCTGTTAACCACTATCTAAAGATATGGAGACTAACTAAATTTGAATATGCTTGTCCACTCTAGAGATCATTGATTCAGACGATTGTTTTTCTCTCAATCTATTGCCAAAACTGTTGATGCTTTGCTTGTATTTAGCAAATATCCGTCCTTTTTCTTAATCATTCTCATGGAAGCTGAAGTGAAATTTAGAATTTGTTAGTAATCAGAAACTGACTTTTACCTTCTGGCCTGTGATGAAATAATCGGTTTTGTGAAGAAAATTCTATTTACCTGGATTGATAGACTTCATTTAGTTCTCCAACATGAGATGCATGGTTTTTCATTTAATTCCCGGATACAAATGTAAGATTAAGAGGGAAAAAAAAAAAGAACAATTTTAAATTTTTGTCTAGTGATTGAGTAAATAGATGGCTCAGTTGCCTAGACAGAATGGTTTTAACAAGGAATTAAACTTGCAACCGAGCCAGTTTGATCCATGTGGTTGATTTGGTAACCTTGAAAATTGGTTTTTAATATTGCAGAAATTGTTAAGGTGCCAGTGATGCTTCTGCAATCTAATAGCCGGAACCAGAGATCAAAAGGATTTAAGGTTAAGAACATCGTACAAGTGACCGTGCTTCTAGTCGTTGCCATATGGTTGATCTACCGGATCAAGCACTCGCATGATAAAAAAAATGGATACACTGAAAGTGATGGGAATGAGCTTGGCAATGGAGCTGGAGACATTCATTTGGGGCGTAAAGCAAAAGCAGGGTCTGAAAATGTGATTGTCATAGACAACCATGCAGAAAGCTTTGGGGAAATATCTGAAACAAAAGAAGCTGGAGGAGGTCAAGATGATGCTTTCAATCGGCACAGCGACAAGAAGGAAGAAGCAGTTCCTCACAAAGAAAATGTGAAAACAGAAAGTCAACAAGAGCAACAAGGCAGTGAAGATAACGATGCTGATTCTCATATGAATGGAGAAAAAGGTGCTGGTAATGGTAGAGATGAAGACAGAAAGGAGGTTATAAGGCTGCACAGTGAAAAAGATAATGATAATTCTGTTGATGAAAATGAAAATAGAGATGGAAGAGATGATTCCCTTGAAGCAAACGTGTTTCCAAAGGATGATCGTGTTGTTGAAACAACCAGTGATAATAGGGAAGGAACAAGTTCAGATGAAGAGAGCTTTTCAAATTCCACCAGTAAAACTGAAACCAATGAAAATGCAGCACTGAACAGTGAACGTCTTGAAACAGGTGTTGAACTCAGTGATAAAGCAATGCCTGAAGCGGAAGGATCATCCAATTCATCTCTTAGTGATGATCAAAGCAATGCAGATGCATTGGCAAATGATGAATTCCATAAAAAGGCAGAAGTAGAATCCGAGGGTAGCATTGATTCAGATGCTGAAATTCATGGCAGAAATGAGGTTGGCGATGTGAAAACTGATGTGACTTCAGATGAGGAGCATTCCAGTCTATCCCACCATGGTGAAGAAAATGATCCAATGCCCACAGACAATGAGGTTCCTGAAAGGGAAACTGTTGAATCCCAAGGAGACAATACCGGTGCTGAAAAAACTGAGGAGAGAGACACAGGATCTGAGCATGAGGTTACCGACACATCTAATTCTACTGAAGATAACAATGAAATAGTGATGCCAACCAATATGGAGGCTCCTAAAATAGAAGCAGTTGAACCCCAGGATAACAGTATTCTTGCGGCTGAAAATACTGGTTCTAATTCTATTGATGATGCAAGGACTGATTCAGGATCTGATGATGAACTTGCCAAGTCATCTTTTACTTCTGAGCAAAACAATGTCGAAATTGAGTCCCATGGAGATGACGCTTCAAATGCTGAAGTCATTGCTGAGGATACCCATCAAGAAGGAAATAGTGATTCACGGTCTAATGATGAATTTACAAATTCATCACTTCATTCTGAAGATAAAAATGTGGATGCAGGTGAATCCCAAGGAGATAAAGCTATTGAGGCTGAAACTAATGACAATGATTCAGCTGAAGAAACAAAGAGTGAAACAATCGCCAATGATGAAGCTGCAAATTCATCTGATAGCAATGAGCAGAAAAGTTCAGACTCTCCAAACAGTGTGAACCCTGATGGTGAGACAGTTGAATCTCCAGATGATAATGTAGACAGGGCAGGTAACAGTGAGCCTGGTGATGTGAAAGTAGCTGAGTCTCAAACAGTCAAGGTTGCTAAAGACGAACAAAATGGCAATGGTTCAGCTGAAGTAATAGTGACTGAATCAACATCTAAGGATGAAGCTGAAAATTCATCCCACAATAATGAGCTGAACAGCAAAGAGTCTCTAAACAGTGAACCGGTCGAGTCTCGAGGAGATGGTGCTTCTGAGGCTAAAACTATCAGTAACAATGCCCATGAAGACACAAAAGTTGAATCAAATCCCAATGCTGTAACCAGTTCTGAACTGGGCAATAATGTTGTACCATAATAATGTAAATGCAAAATGAGGGCGAAAGGTTGTTGCAAATTCAGAATGATCTAGCACTGTTGCGGTTTCTCAAAGAGTGGACATCACAGATCCGAGGATAATTCAGCAATATGCAAGTAGATTTAGTAGTGAAAAAAAGAGGTTCCAAGCATTAGCTGAGTTATGTTGTATCATTTTGTAAGCAAAAAGGCCATTATATATGCTACCATTTTTCTTTTTCATCCTCAAGCTTTAAATTTCTGTTTTCTTTTACCTTCCTTTAAAAAAAAAAAATTGAAACATTATTTCTATGATGGATCTTTCTACATGTATAGTTAGTGGAATACCTTTTTTATTTTTTTTCTTTTAAGAATAATGTAGGAGCAATGCAAATAAAAATTAACCAAGTCAGACTTGGAAAGCACATTGCAAGGTTCTTGGAACCTCTTCCCAAGTTTAGTGGTTTAATTTTTCCATCAGGAACTTTATAGTGTCTGCTACTTCAAATTGCTTTGTTACTGTTCTAGCTCCATTGTTTACATATATTATCAGGGATGATGAACAGATCCATAATGTGACTTTGACAGAAACCCTCATGTTTTGGCTCCTTGTAATGCTGATCTATGTGTCTGTTTAGAGATTACTTCTGTTAAAGGTGATCAAGAACAGTTGGTTGAGTTGAAAATATTTCCTTGATTTATGTTGGGAGACTCAGAGGCTAGTGCTTTAAGTAGTAGTTGATCTAATTGTGAAGTTGATGTTTTCTACATAAATAAGAGACTTCTTAGGGAATAAAATAGGGAATATTGAGCTCGGGAGAAGCTCTTTTTGTGTGTATTTACAATCCACCTCATTAGCTGTCTTCTTGATGCTATCATTACCTCCTGCTCTGGTTGGCTGATGTTTCCAGCAGCACCAAGTTAGCTAAAATGAACTAATCCAAATGAAGGAGTCCTTGTGCCTACCATTGATGGTGGATTCTGCCCATGAGATTCTCCTTCCAACATAGCAGTTATCGTTCCCTTCTTCGTAGCCTACAAGTGGGTGCTCGCGAGGACTTGGCTACCCGCTATAGATTCACTTTTGAATCTACATGGATCATAATAGAAAAGATTTAAAATGTGAAATAGTTTTGAGATTCGAATAGATTTAAGGGTAAAAAGATTAATCAGCTCATTTATTGTCAGGTTTAAATGTCTCTCTTTCTCTTTCTCAGTTATTAGTTGAAAAAAAAAAACATCCTAAATTAGAGAGCATTGATGAAAAATTAGGATTTAACGTAGTGTAAGGATTAAAAGAATGATAAAGCAAGTCCCTACTGAAAATATCTCCATATTCCTGCTTATTGGAAGTTAGAGGATCAAGCTTTTTTTTTTTTTTTGATAGAATGCTTGGGTAGGACGGTGTTGACTTGGTTCCAGTTTAGGTAGCATATCGTATGTCATAGAGTCATTTCAGCTGACCAACCAGGCTATCGTTGGGAGGCATTGACATGCGCTCATTGTACTCCATATGTTATCCATATTACTTTCAAAACCTTTTATTTTTGATGTGTGGCTTCGAGAATAGTTTTTAAAACCGGTGTCTTTTGGCACCGGTTTTAAAACAAAGGGATGGGAACAAAATTTTTTTTGTCAAAATGGTGTTAAAGTAGAAAACGCATTTCAAATGGAGTTTTCTACTTCCATGTCATCATCCCCCAGTTCGGCTCCGTCAGCAGGGCTGGAGTAGAAATAGCCACTTGGAGTGGCGATTTCACCCACTCCAAGTGGCGATTTCATTTGAGTTGAAATCACCACTCCAAGTAGCGATTTCATTCAATTGAAATGTGGCGATTTCTACTCCAAAATCGCCACTCCAAATGACGACTTTCTTGTAGACTTAATTTTCTTTGGGGACTTAAACGCTACGAATCCCTTCCTTCACATAATCTTCTAGCAAATCAAAAGAGTAGTTAGATGGTAGTTAATGATTTAGTATCAATCATAATTATCTTGTTAATTAGAATTATCTTGCTATATCTATTATCTTGTTATATCTATTTTGTTAATCAAAATTATCTTGCTATATCTATTATCTTGTTAATTAGAATTATCTTATTATATATATATTATCTTGTTATATCTATTATCTATAACAAGATAATAGATATAACAATCAGAATTATCCTGTTATACCTATTATCTTGATAATAGATATAACAAGATAATAGATAATAGAGGATTAGGATCGCTAGGAGGCTCCAAGCATTTAAGAAGGGATAGTGAAAGAAAAAAAATCTGTAGAAATCACCACTTGAAGTGGTAGTCGTCCCGTCACCTGTTGACGGGGCCGAGCCAGAGGATGATGATGTGGAAGTGAAATGATATTTTTACTTTAACACCATTTTGATAAAATATTTTGTTCTCACTTCTTTGTTTTAAAATAGGTGCCAAAAGGCACCGGTTTAAAAAACTACTCGTGGCTTCTAGCCTTATGACACCGTACATTAAAATGAATATCAAAGTTACTTTAAAATTTATATTTCTTAAAATAAATATTTTTTAGATATTTTTAAATAAAATTTATTTATTTATATTTTATTATATTAGAAAGTAACTTTGATACATGTAAGTCATATTTTTTTATATAATTTTTAAAATAAAAATACAGTTGATTGTACCCAAAAAAAAAAAAAAGTTACATCCAACCAACAAAACTTACTTAGCTATATAATGCGCATTATCTTGAAAAGAATGCATGCAAGAACCTTCAATATTTTTCAACATTTTTCATTTGCTTACAACGTTTCAACTAGATTATTTATATCATTTTAGTATTCCACAAAAATTGATGTTATTTATTCTTAAATATTTCATAACAACTACTCTAAAAATATTTTTAAATAAAATTTTAGAATAAATCTTAAGCCACATTATTTTTTGGTTTGATTAGTCAGCCATGGTGGACTCATTGTTATGCATTGTTGGCTGGAAGCCTGGGTAATCGGATGAGGGTAAGATGTTAGACTTAATTTACTTAAACATAATTACCTCCAGCCATTATTATTTAATGGTGGTAAGGAATCCGATCTTCCTGTGGACTGCACGGGAGATCTTCCTTTCTTAACGATCTCGATTGATCTTCCCTCTTGATCTTCCCTCTTCCTCTCGATGGATCGGTCTTCTAATCAACGAGCTCTCGCATTCAGATGGTGTATGCCTTCATGATTGCTCTTGATCAGGGACTCAATTCCAATGCCTCCACTTTTAGGTTTCTCTCTATAGAACCTTAAGATCTCTCTCGAGAACCTTGTTCTGAAACTTTAGGATCTCTCTCGAGAGAACCGTATTCAGAAACTTTAGGATCTCTCTTGAGAGAATCGTGTTCTGAAACCTTAGAGAACTCTGTACTGAAACCTTAGGATGGGTTCCTATTTTATACCCTTTTCCTTCAACGCTTGCCCCATCAAGCGAGCGCTTAGGAATTAAGGGAGGAAGCGAGCGCTTAGGAATTAAGGGAGGGGCGAGCTTAGTTATGTTATCACTTTAATGGGGGATACGTTGAGTTAATAAATTAGGACCATTATTAAGATAGGTTACTACATTCTCCCACTTGGTCCGTATATTTTATCAACACTGAACAAGAAACTAAATACATGAATCATAGCGATAGGTCCTCTATAATTGAGTATTATCTTCTATGTATTACAATGCATTCAATTTCTTTATCACCATTCCAAATGTGACAACATAACATAATGAATAAACCATATGTTTATTCAGAGTCCAAAAGAAAAGTTTGTCATTTCTCAAAAGTCATATAACGTGTACACCTGAATGAGAAATAAACAAACGTTTGAAATAAGAGTTTCTTTGTACAAATTGTTATCAATACAATTATATCATGGAACCAACTCCCATTCTTATCACATGATCCTTAAACTTCTTAATTGGCATGCCTTTAGTTAAAGGATCAGCTATCATCAATTCAGTGCTAACGTGTTCTATGACCACTTTATTCTCTTTAACACGTTCTCTTATGGCTAAATACTTAATGTCGATATGTTTACTTCGACTACCACTCTTGTGGTTTTTAGCCAAAAATACAGCAGCTGAATTGTCACAGTACAATTTAATTGGCCTAGTAATGGAGTCAACAATTCTAAGCCCTGAGATGAAACTCTTCAACCATACACCTTGCGATGTAGCCTCAAAACAAGCAACGAACTCTGCTTCCATAGTAGAGGTAGCAGTCAAGGTCTGCTTTGCACTCCTCCATGATATGGCTCCACCAGCTAACATAAATATAAATCCTGATGTTGATTTCCGAGAATCAACGCAGCCAGCAAAGTCCGAATCTGAGTAGCCCTCTATCTCCAAATGATCAGTTTGTCTATACATGAGCATGTAGTCCTTGGTCCCTTGAAGATACCTCATGACCTTTTTAGCAGCTCTCCAATGGTCTAAACCTGGATTACTCTGATATCTTCCCAACATTCCTACTGCAAATGCTATGTCAGGTCTTGTGCAAACCTGAGCATACATTAGGCTTCCAACAGCTGAAGCATATGGAATGTTGTGCATCTGTTCCCGTTCAAGTTCATTTTTAGGGCACTGGTTCAAAGCGAACTTGTCACCCTTCACTATAGGTGCAACACTTGGTGAACAATTTTTCATCCGAAATCTCTCCAAGACTTTATTGATATAAGTTTCTTGAGACAATCCCAAAATGCCTCGAGATCTTTCTCTATGGATCTTAATGCCAATGACATAAGATGCCTCACTCATATCTTTCATATCAAAATTTTTAGAGAGAAATTGTTTCACCTCATGTAGCAACCCTTTATCATTGGTTGCAAGTAGAATGTCATCCACATATAGGACCAAGAAACAAATTTTGCTCCCACTAACCTTCTGGTATATACATTGATCCATGATGTTCTCTTCAAAACCAAAGGAAGAGATCACATCATGAAATTTTAAATACCACTGACGTGAGGCTTGTTTCAATCCATATATGGATTTCTTAAGTTTGCAAACCAAATGCTCACCATCACTAGAGGAAAATCCTTCAGGTTGTTTCATGTAAACCTCTTCCTCTAGATCTCCATTAAGGAATGCGGTCTTCACATCCATTTGATGTAACTCAAAATCAAAATGAGCTACCAATGCCATAATTATTCGGAGAGAGTCTTTCTTGGATACAGGAGAAAATGTCTCCGTGTAGTCGATTCCTTCCCTCTGAGTGAATCCTTTGGCAACGAGTCTTGCTTTATATCTCTCAATGTTGCCTTGTGAGTCTTTCTTTATTTTGAAGATCCATCTACATCCAATGGCTTTTACACCATCAGGCAACTCAACAAGATCCCAGACTCGATTAGATGCCATAGATTCCATCTCTTCTTTCATGGCATTGAACCACAAGTTTGATTCCTTAGAACTCATGGCTTGTGAAAACGTTTCAGGATCATTTTCGGCTCCAATGTTATAGTCAGATTCATGTAGATACACAACATAATCACTAGGAATTGCTGATTTCTTTATTCTAGTTGATCTTCTTAATGTTGTGTCAATGACCTCTTGAGGAGTATCTTGCACAACTGATTGTTGATGAACAACACGATCTTCTAGATTACCATCAGCTTGTGAAATCTCAATGACTGGTTGTTGGGCACTTAATTGAGTTTGAGGAGTGCTATAAATAACAACCAATCCCTCACTTGAAGTGGAAGCTGGAATAACTGAATGATCTTTCTCAGAAGAAGCCAAATACTGAGATTGATCACTCCCACTGATCAAGTCATTCTCAAGAAATTTTGCATTTCTTGATTCCACAATCCTAGTGCTGTGAGATGGACAATAAAATCTATAACCCTTGGACTTCTCAGCATATCCAATAAAGTATCCACTGATAGTCCTTGGGTCTAGTTTCTTTTCTTGTGGATTATAGACTCTTACTTCAGATGGGCATCCCCAAACACGTATATGTTGCAGACTCGGTTTCCAACCTTTAAATAACTCAAATGGCGTTTTGGAAACAGCCTTGGTTGGAACCCGATTCAATATATACGCAGCAGTTTTAAGAGCTTCAGTCCACAAGGATTTAGGTAACTTAGAGCTGACAATCATGCTCCTTACCATGTCCAATAATGTCCGGTTTCTCCTTTCAGCTACACCGTTTTGGTCAGGAGACCCTGGCATGGTGTATTGTGCAACAATTCCATTTTCTTCAAGAAACCGAGCAAACGGACCAGGTGCTTGTCCATTCTCAGTGTATCTACCATAATATTCTCCACCTCTATCTGACCTCACGATTTTAATTTGCTTGCCGCATTGTTTCTCTACTTCTGCCTTAAATACCTTAAAGGCATCTAATGCTTCGTTCTTATTATGAAGTAGGTAGAGATACATATATCGTGAATAGTCATCAATAAATGAGATGAAGTATCTCTGACCATACGAATCCATATCTGGGCTACAGATATCCGTATGTATGATCTCCAGTATTCCGAACTTCTCTTGGCATTTTTCTTGGACTTGTTGGTTTGCTTTCCCTTTATGCAGTCCACACAAGTGTCAAAATCAGTAAAATCAAGAGTATCAAGTACTCCATCTTTTACTAATCTTTTAATTCTCTCAATGGAGATATGACCTAATCTCCGATGCCACAAAATAGAGGAATTCTCATTTATAACACATCTTTTCATACCAGTTTGGGCGTGCATCACATTATAGGTGGTATTATTTTTCAGATTGATTTGGAAAAGATTGTCTGACAATGTACCATTCCCAATAAGCTTAGATTTATAAAATAAATCAACAGAGCTTTTATTAAAATTAAAGGAATATCCTGCTGGTACAAGCCTTGACACTGAAATCAAATTTCTAGAGAAACTTGGAATATAAAATGTCTTTTCCAAATCCAAAACAAAACCAGAATGTAAAATAAGTCTGCACGTTCCAATTGCTTCCACATGTGAACCCATCTTGTTTCCTGAATAGATGCTTTGTTCACTTCCCAATGGTTTCCTTTGATTTAGAAAACCCTGCAAGGTATTTGAAACATGGATTGTAGAACCAGAATCAATCCACCATGTGTTATGACATATAACCAAATTGGATTCATGACATACGAATGAGGTTAGAGTACCTTTCTTGTCAAGCCAAGCTTTGAATTTGAGACAATCTTTCTTTATATGTCCTTTCTTCTTGCAAAAGAAGCACTTGGACTCCTTCTTGTCTTCTGTATGGATGGATACTTTACCCTTTCCTTTGCGTTTGGCTTTGGGAGCTTTAGTCTTTCTGTGAGTGACTAAATGTGCACTTTCTCCCATTTCTAAAATCAGCCTCCCTTCCTCTTGAACACACATGGTCAGAAGTTCATTAATTGACCATTTGTCCTTATGTGTATTGTAAGATATTTTGAAGGGACTATATTGCTGTGGGAGTGAGCTCAAAATAAAGTGCACCAAGAAAGATTCTGACATCTCAACCTCTAGGGATTTCAACTGAGCCGCAATGTCCCTCATCTTCATGATGTGCTCACGCACACCTCCAACCGTAGTGAGCTTCATTGATGATAACTTTGTCATTAGGGTGCTAGCCATTGCCTTATCTGAAGACTCAAATTGTGCATCAATAGCCTTCAGAAGTTCCTTGACATTTTTGCACTCAGGAATTGAACCACGTATACAGAAATTTTAGTACGTATGAACATCATACTGAGGCGATTGGACCGTTCCCATCGTTCATACGCAGCAATCTCAGCCTGAGTGCTAGTAGATGTAACTAAATGTGGTTCATCCTTCCTGATAGCATAGTCAATATCCATGCACCCTAATTGAAGAAGAATTCTCTCCTTCCATAATTTATAATTATCACCACTTAAATCGGGAATGTCACATTTCATATCAGAAATATTAACAGGCAAAATAGCTGCATAAAAAATAAATCATGTTCATGTAATTGAATTTGAGGCATATAACTGATGTCATGTTTACCAATGTAAACATGCAATAACATGAATCAATAACATACAATAACTACCTGTGGGCTAAGTTATTATACTCAAATAGACTCATTAGCTTAATGATGTGACTAACAAATTATATTCCTTTCTTAATTCCTGTGGGTAATTAAGAAAATAATTTGTTATCGCATCCTAATTAATTATATTAGTGCAACAAAAATTCCTGTGGGATAAGATTCATTACATTAATATAATTAGTCACAATTAATGTCATCTAACCTTATGTGATCTTTGCAACTCAATATATAATTTTGATTAATCAAAGATGCTGTGGCTACTCCTCAATTAATCAACATCATATTGATCACATGACATTATATGCATATAGATTAACCAATTTAGCATGATTATTAGGTAGTGATCTTAATCAACGTAACATTTCCAAATCAAGATCCGAGTTAGTCAAATTGGCCAGGCCAGTGAAAGAGAAGTGGGGGTCCCCCGTTGCTTTCCTTAGGTCAGTCAACGGAACCAATTAAGTAACCACAATCTCTTTACCTTTCTAGACACCAAATGACCAATCAGACCTTGAAAGGATTTGCACTGTGATTTTTACACTACCACCAAATTCATGCATAGAATAAATCTAGTATGCAGAACAGAACATTTCAATATCTATTTAATGAATTTTAAAATTATCATCTTAAGAAAAAATTTTTGTTAATTAAAACACGTCCGGCCGTAGCTCATTATTCCCTTGGGCCAGTCTATGCAAACCACCGTAGGCATAGAGACTCAGGAGGCGTATTTTAATACAAAAATTTAAACTCAAGAAACAAATGATAAAAATAAATCATGTTACATGATTTAATAAAACATTAAACAGATAATAAATGCATTTAAAATCCAACCAATCCATATTTTAAATCCCGTGAGAGAACGGAAAGACCATAAGCGAGAAAAACGAAAACCGAAAGTTTTCTCTCCCCTTTTTTTTTTTTTTTTAATATTTCACCGATGTGGTTATTGAAGCCACGTTTCCGCTGCATTTCTCTTCTTTAGTTTTTCTTTTCTTTAATGCTACGTTTCTTTTCTTTTTCTTTCTTTAATGCTAGAAAGAAATCTTTAATAGAAAAGAAAAAAGCCACGTTTTGTTTCCGCAAAATCGAAATCTTAAATAGGTTTAATGGTTTCTTTCAATTCCGAACTGATCGAAACCAACCTGAGATCCGAAAAACTAAAAAACGGAAAACGCGCGGCATTAATTGCTTGAAAAGAGAAACTTAATAGAAATCTTCGCAAAATAAGGCAGAGGTTTTAACCTAGCTCTGATACCAAATGTTAGACTTAATTTACTTAAACATAATTACCTCCAGCCATTATTATTTAATGGTGGTAAGGAATCCGATCTTCCTGTGGACTGCACGGGAGATCTTCCTTTCTTAACGATCTCGATTGATCTTCCCTCTTGATCTTCCCTCTTCCTCTCGATGGATCTTCCCTCTTCCTCTCGATGGATCGGTCTTCTAATCAACGAGCTCTCGCATTCAGATGGTGTATGCCTTCATGATTGCTCTTGATCAGGGACTCAATTCCAATGCCTCCACTTTTAGGTTTCTCTCTATAGAACCTTAAGATCTCTCTCGAGAACCTTGTTCTGAAACTTTAGGATCTCTCGAGAGAACCGTATTCAGAAACTTTAGGATCTCTCTTGAGAGAATCGTGTTCTGAAACCTTAGAGAACTCTGTACTGAAACCTTAGGATGGGTTCCTATTTTATACCCTTTTCCTTCAACGCTTGCCCCATCAAGCGAGCGCTTAGGAATTAAGGGAGGAAGCGAGCGCTTAGGAATTAAGGGAGGGGCGCTTAGGAATTAAGGGAGGGGGGCTGTTATCACTTTAATGGGGGATACGTTGAGTTAATAAATTAGGACCATTATTAAGATAGGTTACTACATAAGATCCATTCTAAAGTGACCTATTTAGGGAGCTTCTATTTGCACCGTAAAACTTACTTTCTGCACTCTTAAAATTTTTTAAAAATTTTAATTTTTTAAACTACCGTCACCTTCTTAAGAAGGCAAGGGCTTTAAGGATAGTTTAAAAAATTAAATCAGCCTTCCCGATCGCAATGAGAAAGGGGGAAGGGGTGAGGATTTTAAGGATAATTTAAAAAATTAAATTTTTTAAATTATCCTTAGGAGGGAGGAGGGTTTGTAGTGAGCAATTTTTGCGGTGCAAATAGAAGCTCCCCCATTTATTACATTAGCTCACCTTTCTCTGCCATCTCTGTAAAAGGGAAGGCTGGTCAAGCCTGGCCTCTTCTCTCCAAATTTTATGGCTCCGCGCCGTCCAGGTGCGTGAGGTGTTGCAATGGCACGGAGCTGCTAGCTTTTGATTCAACGGCACGGAGCTTGAGCTACAAGGTCATTGACCGCAGCATGGGGTTTGGCCGGTGCATGAGGGAGATGTTCATACTAATAAATTAGCGATCGATTCACCGTTTATTACAACAAATGAGACATCACTTTTTCCACCAATGGACTTTTATTTATTTATTTATTTATTTATTCAGGTGAAATACTAAGTTTGTCAAAACATTTGCAGCAGAGATATTTTTCTTTTTATTTTTCATCTTTTACATCTTTCCAAATAATCTTCTCTAAAGAGTCTTACCTTCCTAAAAGAAGAAATAAGGACGTATTCCTCAATGCATCCATGGCAAAGCCGTTAAAATAATTAGAGTTTTTTTTTTTTTGTTGCTGCTGGACTTGAGCGTGGAAAAAAGTAATATTTCGCAGCTGAATGGAACGAAATAAATGGACCCGGGGCTTATCAAAGTTTTGAAGTGAGATCTCCTATCAATTAATTAGTCAACGTGGACTGCCTTGTTCTGATGCATGCAGTCAACGACATTCAGTCAACCACGACTGCATTGTTTTGCTACCCATTCACATCACAATATCCCCTTTTATCTTATATCCGGTTCGCAAAGTATGTACTCTGTATTCTAAGCGAAGACTCAGTCAAAGAAAGGAAAGAAATCAAGGATTTTCAGACTTCTAATTCAAGATGAAGTCGGATGTTGATTGCATGCATAAACTGAATGAACGGTGTATATTTTGTGTAGTCCCGTTAGAGATTACCATAAGACTAGCTTCATGAATATTTGATGCTTTACGAATGCTTCCGATAATATGACCCCAACAATAGCTCCAAAATCTTAAAGCATCCAAACACAATCAAACGCGGCTCTCCTTTTCTTCTGCAAAAAGATATCATACTCAGAACATTTGATAACATAGAAAATGCCAGCTAACTTGCTCGTAAATCTCTGCCTTTGGCAAGAGATTAAACTGGTTGGAGAAGGCTACCTTCAATACCATTGCCCACAACAACTCACAGCAACTGTAAGAAAAATAACAATAATGGTAAATAATCTTTTTTTAAAAAAAAAAAAAACTTCGGCAGTATACAAAAAAAATCACTAATCCTTAAAGGTAAAAGAGGCTTTGATTCAGGCTTTCTGCTTTATTTCAGCGTGGTAGAGAGAGTGGAGGAAGCAGCACACAGCTTAAGGTTTCTTTAAGGTGCTGGTACAGCACAGACCTTCTTCTTCCAAGAAATCTATCAATATAAGAAAACCTCATAGCTCACGGAAAGCGCTCCCCCCCCCCCTCTTCGATTCAACTTTGATAAAATAAAGCTAAACAATTTGGATCTGCACAACCGTATCTACTAGTTAGAGGGCATTACATCACCACGCAGGAAACAGCATTCCGCCCACAGTTTGTGGTGTGAAACTGCAACGGTCTAGCCTGAAAAGAGGCTGCGCTAGGACACAGATGAGCAGTTTTTCAAAGCCACTGCACGCCACAACACATTGCTATTCGCATTTACCAAACCAAAAAATATACAAATGATGATCATCTATCGTTCACAAACATCATTCCTTAAACATGGGCAAGAATTGATTCAAGCTTTTCAACAATCAGGCTTTCCTTGCCCTATTGTGTGTGGTGACTAAGAGTGCCACTGTCCTTGTACGGTTTGCTGCCGTAATCTCTTCTTCATCCAGTCAATGATGTCTGTACCTATTTCATCACGTTCTGGTTCAAAGAGGAGGTCATGTAAGAAGCCTTCATAGAGCTTTATATCTTTGTATGCTGAGGCAGCCTCATTATGTAAATCTTGTGAAGCCAAAGGATCAGTGACCCTATCCGCAGTTCCATGGAGCACCAAGAAAGGTATAGTGACTGATTTCAGGTTCTGCAACAGATAGGAAGATATGCGGAGGATCTCATGGCCTGTCCGAACCCTTATTGGCCCGGTGTAAACCAAAGGGTCAGAGTACTTGGCTAACATAGCAGCAGGGTCTCTTGACACTGGAATGCCCCTTTTGTTAGCTCCCTTGAATTGATACTTGGGGAGCAAAAGTGAAAGAATTGGAGCCAAGGCCTGCAACAAGTGGAAAGAGTTGTAAGCGAGAATTCACTTTGTGTTAGTCCACTAAGATTCATCAATCGAGCAATTTTGATCAGAACAGATCAAATGACTGATACTTAAAATTGCCGTCTACAATATATGTTCCATACATATACACTACTATTGTCACAAAAAATGGATGCCATTATCACAAAAATCATGGTATGATTGTTTTTCCTGACAGTGATCTACAACTGCTGTTACACTACACGTCAAACACTAGCACAGAGCATATCAACTAGTTAAAGCATCAAGTCTTATGTTCCAAATTCTGAAATATCATAAACAGAAGCAAAGTCATTAAAACTATCCTCAAATGAAGAGTAACAAACATACAAATATAAAAAGTCTTTGTACCAAATGCATAAACTGTTTGACAACATTATAAATACTCTGGCCAAAAGAAATAGCCGATCAAAAGAACTCTTCATGGACCAAGAAATTGAATGGTGTGGATTCATCAGGTGTACTTCATGTCAAACTTTGATTGGACAAAAAATTTGGGCATCAGAAAACAGTTCTACGAATGAAGTAGACCAATGAGGTATATTTTAGGCCACGGAGCTGAATCTTGGTCAATTTCTAAACTCTACATCTGCGTGGATTGTTAGCTACTAGCTGATAATATAAATAGCCATGAAGACTGATCATAAGGTGGTGTTTGATGAATTGGGACTAACAAGCAACCTTCAACCAACACATCATTATCACTTCAATGTCATAATAATATATTTCCTTGTCCAAATAAGACTACTGCACATCTTAAACATCTTGGGCACAACCACTACAACCAAAATAAAACTATACCTCGCAGAGTATACGCACATATCTATCCTTTCTTTATGGGTTTCCTTTCAAAGGAATTAAAACTAAAACTAAAGTTAAAGGGAACCATTCTTGCAAATTAAATTTGTATGAATATGTCAGCAATCTATGATACAAAAAACATGCATATGAATAGATGCATATATGGAACAAACAGTCCAAGCAGGAAGAGAATAAGACAAAAAATTACCCCAACTATTGGATGAGCTGGCTTTACACGCACTGCTGGAGATGTCAGAATAATCCCTTCTAACATGGCCTCAATATGAGGATACAAAGCTGCCTGTTAAATTCCATAGCCATGAATTAGGCAGTGACAGATCGGAAGTATAACAATCCAATTCCAAATCATGATGATATCTCATTGCGCTACCTTTAAAACCACAGCCCCACCAGTAGAGTGCCCAAAAAGAAAACAAGGAACTCCAGGATTCTCAGATTTAATTTTCTCCAGGAAAGTTCTCTGCAAATATAGATAGACAAAGTAAATATCATATCATTCAAGAAACTGTGTATGTTACCATTGTCCTCACTGAGAAACTTACAGTGTCCTCAACCACATAATCTAATGAAGGCACATATCCATGCAATCCATCACTGCCACCATGGCCTGTTAAAGATCAGACGATACTTGTTATTTTTAACTTCCCTCCATGTTTGTTGATGCGCTAAGATTTTTAACAGAAAAATGCGGATATCTTACTGACTCAAGCAGAATAATCAAAAGTTTGTAGGCCATACCAAACACTAAATGCATGCAACTAGCTAATGGTGAAAAAGAGTCGAAATGAATACATAATACAACCTGCCAGCTTTTTCTAGTATTATGCACATAAGCATTCGAAGAGTTACTTTTTGATACCAGCAAAGAATTTAGGGTAAGCTAGTTTTAACATTCCTAGGAAATATGTGTGGTAAAAGAATTCAACCAAATACATTTTAGAAATTCTGGTTCACCACTTTACTCATACTAAACATTTTATGACCAAATGATTAAGATTGGACAATGAATAATGGGAGATTATTGATAGACACAAAAAGAGGGAGAACAAAGAACAAAATTGATGTGGCTCTGAAATTGCTGCAGATGCAATAATTTCAACAAATATCATGGGCTCCAAAGTTCAAAATAAGCTGGCTGTGCATACACACTTTCCATCCAACACTACATGGATCCACTTTGGCATATGCACACAGACAACTAGTTACCTTACAGAACTCAACATGAATGCAAAACTCTTCAGGGGTAAAACGGTGAAATGATTGAAAATAGCCATTTCAAATAACCCACCTATCCAATCCATAGCATAGACTCCAAAATTGCATAATGTCAACTGCTTGGCAAAGTGTGCATACCTTCCACTGAAAATAGGAACCAGGAAGCAATCAGATAAAATTCTGAATAATTAAATATTATTGTAACAAGACAAGACCTCATCCAAAAAGACTAAGTAGAAAGTATTATTTGGGCTTCTTGACCCTATATAAATAAGCAAGATCTGCCTATTATATAGACGATTTGGTTCATACAATCCAATACCTCACCCAAAAGGATTAGTCAAAAGGTATTATTAGGGCTTTTTGATCCTGTATAAATAACCATGATCTTCTTAGTCTATAGTCGATGTAGGACTAGATGCTCACCAATGCAAACTCTCATATATTCCCTTCATTTAAGTCTTGGTATCCTTGCCAGGTTACAGGTCTAAATTAAAATTCAATCAATCCAATCATAATCACAAACACCATGATTGGCTTGTGGTCAGCCTTAGAAAAGCTCAATTACAATCTCTTCTAGTCCACCTGGGCTATGGACTAGATTCATTCCGGTACCATTTGTAACGACTTAAGATCCTATCCAAAAAGGCTAGTGAAAAAGTATTATTCAGGCTTTTTGATCGTAGATAAGAATCCAAGATCTTCCCCAATGTATAGCCAATATGGGAATGAACACTCACTAGCACAAACTCTCTCAATTATGCTAATGCACTTTTGGTATAAGTATCTTTCGTTATTGGCTGGGGCGAGCATAAATCCAGCCAATAGAATGGAACAAACCGAAGATCCATTGCCAAACAAAATTTTGGACAGATTGGATGGTACCATGCTGAGGCCTATTACTGACAAAGTGATGATTCCAATATCCAATAAATCATAAACACACGGCCTGCCACCAGCAGCCATCCAATCTAAGTTGAACTGCATTAAGGGATCATGTGGTATACAATTGCAAAGTTAGATGGAGTTCTGAAACCATTAAAGATAAAAGAATTCAGATAATAACTTCCTTACCTGTGCTCATTAAGCCCATGTATAATCACCAAAATACCTCTGCAAAATACAACACAAATAAATTTTTAACATACAGCATCTTATACAGATTACAAACAAACGCATTGTATGACTTGATTTAGAAGATAAAGTTTAGAAACAATGAGAAAACCAGAGCCATTTGTAACATATATTTGTCATCTTCCTTTAATAGGGGATAAAACACCAAAGACACTGTCACTAAATAAGATAATGCCATTAGAGCTTTCAGAAAGGGTATCGAAGGGGTGGTTAGTTTATTTGCACTACAGGATGATAGTGTTCTTGTGTATTGAACTCTTTATGTGATCTAAACCTAATAAGCCTTGTTTATACTGTCCATATGGAAATCAGCATACTGAAAAAAGACAACAATTAACAAAGAATATGTTTTATCCTGTACATTGGCATTCTCTAACACAACCAAACCATGAGAAGTCAGCCTCTAACTGGCTAGATAAAAGCCATTTATGAAATCCGGTGTCATATCAGAGTTCAATTAGTATTAATTGTCCTTTTGAAGCCATTTATGAAATCTGGTCTCATTCAGAGTCTGTAGGTGAGAAAATGTCAAACACTTGAGAACTATATGAGAGAGAGAGAGAGAGAGAGAGAATGCTCCATATGGGGAAAAGAAGAGATGAGCAACAGGGCAAAATGCAATCGGAAAGGATCTCTAAACTTTCTTGCAGTGAAACCACTTGAGCAATTCTGATTATGTTATTTTGACCATACCACAAAACTCACATATACCATATTCGAAGTAAAATTGGAATCATGCACTAAGGAATACAGCCAGTATTGTAACTGGCAGCTGTCTCGAGGTTTAACCTATGCAACAGTCACCTCATCAACAGTTTAATGCCTAGAGCAGTTTCTAATGGTTCTCTGGTTTCTAATGGCTTAAGGTAAAGCAACCACCCTGAGTTTCTAATGGTTATCTGGTTGTTTAGGCACAGTTTAATGGCTAGAGCAGTCACTTAACCCATATGTCATAGTTTACCTAATAATTATTATGTTATCAAAGAATGTACAATTATATACATTATCAGTTATTAGATATATAAGTTATATTACATACTAACTAGTAACATTTGAGCACCTCCCAGAATGGCACAGAGCGTACTCAAGGAAAACTGAGGGATGAAGAGGGGAGAGAAGAAAATTGCCTGCTTTCCCTGTGCTCCCATCCTCTTTTGTGATCTATTCTCCATCCTCTAACACAAATATTCTCTTTACTCATTTTTTCACCACATTCTTTTACCTTTTCTTCCAACTTTTCCTCAGCTTCCCCTTATTCATTTTTCTTTCCCATTCTATTTCCTTTCTCTTTCTTCTTTTCTCCCTCCTTCAACCATTTTTCTTCCCATTTTCTTTATAGTGGTCCCCTGCTCACATATGCCTAGCCTACCTGCAAACCTCCTCAGCTGGCAACCTGGTTGTTGTGCTTCACCCTGTCCAACAAGAGCGTTCCAACTCATCATCAGTCATAGTCTATCACCCAAAGTAAGCAGGTGAGCTGTCAAGCATCGGTCTCCTGTTTCTTGGATTCGTGACCTTGCTTTTTCTTAATGCTGATAACAATAATATATCCAATTTACTAATTTCCAAATGTGATAGCTAATTAACAACAGCCATGTTCCACTTAATAGAATCCCAAACTTTGAGGCTTTCTGCAGGGTCTACAAATCATAATGCCAAAGCAGTATAACTTTTCAAAAATCATAAATAGAGAGACATGCATGTAAGGCACACAAAAAAAGCTCAACTCAACCCAACTCACTCATCTAAGCCTTTTCCCAACTACATGGGGCTGGCTACATGAATCTGTTTCCTCCACTTTGCCCTATACAGGACTAAGTCAACATTCAAATTACAATCAAATATCTAAAATTGAATGGAAGCATCTCTCAGTGGCACATGGTGCAAATGCTGAGAAAAGGACCCAGCAGGCAGCCCATAAATTCTTGTAGTCCAGACAGACTGTTTGAATCACTAAAATTGATAAGAAATGCATTTGCTAATGAATGTTTTATTCCAATAAAAGTTCTGGGTGGAAGGCAAGCACCTCATACCTTAGGATAATGGGTTTGCCACTCAAGCATCTAAAACCATCAACTGGCAATGATCTTTTTTTCCGTTAAAGTTTATATGCCTGGATAACTGTTAACATATATCAGATGATTGAGGATCTGATTAAAAGAAGGACTAACCACTTATCCAATTAGTCAAAAATTCACCTCTAGGAATGCATGTTTCTCATACTTTAGATATCCTATCAGGCTGTGGTATCAAAACGTCTCAACATATAAAATTTAACTACATATTCTAAGTAACTTCATCAGAAGACCAAAAGAATAAACTGGTATCTTAAGTGACAAACCCGCTGCTAATTATTTCAATGGCCACTCTACTAGGAACAGCATGCACATTGGTAATGAAATATTGAATCCTCTATTATCTGCACCTAGATAGCTCAAGTGAAACAGCTACCTGAAACAATGAGTAACAATGAAAATAGAACCCAATTGAAGAGTGCAACGAGACAAGGATTTGAAACTTTTGTGAAAATATAGACAATTATAATGATAATATATCAGCAATAGAGTAAAACATACAATTAAAAAAAATGGTTTCACAAAGATCATTGTCTGGAACATGATTGAATCAATTCAACCTTAAAATAATATGCCACATATCAATTACAAGCTTTACAAGCGAACTTTATATCCACATTTTGGATGTGACACTAGAATCAATAGAATGAAAATAGCCAAAGATAAGATGGATCACAAAAGAAATAGGACGAAATTGTGACTTGATAATTCTAAGCATCCACTCGAAGAATATCTCCAAAGCAAGCCTGAAAGTGACGTTTGGGAGTTGGGGCTTTCTACGAGGTGAGACTTCCCAAATCAGTCCAACTGTTTTCCGGATGAAACAAAACTTCTACTTCTTTTTCAAAGCAAAAGGCAGAACTTTGTAACCGAGTATCCTCAGAATGTCCCAAAAAAATTATCATATTTATTAATATGAATGAGAGAGAGACCTAACAAACCCTACATTTCCCGATAAGAAACGAATCAATCAGAAAAAAGCCCAAAAAGTTCAAAATGGACACAAGAAACAGACTTTATCGATCGATATGTCCCCCATTGGAACAAACAATAACCAACATATAACCAAATCCATGAAGATCAAAAGAGACGGCAAGATGATGTCACCTCATACGTCCGGCCGGCGGAACCCAGGACCGACAGAAAAGGGCGTTCCTCTTGGAACCCAGGAGCACGAACGACTCCCACGTACATCCGTCGTTACCTTCGTCCGATGGGTCGACCATCGCCAGCCCCTTCGCCAGCGCCCGGCGCCTCCGCACGTCCTCCTCCTCATCGTCCTTCGCCGCCCTCCAGCCCTTCCTCGTCCCCCCTCCTCCCCCTCTCCGCCGCGGCGACGCCAGCGGGGACGACGCCACCGCCTTGGAGCAGACGAGGCTCCGCCCACTCCGGCGGAGGGCGAGGAGAAACCAGAGAAATATCGCGTGGAAGAAGACAAAAATCCGGAGAAGCGACATCGGCGACGGCACCGACCGGCTTATGTTCCTAAACACCGGGATTATGCGGCCGCTCGCACCGGACGTCAGCTCCTGGACCGGAGCGCTCCTGTCCATCTCTTCGTTCCCGTTAGGGTAGGCGATGCCTCTCCTTTCGGCTCCTTCTCTGCGCGGACTGCCGTTCCTTGGAGGGAGCCAAGGAGAGGAAGAAGAATGAGAGCGTGAAGCGCTTCCCGGGTTTTTAAATTGGCGTCCGGGACTGGTCGGTCGCTGCCCTGCCCTGCCCTGCCCAGACGCGGAGGAAATTTTTCTTGGATTTTTGTCGTTTATGACAGCAAATTGGGGGAGATCCGCAATTTACGGAGTAAAAGTAGGTTTTAGCGGGTAACAAACCGGGGGTTTAGGTGGTAAAACTAAAATCTGTGCTGACTTGGATCTTTGGGGGCATCTCGGTTGTCGTTTACGATGGCAAATTGGTGAGACCCACCATTTGCGAAGTGGGTTTTCAGTAGATTACCGGCCGAGCGTTTAGGTGGTAAAATCTTGGGCCCATGAGTTTAGATTGCGTCCAACCTGAGCCGACTGGATGTTATATATATATATATCATTAAACACACTTTCATCGTCTATGTACTTCGGTCGAGCTACACTTGGATCCCTTCTCCATTAAAAGAAGTTTCAAACGGATCAAATAAGTTATCTTGTCTGATGACACCAAATCACCGGCCTTGAGTATGCGGTCGCCTCCTCCAGGGAGCTTCTCGCGTCTGCAAGCAAGTCCCGGGGGCCAGAGATTTCGGCGAGGACCCTTCGACGCTCAAGTCAATGGTCTGAGCATCAGCCGTGAGCTTAAGGAAGCTCGAAAGAGAAAGAGAGAGAGAGATATGGCTCCCAGAAGAGCTCTTCCTGTGAGTGTTTAGGGGTGTAACGAATGTATTACCTGGTCGGGGTCCCTCCGACTCTTTTATAGATGCCTGAAGTCCGTGGGCTTGGGGCGTGACCACCTGTCAGAACATTAATTGATGGCAGCACAGTGGAGCTTACCTCCATATGACGTGTCAAGCTATAGGCCGTGTCCTGTCAGAGTAGATGGTCGCAGGGCATGGTCGATCGTTACGGCGCTTGCCAAACACGTCCCCTATGTCACCTTTTTGGTTGTCCTATGCGGACAGTGATGGGTGACAAAGTTAGTCATGTGGGTCCCAAGGTATAGCCGTTGGGGGAGAAGGATGATGTTGAGTTGAAACCAACTGTCCCTTGTAGAGTATTGAATATAGAGTGCTTGTGTGGCCCTGCTCATGCCCTTGGATGAGCTTGCATGGCACTGTTCACGTACAAGGCTCTGTTCACTTGCATGGCACTGTTAACGGCGAGGGAGCTTGGCAGCTTGGGGGTGTCGGCCTTAGAGGTATCGGCCATGGAGGTGTAGACCGTCGGGGTTTGGCCTTGGAGCTGTCGGCCATGGAGCTGTCGGCCTTGGAGCTGTCGGCCATGGAGCTGTCGGCCTTGGAGCTGTCGGCCATGGAGCTGTCGGCCTTGGAGCTGTTGGGTGCGCATGGCTTTATGAGGCCATAAACGCTACCGTGGCCGAAGGGCCCTTTGGAGGCCAAGGGGGGGCTCCGTCGGTTTCCTTCACGGTTCTCTAACGGCATTGGATCAGCCACATCAGATGCCCCCTCACCCCTGAGACGAAGCGGGTCCACCCCAGCAAGGCGAAAGGGGAGCTACCTCCCAAGTGGCTGATCCTCGCCTGATGCAGGGCTTCATGCCTGGCTGGTGCAGGGCTTTAGGTGCCGACGGGTGTCGGGCTTCATGCTTGGCTGGTGTAGGGCTTTGTCCGCCGACGGGTGTCGGGCTTCATGCCTGGCTGGTGCAGGGCTTCATGCCTGGTTGGTGCAGGGCTTCAGGTGCCGACGGGTGTCGGGCTTCATGCCTGGCTGGTGCAGGGCTTCATGTGCCGACGGGTGTCGGGCTTCATGCCTAGCTAGTGCAGGGCTTTGTCCGTCGACGGGTGTTGGGCTTCATGCCTGGCTGGTGCAGGGCTTCATGCCTGGCTGGTGCAGGGCTTTAGGTGCCGACGGGTATTGAGCTTCATGCCTGGTTGGTGCAGGGCTTTATGTGCCGACGGGTGTCGGGCTTCATGCCTGGCTGGTGCAAGGCTTCATGTGCCGACGGGTGTTGGGCTTCATGCCTGGCTGGTGTAGGGCTTTAGGTGCCGACAGGTGTCGGGCTTCATGTCTGGTTAGTGCAGGGCTTTATGTGCCGATGGGTGTCGGGCTTCATGCCTAGCTGGTGCAGGGCTTCATGCCTGGCTGGTGCAGGGCTTCATGTGCTGACGGGTGTCGGGCTTCATGCCTGGCTGGTGCAGGGCTTTGTCCGTCGACGGGTGTCGGGCTTCATGCCTGGCTGGTGCAGGGCTTTAGGTGCTGACGGATGTCGGGCTTCATGCCTGGCTGGTGCAGGACTTCATGTGCCGACGGGTGTCGGGCTTCATGCCTGGCTGGTGCAGGGCTTTGTCCGTCGACGGGTGTTGGGCTTCATGTCTGGCTGGTGCAGGGCTTCATGCCTGGCTAGTGCAGGGCTTTAGGTGCCGACAGGTGTCGGGCTTTATGCCTGGCTGGTGCAGGGCTTTAGGTGCCGACGAGTGTCGGGCTTCATGCTTGGCTGGTGCAGGGCTTTGTCCGCCGATGGGTGTCGGGCTTCATGCCTGGCTGGTGTAGGGCTTCATGCCTGGCTGGTGCAGGGCTTCATGCTTGGCTAGTGCAGGGCTTCAGGTGCCGATGGGTGTCGGGCTTCATGTCTAGCTGGTGCAGGACTTCATGTGCCGACGGGTGTCGGGCTTCAGGTGCCGACGGGTGTCGGGCTTCATGCCTGGCTAGTGCAGGGCTTCATGTGCCGATGGGTATCGGGCTTCATGCCTGGCTGGTGCAGGGCTTTGTCCGCCGATGGGTGTCGGGCTTCATGCCTGGCTGGTGCAGGGCTTTAGGTGCCGACGGGTGTCAGGCTTTTGTTGCCGAGGCAAAGTTGAGGACGTTGAGTGCCTTTTGAACCCCGAAGGGCGACCTGAGAGTTGAGAGTCGTCAGGAGCCTTTTTAACCCCGAAGGGCGACCTGAGAGTTGAGTCGTCAAGAGCCTTTTTAACCCCGAAGGGCGACCTGAGAGTTGAGAGTCGTTAGGAGCCTTTTTAACCCCGAAGGGCGACCTGAGAGTTGAGAGTCGTCAGGAGCCTTTTTAACTGAGCTGGCCTCGGGCTTTAGCACCGATGGTACATCGGGTTTTGAGTGCCGACCAGAGTCGGGCTTTTTTGGATCCGATGGTACATCAGTCTTCGGTACCAATGGTACATTGGGCTTCTGGGACGCCAACGCGAGGTTGGTCTTTCCTGCATGACATTTTTAAGTATCAATGAAAGAGAACTTTCTTAAGTGCAATGTACTTAGCTCTTGTAGCTCCCATGTTTTCCTTTTGCGGGTTTGAGCACTTTCGTCCGCTGGTGACCTGCCCCCCAGGGGGTCATGTTAGTCGGATTGGAAGTGTCGTTGCCCTTACTTGGGCCTTCTCTCGCATTGGAGGCCAGGGCAAGATGCCTGTGGCCGGGAAGAAGCTGGAAACCGGGACAAAGCTGGAGTCCGTTGAGGAAAGCCTCGACAGTTTGCGGTCATTGAAGATGAATGGCTGGGAGAGTCCATCGAGGGCGCTACTGAGAGTAAAAAGGTCGGAGGAGTTGCCGGGAGGGCTCTTTGCCTAGCTTTTTCTTTGAAGAGATCGATTGCCCTCGGTGCTGAAGCTTAAAAGCAGCAGTCAAAGCCTTTTGTCCTCATCTTCTTCCTTGCATTAATTGCAACAACACCTCTCGGCTTGCTCTAGCCGATTGTTGAGCATTTGAGTGAGCTCTTCCAGCCGCCGGTGTTGTTCGTCTAGATGCTTCCTCATCTTATGATTAAGGTCCTCCCCAAATGACCCGAAGGACCAACAGAAGGCAGGAGATCGGTGGTGCTCAGGTGAAGCTTGATGGTGATAAGCTTCTCCGTGAGGAGATTTTCCGCAAGCGGATCACTAGCCAACTGGTGCAGCTATCACGGGCGACGTGAGAGGCTTGGGGTGCTGCTGAGTGGCCCCTGAGCGTTGCTTCTGCAGTTCATGAACTGCTACCTTCAAAGCTTGATCTTGCCGATTGAGGATGGCCAGCTAGTTAATCAGAGCAGCTGAAGTTGGTGGTGAAGGAGGGGCAGGGAGAGAGAGACACTGGTCTTTTGCCGTCCAGTGCGATGTGGATGCCCCCCAGCACGATTGGTGAGAACCTTCGGCATGCGTATCACCACCATAGCAATCTTAGAGGGGACGGAGGCTTATAGCTCAAGGAGAGAGCTTTCTTTCCTTCAGCGCGTCCCCCTTTCCTGGCACGCCAATCTAATGACGCCAAATCACCGGCCTCGAGCGTGCGGTCGCCTCCTCCAGCGAGCTCCTCGCGCCTGCAAGCAAGTCCCAGGGGCCGGAGATTCCGGCGGGGACCCTCCGATGCTCAAGTCAGTGGTCTGGGCATCAGCCGTGAGCTTGAGGAAGCTCGAAAGAGAAAGAGAGAGAGATATGGCTCCCAGAAGAGCTCTCCCTATGAGCGTTTAGGGGTGTAACGAGTGTGTTACCTGGTCGGGATCCCTCCGACCCTTTTTATAGATGCCTGAAGTCCGTGGGCTTGGGGCGTGACCACCTGTCAAAACATTAATTGATGGCAGCACAGTGGAGCTTACCTCCATATGACGTGTCAAGCTGTAGGCCGTGTCCTGTCAGAGTAGGTTGTCGCAGGGCATGGCCGATCGTTACGGCACTTGCCAAATACGTCCCCTACGTCACCTTTTTGGTTGTCCTATGCGGACAGTGATGGGTGATAAAGTTAGTCATGTGGGTCCCAAGGTACAGTCGTTGGGGGAGAAGGATGATATTGAGTTGAAGCCAACTGTCCCTCGTAGAGTGTTGAATATGGAGTGCTTGCGTGGCCCTGCTCATGCCCTTGGATGAGCTTGCATGACACTATTCACGTACAAGGCTCTGTTCACTTGCATGGCACTATTAACAGCGAGGGAGCTTGGCAGCTTGGGGGTGTCGGCCTTGGAGGTATCGGCCATGGAGGTGTCGGTCGTCGGGGTTCGGCCTTGGAGGTGTCGGCCTTGGAGGTGTCGGCCTTGGGGCTATCGGTCTTGGAGCTGTCGGCCATGGAGCTGTCGGTCTTGGAGCTGTCGGCCTTGGGGCTATCAGCCATGGAGCTGTCGGCCATGGAGCTATCAGCCATGGAGCTGTCGACCTTGGAGCTGTCGGCCTTGGAGCTGTCGGCCATGGAGCTGTGGGCCATAGAGCTGTCGGCCTTGGGGCTATCGGCCATGGAGCTGTTGGCCTTGGAGCTGTCGGCCATGGAGCTGTCGGCCTTGGAGCTGTCGGCCATGGAGCTGTCGGCCTTAGGGCTGTCGGTCATGGGGCTGTCGGCCTTGGAGCTGTCGGTCATGGAGCTGTCGGCCATAGAGATGTTGGGTGCGCGTGGCTTTATGAGGCCATAAATGCTACCGTGGCCGAAGGGCTCTTTGGAGGCCAAGGAGGGGCTCCGTCGATTTCTTTTACGGTTCTTTAACGGCATTGGATCAGCCACATCACTGTCCAAGGGCATATTGGTTAGGATTAAGGCGCGATTGGTTTGCTATCCAAGCCGTGTTCGGACCGTCGTTAGAATTGAAGGGGAATTGGATCGGCGATTCAATTCCATCGGCTTTCAAAACCCGTGCCGCTTTTTTGGTTTGCACCAGTTCGGACTTTTAGACATGAGAGACCAATAATATGGTGGGCTTATGGCATAATATTTTTTTATTTTAATGTTAAATAGGATTGAATTCGTAATCTAAACCAATCTGAATCTAAATTGACCCTTCCATCTTCAAGCTACCATTGCATGAGCATCTGAGACTTTTGAGACCCTTAAAATGCCCTACTCTAAGCTTTAGGAGACCAGTCATTTTTTGGCATCAAGATAAACCCAGTCAAATATTTAAAACTCTACGAAGGCCGGTATTAAAAAGAGGACTTGATGTGTGATTTCTTTTTAATATTTAATCCTATGTATGTGTGTGCATATTAACATGATAAGAATGTACGTTAAGAATATAAATATGCATAATAAATAACATGTGTATAAAATAAATGAATAAAGATGCATACTGAGAATATAAATATGTATAATAAATGAATAACTATATGTTGCTGCTGAAATCTGTTCTCCGACTTGGGCGTAATCGGACTGCGGTATGGGCTCTCTCCTGGGCGAACCTGCAAAACAGTCCTCACGCGAGAGACATTGGGGGTGGCCCTCTGCGAAAGACTCTTCGACGTTCAAGTCAATGGAGATCAGCAATCAACAAATGTGGAAAGAAGGATCCTGCTGAAGAGTCTCTCCAGGGTAGCCTCTCGAGAGCTCTAAGCAGAGCGTTAATGGCAGAAAAAAAGGGGGGGAGCAAGTGTGCGGGAGATGGCGTTACCTGAGGGGATCTGAGGTTGTAATATTTATAGGTGTTTACCTGGTTGCCTGGAGACGTCGTGGGTCTGAAAGCCGTTGAGATCCGGATTAAGTTTCTTAGGATGTCGGTAAGATTCGCATCTTGTTGGTTAGAGGATTGACGGCTAGGAGAACTGGTTGATGTCTTGAGATTCGACTATATAGGTTCTAAGGCTCTAGGCCACTCTCGAGTATGATTTCTGTTTGGAATCTTGTTAGTCTGGATGTATTCCGCAGAGGTGTTTGAATACCTCGGTCGAGCCGAAGTATGGAAGATGGAGGAATCCATCGAAGTATGGTGAGACCCATCGCATCGAGGTATGGGATAACTCTAGCGCCAATCTGTTGCTGCTGAAATCCGTCCTCCGACTCGGGCACAATCGGACTGCAGTGTGGGCTCTCTCCTGGGTGGACCTGCAAAACAGTCCTCACGCAAGAGGCGTTGGGGGTGGCCCACTACGAAAGACCCTCCGATGCTCAAGTCAGTGGAGATCAGCGATCAACAAATGTGGAGAGAAGGATCCCGCTGAAGAGTCTATCTATGGTAGCCTCTCGGGAGCTCTGAGCAGAGCGTTAATGGCAGAAAAAAGGGGGGGAGCAAGTGTGCGGGAGATGGCGTTACCTGAGGGGGATCTGAGGTTGTAATATTTATAGGTGTTCACCTGGTTGCCTGGAGACATCGTGGGTCTGAAAGCCGTTGAGATTCGGATCAAGTTTCTTAGGATGTCAGTAAGATTTGCATCTTGTTGGTTAGAGGATCGACGGCTGGGAGAGCTGGTTGATGTCTTGAGATTCGACTATATATGCTCTAGGGCTCTAGGCCACTCTCGGGTATGATTTCTATTTGGAATCTTGTTAGTCTGGATATATTCCGCAGAGGTGTTTGAATACCTCGATCAGGCCGAAGTATAGAAGATGGAGGAATCCGCCGAAGTATAGTGAGACCCATCGCATCGGGGTATGGGATAACTCGGCCGTCCGAGGTACAAAATGGCTCAGTTATCCGAGATATAATGAGACCTAGGCTACTGAAGCATAGGATGGTTCGACGGCGGTAGCTCAATTAAGACCAAGAGACGTTTTAGCTCGGCTAGCGATGCCGAAAGACAGAGATAGCTCGGCTAAGGCCGAGAGATATTATAGCTCGGCTGAGACCAAGAGATGGCTCGCCGAGGCGGAAAAACAAGGATAACTCGGCTGAAGCCGGGAGGTGTGAGGATAGCTCGGCTAGCGAGGCATAGGGATCGCCCGGATTGGGACCGAGGCATAATGGATAGCTCGGCTTGCGGGGGTATGTTCACAACTTGGTCAGCCGAGGCATAATATAGCTCGGCCAACTGTTATACGAGTGCCGGCCGAAAGGTAGCCTACTCATTGCTATCTTTCGGATGGGACAACTACGTTGGCGTATGGGCTAGCATTAGCCCGATGTAGTGGGTTGCACGAATATTAATGCAATAATATTTTTACCCCTCATCACTATGTATAATAAAATATGAGAATAATTAAAAATTTAAAAATTAATTAATAAAGAATTAAAAGTTATAGCTTCATCTTTTCATCGTCCACTTATTAAATATCCCTTCAGAAAACGGTTAAAAGACACTGCCAAGGAATCGAGCCTGGCTTGTCTTGAAGCAATCGTGTCCACATACGTTCACAAGCGAATGCGACCATTTCGTTTAGTTATCATTAGACTTCTCTCTCCAGGGAGACTTGGGAAGGAACGGGTAGTCATTAGACTTCTCTAAAGAGATTTGGGATGGAGCTGGAGAGAAGTTGATTGATATGGCGTTTGGTAGCTTCCTGGAAGACCACTGAAGAAATGCTAAACTGTTTCGCGATTGGGTAAGTTGGACTGCTACGCGTTGAATGAATCAAGTCATCGTATACTGGTGTTTTAAAGCACCGAACTTTCTTTGTCGGCAATTATTAATGCGTCGTTTTTGATGACTTTAGACCGCTCCGCTCCCTACGTTGCCGGCAGGCGAGACTTCAAGAACCTGGCGTCTAGACTGGGCCAACGGTAGACCTTCCAGGTCCCACAGTTTGAGAAGAAGAGTTTGCTAGCTTTTATACCAGGTAGAACATCAATATCGCCCAACATTTGGGGCTCAATTTTATCAAGGGGTGGGTGGACCTAACGCCAAGTCCACGAGGCTTGAGCGAGTGAGATGAAATTTAGTGGATGGTGCCACCCGGCAAGGCCAATAGGCCTCGTATTAACTAGGATTAAATGTCTGAGACATATAGCTTAAAATGCAGTACCCTCTGTAGATGATAAGATAGCTTGAGTACTTTGAGCTATCTTTATTGCTAAGAGTGAAGAAATTAAACACGAATACGATTCAAACTTAACATAAAATAAGTAAATTTAAATAATTTTAAATATCTTGATATCATAAATGTATCGGTATAATTATGACATAAAATAACTATATCATGTCAAAAATTTACTAATGAATGCGAAAGTGATTAGTTTCGGATCCATCTAATGGATAGCATATTGAGTAAATCATGTTAAGTGGATTGAATCATATCTATTCGTATTAAACAAATCATATCTATTCGTGTTAAATTATACCTGATGTGGCTGATCCAACGCCGTTAGAGAACCGTGAAGGAAGAAAACCGACGGAGCCCCCCTTTGGCCTCCAAAGGGCCCTTCGGCCACGGTAGCGTTTATGGTCTCAAAGCCACGCGCACCCAATTGCTCTAACCTCCAAGGCCGACAGCTCCAAAGCCGACAGCTCCATGGCCGAGAGCTCCAAGGCCGACAGCTCCAAGGCTGACACCTCCAAAGCCGACAGTTCCATGGCCGAGAGCTCCAAGGCCGATAGCTCCAAGGCCGACACCTCCAAGGCCGACCGCTCCATGGCCGAGAGCTCCAAGGCCGAGAGCTCCAAGGCCGACAGCTCCATGGCCGAGAGCTCAAAGGCCGACACCTCCAAGGCCGACAGCTCCAAGGCTGACACCTCCAAGGCCAACAACTCCATGGCCGAGAGCTCCAAGGCCGAGATCTCCAAGGCCGACACCTCCAAGGCCGACCGCTCCATGGCCAGAGCTCCAAGGCCGACAGCTCCAAGGCCGACAGCTCCATGGCCGACGCCTCCAAGGTTGACACCCGACACCTCCCTAGCCGGCCCCCGGCATGTCCAAACCAAGCGGCCCGGTACCTCCTTAGCCGGCCCCCGGTGTGTCCAAACCAAGCGGCCCTGCACTCTCCTAACCGGCCCCGGCGTATCCAAACCAAGCGGCCCGGCACCTCCCTAGCCGGCCCCCGGTGTGTCCAAACCAAGCGGCCCGGTACCTCCCTAGTTGGCCCCCGGCGTGTCCAAATCAAGCGACCCGGCACCTTCCTAGCTGGCCCCCGGCGTGTCCAAGCTAGGCGGCTCCGGCACCTCCCAAGCGGCCCGGCACTCTCCTAGCCGGCCCCGGCGTGTCCAAACCAAGCGGTCTGGCACCTCCCTAGCCGGCCCCCGGCGTGTCCAAACCAAGCGGCCCGGCACTTTCCTAGCCGGCCCCTGGCGTGTCCAAGCCAAGCGGCCCGGCACCTTCCTAGCCGGCCCCCGGCGTGTCCAAGCTAGGCGGCCCCGGCACCTCCCAAGCGGCCCGGCACTCTCCTAGCCGGCCCCAGCATGTCCAAGATAGCTAGCCCCCGGCGTGTCCAAGCTAGGCGGTCCCGGCCCCTTCCGGCCGGCCCCGGCACTTCTCAGCCGGCCCCGATGATATGGCCGATCGAGTCAAAGAACATGCGAGCCAATTCCTTGGCAATTGGGCTTGACATTGCTTACCCCGACTTCTGTGTCGGTTGCGGTCCGTCTCGACATCCGCGTCGGCCACGGCTCGCCCCGACCTCCTCGTCGGCCGTAGTTAGTCTAAGCCTTGGTCACGGTGTCAGCGTCGGCCACGGCTCATCTCGACATCCGTGTCGGCCATGGCCCATCCCGACCTCGGCATCGGTCACGACCCATCTCGACATCCATGTCGGCCACGGCCCATTCCGACCTCAGCGTCGGCAATGGCCCATCTCGACATCCGTGTCGACCAGGGCCCATTTTGACCTCGGCATCAGCCATGGCCCATCTCGACATCCATGTCGACCAGGGCCCATCCCGACCTCAGCGTCGGCAATGGCCCATCTCGACATCCGTGTCGGCCACGGCCCATCCCAACCTCGGCATTAGCCATGGCCTATCTCGACATCCGTGTCGACCAGGGCCCATCCCGACCTCAGCGTCGGCAATGGCCCATCTCGACATTCGTGTCGACCACGGCCCATCCCGACCTCGGCATCAGCCACGGCCCATCTCGACATCCGTGTCGACCAAGGCCCATCCCAACCTCGGCGTCGGCCATGGCCCATCTCGACATCTGTGTCGGCTAGGGCCCATCCCGACCTCGGCATCGACCATGGCCCATCTCGACATCTGTGTCGGCCACGGCCCATCCCGACCTCGGCGTCGGCCACAGCTCATCTCGACATCCGTGTCATCCACGGCCCACCTCGGCCTCCTCGTCGGCCGCAGCCAGTCTAAGCGTTGGTTACGGTGTCGGCATCGGCTTCGGTGTCAGCCCCGGCGTCGGTCTCGGCGTCGGCCCCCGGCGACAATCACCCATGTTCAAGCTACGTGGTCCACTTCCATCGAGAATGGCGGACCACGTTACCACGAGCACGCCCGGCTACGCGCACGGTGGACTTGCTCCCCCTGGCGCCGCTAACGACGGACGTGGCCCCACGATCAGTCCCATGACCCATACTTTGTGGCACATTGAAGACTAGAAACTAATGACCGTCTGAAGGAGGCTGGGCCACGACGGATAAAGAGGGTAAGAGGGACCTCGACCAGGTAACACACTCATTACACCCCAAAACGCTCACAGCGAGGAATCTTCTCGGAGCCATCTCTCTCTCTCTTTCTCTTTCGAGCTTCCTCAAGCTCACGGCTGTTGCCCAGACCATTGACTTGACCGTCGAAGGGTCCCGCCGGAATCTCCGGCCCCCGGGACTTGCTTACAGGCGCGAGGAGCTCGCTGGAGGAGGTGACCGAATGTTCGAGGCCGGTGACTTGGCGTCAACAATACCGTATCAATTTAATACTATTTATTTATTAAATAAATTATGCATATTATATTGTGTCGTACATCGATTTTTATAATGTTGTGCCTTAGTTTTGATATGATACGAACATGATATGAACATAAGAATTGAATTTTAGTGGGTGAGATGTACTGGATATTGGACACACTATATCTAGCTTCGGTCTTACTAAAATGCATGTCTACTATTTGGTAAGCACCTTTATTAAATGAAATAAAAAGAAAAGAGAGAGAGAGAGAGAGAGCCCAAGAACATGAATCTTCACAGCGCAAGCAGCGATAAGGTTCGTAGCCTTAACACCATGGCCCAATAGAACTTTGGCACAGTTGTATTGGCCCAGTCCACCTCCTCTATACCAAGCAACAGTTAAGAAACTACGAACTATTTTATTTCTCTTTAAAAAATTATATAAGTAGATAATAAATAATAAAAAAGATTTAAATTTTCAATCTTGCGTTTAATGACCATATGAATGGAAAAGAGATATGCGTCAAGAAAATATGAGATGGGGGAGAGGCAAGGTGAAAAAAATGTGCAAGATAAGAAAAGCAAGGTGGAGAAATATGGATGGCCGGCCAGATGCACTTCGTACATGAATTATGAACGAGTTGGCATTATAAAGTGATTGCCACAATTGATGCATGTATTTTTTTTATAATAAAATTTATATAAATTAAAATAATTATAAATGACAAATGAAAGATTTAATGGGATCTTTCACGGCTTGGTTGTCAATCCTATGTTCTAATGCTACTGGAAACCATGGACGGTATCGGATAGAAAAACATGGATAGAGGAAACAGATGATCGGATACGTCTGGTCTTATAGCAAACGAGTTCAAATTATATATTGAAATAGAAACGGATAGACGCAATCGGTATAGCACAAGGAAGCCCACATTAATAGATACGTAGGATGGAATCTTATGTAGCACTCAAGCAAGACAAACCCTATTGCAGGAAAGAAGAAACTTTATCGTAGGCCATACCATATTCTTTTGAGGATTCGATCCAATCCAAACGCACATTGAGCTTTGGGCAGGCGGCTTTGCCATCTTGTAGTACTCCCCGTAAGAAATTTTCACGTCGATGGGACCGTGCATCACCTGGGCCCGCTAAACAAATGGCAGGACTAACGGCCGAAGGAAACGTCTTTGTGCACATATATATATGATATATATATATATATCACATGAATTAATCACTGTGCATCATGCATAAGATATTATTTTAAGCAAATTCTTTTTAGCCCATAGGTTAAAGTGAACCTTTTTTTTTAAAGAGCCATCTGAATTTATATTTTATAAACACACACACATTATGGTGAGGGAATGGGTCCTCCTAATTAAAAAAGCAAACTTCTGCAACCCCTCTAGCATATATATATATATATATATATATATATACTTGAATATATATAGCTAAGTTCAGGATCTTTCTGATCCTTCGTTATATATGAATTTTGTTGCTATCTATCTTTTTTTATTTTTTTTTTTATATTTAGGATCATGAGCTGTTTTGAATCCAAAGCTAAAAGAGGTAATTAAATATAGGTATAATTGCATTCAATGAAACCAACTCTATCACTTTATATATATATATATAGACTTTGTTACATTCGGATGTAGCCAAGTTTAAATTCTAATCACCTTTTCTATCCTTGGTTTTATATGAATCTCACCCTACCTTTTTTACTTCTTTTATATTTGTGATCCTTGAGCTGTATGAATTAAGGGTGAAAGAGGTGATAAAATTTTAGCTTAGCTATATCAGAATGTTATTTTTCTCACACTTAAATCTACACGAATCTCAAAGTAAAAAAATATTTATTAATTATCATTTGTTATTCTGTCCCATCTACATAAATATGTTTCATTTTTTACGATACACTACATGTAAAATAATATTCATTACTCATGTAATTCTTTAATAACCTAATTCAGAAATAGAGAACTTTTATATATTATTACCTTCTGAAGAGTTATATTTTAAACTTTTAGTAAACACCCTAGTAGCTAATGTCACCATCTTCATATTTTTTTATCATGCCACTCACTTTCCTAATCTAAGGAATGTGAAAATTTATTACTATTATTAATAAGCCTTGGTCTTATATAAATTTTGGTAGATAAAGAATGATACTACTAAGCTAAATATTTATATTTTTAGATAAATATTTTATCTTTCATATTCATTTTCTAATGTCCTTTTGAATAGTAGATCATGTGATCATGATGCAATAAAAAAATTACAATAATATTCCTCTAAGCCACGTAATAATAATAGGCATTAAAAACAACTTTTTATTACTGAACTGGAACTCACTATATTGCCTTTTAATAGGCCAACCACAAAAGACTATTGCTCTCATATGCTTCTAGACACTCTATAAACAACAATTCAGATGCACATATTTATAAAGATAATAAAGCCAACATTTAATGCGAAACAAATTTTATACCAACACTAATAAGAACATCTTAACAATCAATTAAACATAGTCTTAATCAAATAAGGACTTGGACTCTAATTAAGAAAGTCTTAATTAAAAACGTAATAACACTTCATGTTTAGTTTAATTTCCAATAATTCCTTCGTTGAGCCTTTGAATCCAGAGAAGGAGATTAGCAGTAGCATACTGAAACCAAAAACAATTTATGTGATACATAGGATTTCAATGATAAATTACAACACTTTTTTTTTAACATGATACAAAAGTATGAAATACAAATTGCTACTTATATGAAAAAAGAAATATCTTTGAGAACACAGCTTATTAATCTATAGAAAGCATTTCTTTACTTGTGACTAGACAAAAGTATTGTTGATTGTGAAAATAAAGCATCAAATAGTTCACATTGCTTGACATCACTGGAGTTGTAATGATAAAGTTGTATTCTAGGCAAGTTTCTACATTTATTGCACCTTCTAAAATGTTTGACATGAAAAGTCTTTTATTGCTACCAATTTGCAAACATCACATTGCGAGCTTCATTATTTAATGACTTCTTCACTATGTGATTGCATATCATCACTATTCTTAATGAGAACCAATAATCTATTTTCTCAAAGTTTTTCTTGCAATAAGCTAATTAAATAACTACTATCTTTAGTAGAATGTTTCAAGTTCTTTCTTTGCACATATTTTTATGACTACAACACCAAAGCTATAGATATCCATCTTTTCAGTAATTCTCGATGTTAGCAATTCGAGTGCTAAATGCTCAAGTGTTCCCCTTATTTTGGTCATCACATAGCTTTGAACTCAGCCCAAAATTAGAAACCTTAGCATTAAAATTGTCATCTAAAAGGATATTCGCTGGCTTAATATCTAAATAAGCAATTTTTACATATTCTTCATGAACGTAAGATAGTCGCTTGGCTTCATGAGTAATAATCTTATGCCTTATTTACTAAGTAATCTTATAACTTATTTGCTAATCAAAAGTAATATCTTGATTTCTATAGAAGATCCACTTATCTAATGATCCACTGTATATGTACTCAGAGACTAAAAGCCTAAGTGATCTTTCAGTATAAAACCCTATCAATTTGATGAGATAAATGGGGTGAATGCTGTCAATTGTCTTGACTTCTGCTGATAATTTTCTTTTGCCTCAACTAATGTCATCTAGGTGCTTCACTACAAATCTCATATCACCCAAACTTTCTCTCAAAAATGGACCCAAAACCTCCTTCTCTAGGCTTTTTCAGAAGTCTTTAGTAGCTTCTTTGAATTCTTCAAAAGAAAACCTAGCTGGCATTCCTTGTATCTGATCAAAATCATCTTCTTAAACCTTCACTACAATTGACATGAAAGGTCTTTTATTGCTATCAATTTTCAAGCACTACATTAGTAGTTTCATCATTTTAATAACTTCTTCCCCATGTGATTGTATATCATCACTATTGTCAATGAGATCCAATAATTTATCTTCTCGAGATTTTTCTTACAATAAGCTAATTAAATGACTATTCTTTAGGCTGATAATGGTCCAAGTTCTTTCTTCTGCACATAATTTCCATGGCTATAACACCAAGCTATAGATATCCACCTTTTTAGTAATTCATGATGTCAACAATTCAAGTGCTAAAAACCCCGGTATTCCCCTCATTCTGGTCATCACATAACTTTGATCCCTCTAAATCATCATAGCTAGCCCAAAATCAAAACCTTAGCATTGAAATTGTCATCTAAAAGGATATTCTATGACTTAATATCTAAATGAGCAATTCTTTACCTGCATTCTCGTTAAGGTAAGATATTCTCTTGGCTATATGAGTAATAATCTTATGCCTTATTTTCCAATCAAGAGCAACATCTTGATTTCTATAGAAGATCCACTTGTCTAATGACCCAATGCACATGTACTCATAGACCAGAAGCCTATCTCACCTTTTAGCACAGAACCCTATCAACCTGATAAGATAAATATGGTGAATGCTACCAATTGTCTCGACTTCTGCTAAGGATTCCCTCTTTTCTTAACCAATGCAATCCAAGTGCTTCACTGCAACTCTCATATCACTCAACCTTTCCTCAAAAACAGACCCAAAGCCTCCTTGTCCAAGCTTTTTATAGTCATCGGTAGCTACTTTGAATTCTTCAAAAGAAAACCTAGTTGGCATTCTCGATACCTAATTAAAAACATCTTCTAAAACCTTCACTAGAGTTGACATGGAAGGACTTTTTGTTGCTACCAATTTGCAAAGACCACATATGAGTTTCATCATTTCAATGACTTCTTTACTATGTGATTGCATATCTTCACTATTCTCAATGAGATCCAATAATCTATTTTCTTGAGGTTTTTTTTTTGCAATAAGGTAATTAAATGACTACTTTCTTCAGGCTGAGAATGGTCTGAGTTCTTCCTTCTACACTCAATTTCATGACTGCAACACCAAAGCTATAGATATCCACCGTTTAATTAATTCTCGATGTCAACAACTTAGGTGCTAAATACAAAGGTGTTCCCCTTATTCTAGTCATCACATAGCTTTGATCCCTCTCAATCAACTTAGCTAGCCCAAAATCAGAAACCTTAGCATTAAAATTGTCATGTAAAAGGATATTCTATGACTCAATATCTAAATAAGCATTTCTTTGCCTGCATTCTTGGTAAAGGTAAGATCTACTTGATTTCAATAGAAGATCTACTTGCTTAATGATCCATTGCACATGTACTCATAGGCTAGAAGCCTATATGACCATTCAATATAGAACCTTATCAACTTGACAAGATAAATGTAGTGAATACTACCAATTGTCTCAACTTTTGCTAAGAATTCCCTCTTTCCTTGACCAATGCATCTTGAACTATTTAAAATGAAGTTCAAATAAGAGAGTTATAAGCAAGTTAATAAACTTATATCCATGCTCATGAACTATTAAAAGAAATTACAAAATATTAATTCATAGTCCATAATTTAAGGATAATTTTTTAAATTTTTTTATTTAAACTTTAATATTTATTTCCTTTAAAAATTCATGTTAGAAGAGTTAGCAACTTAATAGGAGTTAGAAATCTATTTTAGATGCTTATTTGACACCCACCTCTTTGATTTTCTTTAGGAAACAAAATCATACTAGGAGTAGAAAATTTATTGGTCTAAAAAAATTAATATTCTATTTACTTTAAGAAAACTAGCTACATACATCCTAGTAGAAGTTTTTTTAATATAAAAATTTTATCAATCAAATTTTTTTTTTTTTTTTGATTTAAAGAGATTCCTTGCTTGTTACTATGCAAGACTTCGATCTAACAAGTAATCCTCAATGAAAACTCAAGAATTATCTCTTTTTTGTAAACTTGTCTATATTAATAAGGATTTAATCTTATCATTACTGTTAAGAGAATATCACATTGATGTTAATGTTTAGAGCTACTTAATTGGATTTATCCAATAGCCTTACTTGTAAAATAAGCAATAGGCTCTAAAGAAAATAATTTAGAATTGATTGAGATTATCATGATTCATACCAATCAGGTCAGTGATTTCATATTTATTCTAAATTTTATGTATTATTATCTAACTAACTATAGTTGAATAAACATAAATTATGGATTTTATGCATTTATGAATTGTAAAATAATATGATATCAGATATCATACTATGAACTCTAATATTTAATTATGGTTCTCAGTTTATGAATCGATGTATATTATCATAATTAACGAATTATGATTGATAAATTATCATATTTATCATAGCTGATTTGATGCATAGGAATTGTGAACAATGTTGCCACTAGATCACTTTTAATGAGCGTTGGGTAAGAAGAAATCTTCGCGGGCCTTTGAGGGGATGGCGAGGCCCCTTCTCCACTCAGGAACCTGCAAGAAAAGTCCCGGACCGGTGACTCCGGCGGGGACCCTCCAACGCCCAAGTTAGTGATTTGGGGAACAGGGATTATTGTTCTTGAATGATTGAATAGAGCTTGACCCCCTACCTCAAGGGCCGGGGCCTTTTATACCTGTTCGATATCCCTCTTACCCTCCGTTCGTCGTGGTCAAGTCCCTTTCAAACGGTTGTTAATTTCTGGTCTTCAACGTGCCGCAAAGGACGGGTAATGGGACTGAACGTGGGGCCATACCCGTCGTTAGCAGCGCTAGGGGAAAGCACGTTCATTGCACGTCGCCGGGCACGTTCGTGGTAACGTGATCCGCATTCTCGAGGGAAGTGGGCCACGTAGCACACCAAAGCCAACGCCGACACCGAGACCAAGGCCGACCTCGAAGCCGACACCGAGGTCGTCGCCGAGACCGACGCCGAGGCCGACACCGAAGCCGACCGACACCGAGACCAAGGCCGACCCTGAAGCCGACACCAAAGCCGAGACGGGCCACGGCCGACGTGGAGGTCGAGACGGCCGAGGCCGTCGCCGAGACCAAGGTGGGCCGTGGCCGACGCGGAGGCCTGAGCGGGCCGTAGCTGACGCCAAAACCGGCACCGAGGCCTAGACGGGCCTTGGCCGACACGGGGATCGAGATGGGCCGAAGTGAGCCCAACACCAAGGGACTGATTGCCGCCAGACCACGCGACATAGGGCTCACGGTCCTGACATCCTGCGGGCCCTTTGGCCTATTAGCCACATCAGATGCCCCCCGCCCCTGAATTGGTGTCGACGTTTAAATGAAAGGGGCGTCGAATCACTAGCAACTGATCCCCCCATCGCGTTGAAGGGTGTCCACACGTGTCCTTGATAAGACAGCTCCTTTATGGCGACAGGATCATGGGGCGTTATCATCTCTGCATCCTAACCGTCAGATTCGCCTCGAGGCTAGGAAGCAGTTCGAGATCCGAAATATCGGCGACCATCATTGAGCCGTCAAATCACTGGCATCGATACATCCTCATTGGTTGGGAGTTCGTCTACCTCGCACCCGGAGCGTCGCCGCAGAGTCCTTCTCAATGACTAGCATCCGCGTGGCAGATGCGTCGGGCGTGACAATTTTGAAGATGTCTATAAGAATTATAAGAGCGATGGCGTGCTCTAGCTTCAATTTTTTTTTTACTGTGCTAAGTTTCTTCTTCTCCCGGCCCAAGAGCTTCTCCAATTTCTTCTCCTTCCTCTGTCCAGGTTTGTTCCCCATGCCTTCTCCGTCGTCTTCTTCTAATTCGCCCTCTCGGTCCTCCACAAACCAGGTCTCCCTGACCCGTAGGCTATGGCCAGGGAACCGGTTGCTAGGAGTCCACCGGCGGCTGTAACTCCGCCTTCTAGGGTAGCTTCGTCTTCTAGGGCAAGCAGGGGTTCCCCAGAGGGGACCGCCTCCACGGTTGCCTCTGCTGATCTTGCGACCTTTAGGGCGGCCTATAGGATACCCAAAGAGGTGCGACTGATCGCGCCAGGCCCCAATGATAGGGTGACCTCTCCCCCTCGGGGGTCGCCCTTTATGAGGAGTTTTTTAAAGCCGGTCTTGTCTTCCTCTTCATCCTTTCATCATCAATCTCCTTGATAGATACGATTTGGTCCCTGCTCAGTTAGTTCCCAACTCAATCAGGGCCATCTGTGCCTTCTTAGTGCTAACCCACCTTCAGGGCCTCCCGAGTAATGTTTCCCTCTTCCGCAGCCTTTACACCATCCGGGCTCAATCTGGCTGGTGGTTATTTGCCCCCCGGCCGGGTAGAGCCCTTAGGTTAGGTCTCCCTTCATCCATAAAGGGATGGAAATCTCGATTCTTCTTCGCCGAGGTGGACGGGGTAAGAAGGGAATGGGGCACGCCCAATACCGAGGCTAACAAGAACATCTCGGTAGTTCCGAGAGATCAAGAAGCCTTCAATCTTCTCCTGGCGACCGAAATCCCATCATATCGAGAGCTATTGTCGGAGGACAACATCTGGCACGCCGGCATCGCTCCCGATGACGGTGAGGGCCTCTTCGAAGATAGCATTTTTCCTTTGCTCCCATTTCTCTTTTTCTTTTCCCTTTTTTTTTTTTTAAATATCGGCTCTTATGCAGCTATGAAGATCACCATCCCGGCCGAGCTTTCCACAAGGCAGCTGTCAAGAAGAGGAAAGGGCCGAATGATGGGGCCGAGGGGTCGAGGAAGAGGCCTCGGTCCCGATCGCCGCCAGCGTCTCGGAACGTCCCCAAGCTTCCTACTCCATCACCTCCTCCCCGTCGATCCCCTATGCAATCACCGCCACTGCCCCCACGACGGTCTCCTACTCCACTGCCACCGGCGATCTCCCACACCGCTGCTACCACCGAGCCCATCGATCTGACTGCGGGCACGCCGCCCGAGGAGTCAAGGGCCCACATCATCCAACCAGCCGAACACCTTGATCCGCGACCACTGGGCGGCCTCAAGGGAAGCACCTCAGGCCAGCAGAGAGGCATCGGTCGACAAGAGGCAGAAGGCCGTTGTGGGCTACGAGGCCCGCAGCCGCGTCCGAGCCCACTGGAGATAAGATAGGACCGGTCTCCTCGCGGCCATCTCTCATGAACCACCCCCACCTCGCCGGGAAGCTATTGTCGGCGGCATCCACGCCTGCTTCGGGAGGAGATCATGCGGACCAACTCCCGAATCCTCTTCAAAGATGGCCAGACGGCCATGCTCCGGGTAAGCAACCGTTTACATTCTAATCCTATTTGTTTTCCATGGGTTTACTTCGGGTAACTGACATCAGCCTGGATGTGCAGATGGTAAATATCTTCAATCACACTCAAGCCCTTGTTGCCAGCGGGGAGCGTCGGCTTGATCGTTACCGTCGGGAAGCTTTCGAGTACCGGGACCGGGCTACGAAAGCTGAAGATGCTCTCAAGCTGACTCAGGCTGGGGAGGCCGAGAGGCTCGAAATAGTCCGATCTCAAGCGGGCTGAGGCGACAGCGGGCAGCAACAGATGCGCAAGGTCCTCGAGCGTGCTCTTACGGCCGAGGGAAATTGATGGCCGAGGCGGAATTGGTCGACATCAAGGCCCAGCTCGAAGCGGCAAAATCCGAGCTGAGGTCTTCCGAGGAGAAGATCGAAATCGCTGAGGAAGTGGCCCGCCTGGCTGACATCAAAACTGCCGAGGCCGGAGGCAGTGAAAGCCGCCGATAAGAGGACAGCCGAGGCCGAAGCGGCGGCTCGGGCCGCTGTGGAGAAAGTGACTGAGGTGGCGGAGAAAGCCGGAAAACTACCGGAACTCTCAAGCCTTTGTCAATGAGGTGGCCGAGGCGGGGAAGAAAGCCATGGAGAACTACCGGAATTCCTCGGTCTTCATCGAGGAGGTGGCCGAAGCGGGAGCCGACGCCTACCTTCAGGGTTTTTATTGCCGCCGTGACAAGGCAGTGAAGGTCTTTGGCGTCGAAGGCCTTAAAGACTTAGAACCCAAAGAAGGAGACCTCGAGGGTGAAGAGGTCAACAGGGTTCCGCTCCGGCCGATGATACCACCCCCCTAGCCGACGTCGCTCCAGCAAAGAACTGAAGTTCCGCCTGCAGTCTCAGTTCTCTTCTTTTTCTTTTTTTATATCGGGACTTAGCTTCCCAAGCCGCCAGCCTGCTGTAATCTATTGGCGTCCGTAGGAACGATGTAGTCACACCAACCCGGTCGAAACGAGGCCACTTATAGCTTAGTTAGGGACGTTTTGGGATGGGTATGCACTAATCCTGACCACCAACATTAGGCTACTGACGGGCCAAATAGCCCCATGGGCATTTAAAGAGATATTGCGGGAGTGACCCGATACCGTGCCAGGGAGCCTCTTAACCCCGAAGGGCGACCTAAGAGTACGTGACCAGGCTCAGGGTATAACATCGGAATTTGGAATTGGCGCCGACGTAAGAGTCGGAAGGAGTTGCCCCGCCGGGCTTTGGTGACGCGGGAGTCGGGCTTTGCCGACGCGGGAGGGGCTTTGGTGCCGACATGGGAGTCGGGCTTTGGTGCCGATGCGGGAGTCGGGCTTTGGTGCCGACGCGGGAGTCGGGCTTTGATGCTGACGAGTTGGGCTTTGGTGCCGACGGGAGTCGGCTTTGATGCCGACGCGGGAGTCGGGCTTTGGTGGCATGATCGCAGACAAAGAGGTGGTGCAAAATGTTGTATAAGAAGCGCATTTTCATTTCAATAATATGGAGGAGTGGGGTATCCGAACCTACAACCATTCAGTTGGGCACATCACTGGTAGTATCGGCGAAGGTTGTCGAATTCCAAGTTCGTGGGAGCGGCCTCCGCTGAGCTCCTCGAGTCGGTAAGCTCCTCGGTGAAGGGCCTCCGCGACCCGGTAGGGCCCCTCCCAGTTAGGTGATAATTTTCCTCCCTCCGTTGGTCTCGAGACCTCGGCCTTCCGGAGGACTAAGTCCCGGGACGGAACACCCGGGCCTAACGCGGGCGTTGTAATACCTTGCCGCTTTCTGTCGATAAGCGGCCATCCGGATTCGTGCTTGATCACGCGTCTCCTCGATGAGATCCAAGCTGGCCCTCAGTTGGGCTGAGTTGTCCTCCTCATTGTAGGCTTCTACTCGGGGACTGGGGACCCCGATTTCCACTGGGATGACGGCCTCGGCTCCAAAAATAAGACTGAACGGGGTTTCGCCGGTGGGAGTTCTTGGAGTTGTATGATAGGCCCACAGGACATGGGGAAGTTCTTCCACCCACCTTCCTTTAAAGTCATCGAGCCGTGTCCGGAGCCCCTGAAGAATAGTACGATTAGTTACTTCAGTTGCCCCATTGGTCTGTGGATGTCCGACGGAGGTGAATCTCTGATTGATTCCTAACTCGCTACAAAATTCTCTGAAGGGGGCGTTGTCGAACTGTCGGCCGTTGTCTGTGATGAGAGTGTTGGGAAGCCCAAAACGACAAATTATGGATTTCCAGAAGAAGGCTCTCACTCTTGCTTCAGTTATTTTGGCTAGAGCTTCGGCCTCCACCCATTTGGTGAAGTGGTCGATAACGACTAGCAAAAATCTTCGTTGGCCGGAGGCAGGGGGAAATGGTCCCAAAATGTCCATCCCCCATTGGGCGAAGGGCCACGGAGCAGAGATGGACTTAAGTGAGAAGTGGGCTGCCGCTGGACGTTGGCGTGCCGTTGGCAACTGTCACATTTTCGCACCAATTCGGCCGCATCTTCTCGCATGGTGAGCCAATAATATCCCTGGCGAAGGGCTTTATACGCTAGCGCTCTGCCCCCCAGATGGTTCCCACATGCGCCTCATGAATTTCGCGGAGAATGTAGTCAGCCTCAATAGGACCGACACACTTGAGGAGGGGATACGAGAAGGACCTCCGGTACAGGCGTCCATCCATTATCAGAAATTTGGAAGCTCGCCACTTGAGGAGTCTGGCCTTGGAAGGGTCATCGGGGAGGACACCATTGGTGAGATATTGAACATAAGCATCCATCCAAGAAGGCCTTGCTCAATCGGCAAGCCTCATCTGCCGCCTCGATGCTCGGGACTAGCAGATGTTCCACGTAAGTCCTCCCCATGGTCTCGTCGGCCGAGGTGGCCAAGCGGGACAACGCATCAGCCCGGGCATTCTCTTCTCGGGAATATAGCTGACACAGAAATAGCAAAGAGGAGGGACTCTGACCGAACCTTGTCTAGGTATCGGGACATGATAGGGTCCCGAGCCTCGTACTCCCCAGCGATTTGCCCCGAGACGAGTTGAGAGTCGGTGTACACCCTGAGATGCTCCACTTTAAGCTCTCTGGCAAGTCTCATCCCAGCCAACAAGGCTTCGTACTCAGCTTGATTGTTCATGGCAGGGAAGAGAAAGCGGAGGGCATATTCAATCGTTACACTATCGGGGCCGGAGAATGATTCCGCGCTCCCTTGGGAGTTTGAAGCCCCGTCCACGTGAAGGATCCAATCCCTCCTCGTATCCCTGGTTGGTGCCTCTAGGGGCTTCGTCGGAGTTTCCCCGGTCAGTTCATCAATCCAGGTGCATTCAACCAGAAATCTGCCAAGATTGGGACTTTAGCCGATCTTGGTTTGAAGGTCAGGTCGAATTCTCCCAACTTGAGCGCCCACTTGGCCAGCCGACCGGAAGTATTGGGGCGAGATAAGATCGTCCTCAGGGGCTGGTCGGTTAGTACCACAATTGAGTGGGCTTGAAAATAAGGCCTGAGACGTTGAGCCGACACTATTAGCGCGAAAATAATTTTTTTGGTTTTGGTGTACCTGGTTTCGCATCATGGAGTACTTTGCTGGTGTAATACACCGGCCTCTGAGATCCCTCATTGTCTATCCGAACGAGGACAGAACTGACGACCTCCTGGGAAGCAGCCAGGTACAAAAAGAGGTTCTCCCCCTCCACAGGTTTCGACAGTAGCGGCGGAGTCGACAAGAAGTTCTTCAGCTCCTCAAAGGCCCTTTGGCAGTCAACTGTCCATTCGAAGGTGTTGACTTTTCGCAAGGCCTTGAAGAAAGGAAGGCACCGCTCAGCCGATCTGGACAGGAAATGACTCAGGCTGCCAGCCTTCCCATCAGGCGCTGGATTCCTTTTTGTTCACCGGCGGTCTCATGTCTAGGATAGCTTGGATTTTGTCCGGATTCGCCTCTATCCCCGTTGCGTCACCATGAACCCAGGAACTTGCCTGCTGCGACTCCGAAAACACACTTTCGTGGATTCAGCCTCATCTGGAACCGATGAAGGTTGCTGAAGGTCTCCATTAGGTCGGATACATGGTCGCCAGCCCGGATGCTTTTGGTCAGCATGTCGTCTACATATACCTTCCATGTTGCGCCCGATCTGACTTTCAAAGACTTTATTCATCAACCTCTGGTAGGTAGCCCCAGCATTTTTCAACCCGAAAGGCATGACTTTATAAGTAGATTCCCTTCTCGGTCACGAAGGAGGTGGCTTCTTCATCTGAGGGCTCCATTCTGATCTGGTTGTACCCCAAAAAGCATCCATGAAACTGAGAGTCTCGTGACCGGAGGTGGCATCCACTAACTGGTCGATCCTGGGAGCGGAAAGCTGTCCTTGGGGCAGGCTTTGTTGAGGTCAGTGAAATCGACACACATCCTCCAGCTCCCATTGGCTTTCCGTACCATCACTACATTAGCCAACCAGTCGGGGTAATGGACCTCCCGGAATGTGGCCGGCGGCGATCAGTTTGCGGACCTCCTCGTCAACGGCTTTCTGGCGCTCGGGGCGAAGCTTCTCTTCTTTGCCGGACCGCCCTACAATTAGATTTAATGTTAAGTTTATGAGTAATTACTTCGGCTGGTATACCTGGCATGTCGGTCGGCGACCATGCAAAAATATCGGCGTTGGCTCGGAGGAAACCGAGGAGCCGGCTCTTTCCTCCTCAGGGAGAGAGGCCCCGATTTGGATGGTTCTCGTCGGGTCCTCTCCTAAGGGGAAAGTCAATAGATGTCCCGCCGGTTCCCCCCTCTTTTCGGCCTCTCTCGGGTCTGGCAATTTGGCAGTCGGCGAGGGACTGCCGACTGAAGGCTAGGGGTCGTGTGGTAGCAGAGGGACATCGGGCTTATTTCCCCCCGCATTTCCCCGATCCGTGACGAGTGGGAAACCGGACCAGTAACCTCTTCGTCGAGATAATGGCATCCAGCAGATTTAAACCTGGCCGCCGAGAATAGCGTTGTATGCCAGAGGAACTCTCACCACCAGGAACTTTATGAAGATCGTGCTCTGTCGGGGTGAAGTTCCAGCCGTGACGGGGAGAGTAATTTCTCCCTCAACTTTCACCGCATCTCCGGTGAAGCCACGAGAGGCGTCGTCACTGGCCGAAGGGAATCCAAAAGCAAGTTCATACAAACAAATGCATCATACGTCAGAATATCAGCCGAGCTTCCACTATCAACTAATATTCTCTTTACAGGATGTTTAGCAATCGTCATGGATACGACGACGCTTTCATCATTTGGGTTATCTACCCCCTCTAAATCTCTTTCAGAAAGGAATTACAATGTTATCTCTCTCACCCCCCTGAGGTCTTTTTGAAGTGCCCCCGCTCCCCAGGAGATCATTGCCACCGTCTTCTCAGTCGGGGCGTTGTCAACATTGGCTTGCTGAGCGGGTGGCACCGAAGGGCCTGGTGCTGCTGGATTTCCTCTCCGGACAAACTGACCGAGGTGGCCTTGCTGGATGAGCTCCTCTATGGCCTTCTTCAGTTATTGGCAGTCTTCCGTGTCATGGCCGTGATCTCGATGGAAACGGCAATACAGATTTTTGTTGCGAGGAACTCCAGGCTTTAGGGGCGGGGCGCTTGAGATAGGATTCACCCTCGATTTCCATAAGAATGTGGGAAATCGGGCTAACAGGGGGGTGTAACGCTCACCTACGGGGGCGAAAGTCGTGGCCGACTGTCCGCCCGACGAGGCGGCTCGGGCTTCTTGGCATGAGGTCCGCCAGACTCTGATCAAACTTGCTTTTTACCGGGGCCTTCATCAGTTTCCCGCCGAGAGGAGTCGGCCTCATCAGCGCGAATATATTTCTGAGCTCGACTCAGCAGCTCCGCGTACGAGCTCGGGGCTTCTTGTCTAATGAATACGCGAAGCGGGAAGGGCGAAGCCCACGCTTCAAGGCCAAGGTGGCCACCGAGTCGTCAAGGTGGTAAACCTCCATCGCTGCCTCCTTGAAGCGGGCGACGAAGTCCCGAAGAGTCTCTCCATTCTTCTGTCGGATGGCAAAGAGGCTATCAGCCACCCGTGGGATCCGTCGGCTCGCATCGAAGTGGGCGAGAAAAGCTTTCTCCAGCTGTCTGAATGAACTGATACTGCGAGGAGGTAAACGGGAATACCAAGCCCTCGCAGCCTTTCGTAGGGTGGCTGGGAAAGCGATGCATAGAAGAGCATCCGATGCCCCCTGGACCTGCATGTGCACCTTATAACTTTCCAAGTGGTCTAGGGGATCGGTAGTACCATCGTAAGGATCCAGCTGAGGAAGGCGAAACCGGGAGGGGACAGGTTCTTCCATGATCCGCCTAGTCAGGGGGGCGACTGTCATACTTTGCCTTCGACTGATTGGTCAGTCGTGGGCCGAGCTTCTCTAAGTGTCGGTAGCGCTCTTCCAGTCGCCTCTCTGCACGGAGGTGAGCCTCTCGCCTGTGGACTCTTCTCCTGACGAGGTAGATAGGGGACGGGGGACGGGCGGTGTCGACGGCTACACCCTTCCCTGGGGCCTTGTCCCGGGATCGTCGGGAGAGGGACTGTCAGAGGATCTCCTGCTTGCGGGGGCATCCCGACGGCGGTGAGCCTTCCGTCGGGAATGTCTTCCGCGGGTGGATTGTTGGCTGGGCTGCCACAACTTCTTCCAAGGAGTGGGGTGGCGGGAGGTTGAGCGGCCACCGATTGTTGTTGGAGTTCCCGAATCACCGCGGCAAGGGACCGCACCTCTGAGCGAGGGCGGCGACCCTATCACCTTGGCATGGTGGTGAAGGATGAATTGGCGGGAGGGCCTCTGGCTTCTCGGCCCTCACTTGCTGCTCCCCAGCCAGGCTGGTGGAAGCTTCTTGAGCGCGAGTTACCACCATCTCTTCTTCGGGTTAGGAGGGATTGAGAGCTTGCTTGTCCGCGTCGGTTACTTTCTTCCCTACACGCCCTGCTGCTCACACTCCCCCTTCCTGGCGCGCCAATCTGTTGCCGCCAGATCACTTTTAATGAGCGTGGGGTAAGAAATCTTCGGGCCTTTGAGGGGATGGCGAGGCCCCTTCCTCCACTCAGGAACCTGCAAGAAAAGTCCCGGACCGGTGACTCCGGCGGGGACCCTCCGACGCCCAAGTTAGTGATTTGGGAACAGGGATTATTGTTCTTGAATGATTGAATAGAGCTTGACCCCCTACCTCAAGGGTCGGGGGCCTTTTATACCTGTTCGAGGATCCCTCTTACCCTCCGTTCGTCGTGGTCAAGTCCCTTTCAAACGGTTGTTAATTTCTGGTCTTCAACGTGCCGCAAAGGACGGGTAATGGGACTAAACGTGGGGCCATACCCGTCGTTAGCGGCGCCAGGGGAAAGCACGTTCATTGCACGTCGCCGGGCACGTTCGTGGTAACGTGATCCACCATTCTCGAGGGAAGTGGGCCACGTAGCACACTGAAGCTGACGCCGACACCGAGACCAAGGCCAACCTCAAGCCGACACCGAGGTCATCACCGAGATCGATGCCGAGGCCGACGCCGACACCGAGACCAAGGCCGACCCTGAAGCCGACACCAAAGCCGAGACGGGCCGCGGCCGATGCGGAGGTCGAGACGGGCCGAGGCCATCGCCGAGACCAAGGTGGGCCATGGCCGACGCGGAGGCCTGAGCGGGCCGTAGCTGACGCCGAAACCGGCACCGAGGCCTAGACGGGCCTTGGCCGACACGGGATCGAGATGGGCCGAAGTGAGCCCAACACCAAGGGACTAGATTGCATAGGGCTCGCGATCCTGACATCCTGCGGGCCCTTTGGCCCGATTAGCCACATCAAACAATATATGATATAAATTGATTTCCAAAATTCTAAGATAACTAAGATTTGAATAACATTATATTAGAAATCTGGGGTGAATGGGGGATGTAAATTGTATAGAATCTCATTCTCGTGGGGATTAAATAGCAATTAATATCAATGAGAGATGAAGGATATATATTTATTGGTACCCTACCAATGAAGTTTAAAACTTGGTTCAAATATAGTGATCAATGGAGAACAAAATGCGTCGCTAAATAGCGACACATTAGCGATGCAAAAATTTAAAAAATTTTAAAAAATTCATTAATTTAGCGATGCAACAATATGCGTCGCTATTTAGCGACGCATTAGCACGCATTTAACCAAAATTTAAAAAAAATTATTTTTTAATATTAAATAATTTTTAAAAATCATTAATTTAGCGACGCATTAGCGATGCGCAATTGATAAAAAATTAAAAAATTAATTTGTAATTTTAAATAAATTTAAAAAATCATTAATTTAGCGACGCATTGGAATGCGTCGCTACATAGCGACGCATTAGCACGCAAAATTTTAGAAAATTTTAAAAAATTTTAATTTAGCGATGCAATAAAATGTATCGCTATTTAGCGACGTAATTAACAAAAAATTTAAAAAATTTAATTTTTAATATTTAAAAAATTTTAAAAATCGTTAATTTAGCGATGCAAAAAAATGCGTCGCTAAAGCGACGCATTTGATAAAAATTTAAAAAATTAATTTTTAATTTTAAATAATTTTAAAAAATTTTAATTTAGTGACGCATTAGAATGCATCGCTAAATAGCGACGCAAAAATTTAGAAAATTTTAAAAAATCAGGATCATGGTTTGGATGGATCGCAATCATCGGATCGTCGCCGATCGGATGGATCGCAACGGTCCGATTGATTATCGATGATCCGGATCATGGCTCGGATCGATCGCAACCGCTGGATCATCGCCGATCGGATGGATTGCAACGGTCCGATCGATCATCACGATCGGTATCATGGCTTAGATAGATCGCAACTGTCGGATCATCACTGATCGGATGGATCGCAATGGTCCAATCGATCATTACCGATCAGGATCATGGCTCGGATCGATCGCAACCGTCGGATCGTCTCCGATCGGATGGATCGCAACGGTCCGATCGATCATCGCCAATCCGATCATGGCTCGAATCGATCGCAACCGCTGGATCATCGCCGATCGGATGGATCACAATGGTCGATCGATCATCGTCGATCCGGATCATGGCTCGGATGCATCGCAACCATCGGATCATCGCCAATCGGATGGATCACAACGGTTCGATCGATCATCGCCGGTCGTGATCATGGCTTGGATCGATCGCAACCGTCAGATCATCGCCGATCGGATGATCGCTACGGTTCGATCGATCATTGTCGATCCGGATCATGGCTCGGATGCATCGCAACCGTTGGATCATCGCCGATCGGATGGATCACAACGGTCCGATCGATCATCGCCGGTCGGAATCATGGCTTGGATTGATCACAACCGTCGGATCATCGCCGATCGGATGGATCACAATAATCCGATCGATCATTGCCGATAAGGATGATGGCTTGGATCGATCGCAACTGTCGGATCATCTCCGATCGGATGGATCGCAATGTTCCGATCGATCATCGTCGGTCGGGATCATGGCTTGGATCGATCGCAACCATCGGATCATCACCGATCGGATGGATCACAACGGTTCAATCGATCATCGCCGGTCGGGATCATGGCTTGGATCGATCGCAACCATCTGATCATTGCCGATCGGATGGATCGCAACAGTTCAATCGATCATCGCTGATCGGATCTTGGCTCGGATCAATCGCAACCATCGGATCATCTCCGATCGGATGGATATTAAATATAATAAACTATAATAATGTCTTGATAAAATAAATATTATAAATTTAATATTTTAAAATTTATTGTGACGCAATTTATATGCGTCGCAATATTGCGACGCATTATCAAATACGTCGCAGTATTAATTACTTAATATAATTAATATTATATATTTATTAATTTAAAATATATTGCGATGCAATGCGTGCGTCGTAATATTGCGATGCATTTTGAATGCGTCACAATTTTCCCGCTAAAACACCGCATATGCGGGAAATTAGCGACTAAACAGCGATGCAATTATGCGTCGCTGATTAACGACGGATTAGCGACGCACAGTTGCGTCGCTAATCCTAATCAATATAAGCACCCCTTCTTCTTCCTCCTCCCGATTTCTCCAAAGCCCCCCCCCCCCCCCCAAACCGGCATGTGTTTCCTTCGTCTTCCCTGCCTCCGGCGGATCTCGGCTCCTGACAAGCTCGCCGGCGACCAATTTCTCCAGGTAGGTCTTCTCTCCCTCTCTCCCCTCCACCTTGTTAAAAAAAAAAAATGGTCGGGGGAGGAGGGTAACCCCCCTCCCCCCTCTCCGGCCATGGTCGTGGCCACGGTGGCCAGGCCACCGTAAAAAAAAAAAGGACAGGGGGTACCCCCCTCCTCCCTCCGCCCCAGTCAGTCCCGACCACGGCCGTGGCCGTGGTCGTCGTCTCCGGCCACGACCGTGGCCGGCAACAGGGTGGCCTAGCCACCCTGTTAAACCAAAAATAAAAAAAATTTGGCCGGGGGCGGGGGCCGGGGAGGGGGGTTACCCCCCTCCCCCCCCCCCCCACCGCCCCAGTTCCTCCCGGCCACGTCCATGGTCCATCGTTGCCGGCCACGGCCGTGGCCGGCAATAGGGTGGCCTAGCCACGGTGGCTAGGCCACCGTTAAAAAAAAAAAAAACCCCCCCCTCCCCCAGCCCCAATCCCTCCCGGCCACGGCCATGGCCGGCAACGTGGCCAGGCCACCCTGTTAAACAAATAATAAAATAATAATATTTTATAATATTATAATATTTATTGTAAAATAATATTTATTAATATCATAATATATACTGTAAAAGAATATTTTATGATATTACTAAATATATCTTAAATATCAAATATTTATTATGAAATAATACTATTAAAATAAAATATTTTTATTATAATAATAAAATTCATTATAAGGAATGAATTTAATAAAAAAAATTAATTACCATTTTTATATTAATACATAAAATTTATTATAACAATTATTTAATAATATTACAAAATATAATGCATAACTAATTTTAATGATTAAATTAGTTAATTACTATTAAAAAAATATTACTATTAAGTTGTTTTGATATTATAATCTTAATATATTCGAACATATTATTATTTCACTTAATTTAGAGAATCTCTATAGTAATATCATAATAATAATAATATATATTTCAATAAAATTAAAATACACTATAGTATTATAATTTTTTATAAAATTTTATATTATATATTATAATTTTTTATAATGATTTTATAATATCTTTATATTCAACTCTTTGGTGTTTGATAAATTTTAAAATAATATGAGGATTCCAATTTTATTGATATCTTTTAGTCTTCACGTACAATTATGTAATGAGCTTGTTACGAAATTGAGAATGGCATATGAATAACAAGCATAAGTTCATTTGCCTTTCGATTTCATATTATTTCACAGCACTATAACCTTTAGACCCGTTTGAGAATTTGTAGACTTAGTCTTGCAAATTCTCAAATTGTCCTAGTGGACAGTTTAAGATTATTTTTTGCAATATGTTAGTTTGATATTAATCATCGTTGGTTGAGATTATGGTTTGTATTTACCCATACGTTCTCCTAGTGTGCATATATGCCACACATATAGGAGAACATATGGGGAAATGCTGCTGAAATTTCAACGTAGGGGATCGATGATAATTAATAGCAGAATAACATATCACAAAAATAGTCTTGAATGGGATAGGGCCTTACCTTTTAGATATGGTGAAGGTGAATTATTTTAGGACACTTGATTGCTTGTGAAGTCTCATGATTGAACGGACCCCACTGCGGCCCCGCCCTAACCCAAGTCCTAGCATTAGCCTGGCATGAACCTGTGACTCCGTCCTTGCTAGCACGACAAGGATCGTAGCTATGGTCCAGCCTTTCAGGGTAGGGACCTTAGTTGTATAAAAGAAATTGGTTTAGTTATAAATGATTTAAATGGTTGTTAATTTAGTTATATATTTAGTAATGCTAATATAGTTTTATATGTGGTTTCCTTTAATGGTTTACCAGAAATTGTATAAGTCGGTCAAAATGAGCGGGGCTCGCTCGTGGATGTATGCAAGGATAAAAGATGGCTTGCTTAATCCAGATTTTCTGAATGGATTGAAAGAATTTATCGCATTTGCATGTAGCCAACCTGAATGGATGGATGGGCCTAGGATTAAGTGCCCATGCAACTTCCAGAGGTGTTAGAATAAGCCTACATAGATGTTGAAACTGTTAAGGTGCATCTGTGTAAAAAGGGGTTTGTTCCTGATTACGATGTTTGGTATCATGGTGAACCAGAGGAAATTCCAGCAGTTGTTACAAGCCAACAAGTGTCAATTCCCGTAGATGAACCATTTGTGAATTTAAACACATATGAAAAATGGTGATGAATGCATCGGGTAATGAATTCAATCATAATACATTTATGAAAACCAAATCCAGATGCACAGCAATTTTATGATATGTTGCGTGCTGCAAATCAAGAATTGTATCCTGGTTGTGAGGGTCATTCTTAATTGTCTACGGCTGCTCGGTTGTTGAATATTAAGGCAGAACATCGATTATCAAAAAAGGCGTTCAATTCTGTAGCTGAGTTAATCAAGGAAATTTTGCCAAATGATAATGTTGTAGCATACAGTTTTTACTCAACGAAAAAGTTGTTGCGTGGGCTTAGGCTCCCAGTTAATAAGATCGATTGTTGCTTGAACAATTATATGATATATTGGGGTGAAGACTCAGAGCTGAGATGGTATAAGATTTGTGGGCAATCGAGGTACAAAATGGCAAAGGGGAGCTAGTACAAGTAGAAGGAAAAGTGTGCCTTACAAGAAATGCATTACTTTCCTCTTACTCCACGCCTGCAGAGATTATACAGATCTGAGGCTACAGCTGCAGATATGAGATGGCATGCCGAACATGAATCTAAAGATGATGAAATGCGGCATCCATTAGATTCAAAAGCTTGAAAGAATTTCAATGAAAATCATCCTGATTTCACTGAAGATATAAGGAATGTGAGATTAGATCTTTGTACCAATGGCTTCCAACCATTTGGTCAAGCGGGGCAACAGTATTCATGTTGGCCTGTGATACTGACTGTATAAAACCTTCCTCCATGGAAGTGCATGAATGATTCTGCAACGTTTTTGACAGTTTTGGTTCCAGGACCATCAAATCCAAAGGAAAAGATTGATGTCTTCCTACAACCGTTGGTGGCCGAATTAAAAATGTTGTGGGAAACAGGAGTCATAGCCTACGACATTTCTATGAAACAGAATTTCATCATGAGAGCTGCTTTGATGTGGACAATAAGTGACTTCCCAGCATATGCAATGTTGTCTGGTTGGAGCACTGCTGGACGTCTGGCATGCCCTCATTGCATGTATGATTCGGATGCATTTACATTACAGAAGAGTGGTAAGCAGCCATGGTTTGATAATCATAGGAAGTTCTTGCCTCCAAATCATCCTTACAGACGTAACTTGATTGCCTTCCGAAGAACAAAGCAGTCACAAAATTCGCCGAACCGGTTAGGTCCGGCAGGATATATTTGATACTATAGAGCATTTAGGGTTGAGGTATGCTTGGGAACCAGATGCAGATAGAATAAATGGTCGTATATGTAAAAAACATAACTGGAAGAAGCGGAGTATATTTTGGATTTACCGTATTGGAGCACAAATCTCATCCGGCACAACTTGGATGTTATACATATCGAGAAAAATTTCTTTGATAACATATTTAACATGGTACTAAACATCCCGGGAAAAACCAAAGACACTGTAAAGTCAAGAGAAGAACTTAATCAGTATTACAGAAGAGGTATTTGAGGAGGAGTGCCGGCGGGACCTATCCTAAGGCCTGTTACACTCTTGACAAAAATTTACGAGAAGTATTATGTAACTAGGTTAGAGGGTTAAAATTTCCAGATGGTTATGCCTCAAATATCGGTAGGTGTGTGGACATGCATAAGATAAAGTTGTTCGGCATGAAGAGTCACGACTGCCATATTTTCATGCAACGGTTATTGCCTATAGCTTTTCGTGAGTTGCTTCCGCACCATGTCTGGAAGGTATTGACGGAGCTCAGCTTGTTCTTCAAGGAGTTATCTACCGCAGTCATTCTTCTGCATCCATGGCAAGGCTTGAGCAGGAAATTCCAATTATTTTATGCAAGCTGGAGTAAATATTTTCCCAGTTTTTTTGACTCAATGGAGCATTTATCAGTTCACTTGCCATACGAAGCGAGCATAGCTGGTCCCGTGCAGTATCGCTGGATGTATCCTTTCGAGAGGTAAATATATACATCAGTAAGACATGTTGACATTTCAAATATTATTTTATTACGAGAAATTTGGTTTATTTTTTTTCACCCTTACATATAGGTACCTTAAGAAGTTAAAAAATAATGTGCGTAATAAGGCAAGGGTTGAAGGTTCTATATGTAATGCATACTTGGTCGAAGAAGTTTCGCTTTTGCCTCGCATTACTTTGAGGGTTGCGTCCGCACGAGGAGCCAAATCTTAGTCGTAATGATGACGTATGTGTGGACGAAGGAACCTAATGACGTAGAATATCAGTTTTTAAAGGTATCGGCCATTCATTTGGGGGGCAGAAGTCAAGAAATCTTAGCGATAAGGAGTATAATGCAGCACATTATTACATCCTAATGAACTATAGAGAAGTCGATCCATATATTGAGTAAGTATACTTCAATGCTTAATTAAAACTTCTAATTTAAATTGCAATACCATAATATTTAATTGCTAACAGAAGTTTTAATCCTTATCATCCCATAAGGATGTATGTGATAGACAATGACAGATGAATCCCGACATCAGTCAAGTTGCCATTGGACAGAAGTTAGAAATGGAGTTCGCTTACTGGTTTTATGAATTTGTAAGTAGTATCACTCAATCAATTTCAATAATGGCTTTTATTTTTTGAATTGGTTGTGAATAGCTTATTAATTTATAGGTAAACGGTCCATGGTCCACAACCGACAATATTTTCATTAAATATCTATCGCAATGGCCATTGAAGACTATAACAACCTCTACTGGCTATTTTGTTAATGGGTACAAATTTCATATTGAACGACTAGTAGCTTCAAGAGGCACGCAGAACTAGGGCGTGTGTTAAAGGAGAAAGTGTTGGAGCAAATATGTAGGATTATTACGGAAAGTTAGTAGAGGTGGTTGAAGTTGAATATCCCGGTTGGCCTATTAAACGAACCGTATTGTTTCGTTGCGATTGGTTCGATCCAATAGTTTCTGTGGGCAAAAGGGTTCATAACGACTACAATCTAGTTGAAGTGAACCATCGACGAAGATTGCAGAAATATGAACCATTCATCCTTGCATCCCAAGCTCAGCAAGTGTTTTACTGCGGATATACAAGTTTGCGCAACGACAAGCGAGATTGGTGGGCTGTTTCTAAAATCGTCCCACGTTCAACAATCGTATAAGATGAGAGTTCATCAAGTCAATCAGCCGAGTGCCCTGCATTTCAAGAGGATGAGATGGAAATGCATGCAATTGAGGACAACACAAGGGCTCCTGAAATATCACTTAGAGATTCAAATGGTGATGTCCAAGAAATTATGGATCCAAATGTTCGGTTTCCTTCCAATGATAATGAAACTGAATCGCAGTCCGATACGACATCGGATGTTGAACCAACATTTCATGAAACAAATGAAACCGACTAAACATAGAGGTTTTTTCAAATTCAATTTATTTTTATAAATGTTATATTTTATATATTTAATCATTAATCATAATTACATTCATGAATCTTTAGTATTTTCAGTATGATGGGCCGAGGTAGATCTACCGGCGACAGACAGAGTGAGCAGAGACGTAGCCCTGCCGCATCAAATCCCATGAGCTTTGGAGATGGAGAGTTTGAATCTTCACATATCGCATAGCCTCCGATCTCTCCGGCCATCGGAGGTGATCCTGCATTAGTATTATCATACAGTCGATCGGCACATACCTTCGAGAGTTCTTCCACCGTCGGCCGCACCGTACTTGGACTGGATGCTCATGGGCTGTAAGTATATACTAATTGTAAATATATCGTTTATGTTTTTAAGTCAATTACTTATAAACATGTATTTTTTTGACAAATTTATTGAGCGGCATCATGTTTCGAGCTAGATCAGCTCCATATTTTAGAGGCGTGCTGATCCCAGTGGCTACGATTGGCGCCATGTATCTGCAACCATGAGGGAGTTTTATTTTTTAGAGTTTCAGATAAACTTATTAAATATAATTTATCACTGATATAAAATTTTTAAATTTTAATAAATTTTGAAACTAATTGTTTATTTTAATGCAGAAAAAGTATACGTGGGATCCTGCCATCCATGATGCTATTAGGGCAGCATGGAATGCTCTTACGGCACGCCGATACTCCGACATGCTTCATCGTTGGAGGACATCGGGTGAGCGTCCTGCACATGTGCCGAAGGGTATTTGGCATGAGTGACAGCAAGCGGCAGTCTGATGGCTGGCGCAGGAGGTCCGCATCAGCCAACACGAACCGCCGATCTGAGAGGGGCGGTCCTAGAATAGGTCTCTCCCGCCACACTGCGGGGTCCATTTCGATTCAAGAGCACAGACGTCGTTTGGTAAGAAAATATAAATAATTTATTACTAATTTAGTTATTTACAAATACTTATATTTATATTAATTTTTCTTTCTGTTGTTGTAGTCTGAACAGGAGGGCGGAGATCCTGGTGAGTTTCATCCATTCAGGGCGACACACACCAGGAGGGATGGTTTCTGGGTCGATACATGATCACGGGAGGTTGCGGTAAGAAATTAGCTTTATATTGTATCTATTTAATTTCTAAAATTTTATTTAGAGAAATTTATTGATTCATTTATTGTTGATTTTATAATTCAAAGGCACGAGTCGAGGAGCTTCAGTCCCAGGCATCACAGGTCGACTCCACTGATGGGGGACCGCTCGTCGAACTCTCAGTAGAGGAGAGTCGACGTGTGTTTTTGGAGACTGTTGGTGCCTAGCCGCGAGACCGCAGGGTCTATGGTCTGGGCACTAGAGCTTCTGCATATTTTCTATCAGGCCTCCAGTTCGCACTATTCTTGCGATATTCATGCCGAGCGTTTAGAGGACATTCGGAGATCTATTATGGAGGAGGTTCGGCAGGAGGTTCAGCAGGACGTTCGGCAGGAGATTGAGCAGGAGTTCGACCAGCGCACGGAAGTCCTTCAGCATGAGCTCTCTGACATAAGAGAGCAGATGCGTCAGATGCGAGATTTGGTTAGCCGCATGTCGTAGGGTTTTCAGCCACCACGTGATCGTGATAGTGGAGATTCTTGATGTATTTTTTTTCTTTACTTTTTATGTGTTGTACATGGAAACTTCAAAATTTTAATATTTAATTATTTTTAGAAATTTAATGATGAATGTTTCGATCAATATTAGTGTTTCGATCAATATCAGTGTTTCGATCAATATTTTTGTAAATTTAACCGTTTCAATTTTTAATATTTTATATTTTTTAAAAAAATTAATTAGCGACGCAATTTCAGTCGCTAATGCGTCGCTAATTAATTTTTTTTAAATATAATATATTAAAAATTGAAACGGTTAAAATTAAAATTTTGATGCATTCGATTGCGTCGCAATATTGCGACGCATTCGCAATATTAAATTTAACCATTTCAATTTTTAATATTTTATATTTTTTTAAAAAAATTAATTAGTGATGCATTAGCGACTGAAATTGCGTCGCTAATATTTCTAAAATATTATTATTAAATATTACGACGCAACGTCATTGCTTCCCAATATTGCAACGCAACGTCGTTGCGTCCCAATATTGCGATGCAAGGACGCTGCGTCGTAATATTGTGACGCAATAAAATGCGTTGCTGAGAGTCACTATTTTGCGACGCAATTGTCATAAAATTCATTCTGTGATGAAACTTGCAGCGATGCGATAATTGAGTCGCTAATGCATCGCTAAAACTAGTTTAACGATGCAGTGACACATTTTATCATCGCTAAATTTAATTTCTGTTGTAGTGACCGTTAGACTCATTAATTAGTCTATTATTTCTCTTCTTGCAAATTTATGGTATTAGGCACGATCGAGTACTGAAGGGGACAGTTTAGTTGAGAGAGTGATATCTACAACCATTTTAATTTTTTACTTTATTATTGATTTGATGTGACGATGAATGCTTTGCATACTTATGACATCAAATTTAATGAGTATGTGATGGTTGTTATATTCTAAACCTTTGACCTCAAATCGAGAGAATAACAACCGTTTAAATAACTTGATTTAAGAATTTAAATTTTAGAATTACTAAATTAAAGGAATTATATAGGAAAATTAACTTTATTTATCATTATAAAATATATTTAATTTTAATTGTATTTTCAAAATTCATGCGGTTCTATCATAGACCACGTCGATATTCGGCCCATAACAATATGGTTTTTTTTTTTTCTTTTCTTTTCTATTTGGTGGGGCGCTGGGGGATACTGGGTTAGCTAATTGACAGGTTCATGCATGGCTGAACATGTGATCGTTCCTACTGATCGATCACTTTACATCTCATGCAACGGAAACACAGTCGCCACAAAATAATTAATCGTTCAATTATTCCTTTACAGAAACACGTACGGCTCAAACTCTGCCAAGCATTGTAAAGACAGGGCAAACAAATTGCCCAATAAGTTCAAAATGTTTTTCTCGCCTCGCTGCAGGGGGAAAGAGCACCATGCTCTAAGGTAATAACAGTAACCTACACCAACGGCACAATGATCCTTTTCACCAGAGCCCAGGTTCAGTGGAAAGATCCATTCCCTTAGGTTTCTTGTGACCTCTCTCTCTCTCTCTCTCTCTCACACACACACACACATCTATCAGGCTTCTCGTGATCACTTTACAAGACGCATTATCCCTTGGCGCTGAGAGAGCCATGTCACTGTGCAATCCATTCACCATATGGATACAACGAAGAGCTAAGGACGCTTGGCAGGAATAGTTCTACACGTGAAGCTTTTTGCATCAATCTGAAGTATGCTAATCTAATTCTATAGTAGTACTATTGTTAACGGCAAGTTTGTACTTACATGGCTCATAGCATTACTCATGTCATGATCATCAGTTTTTTTTTTTTTTTTTTGCCCTTTCCTTTTCGTTTTTCCCCACACTTTGGATATAATCCTAGTTAACCCATTCATATTTGATAACTAAAATAATAAAAAATAATTAATATACATGCCACTTAATATGATCTTAGGTGAGCTATCTCAATAATCAACTAATATCCATAATTTGTTCTTGATTTATTGTAATTGATAAGAATTTAAAGAGTGTATAAATCTTTTTGTTTAAAAGAAAAAAACTCAGTTCAAACATATATAGTCGATTTTTGCTTAAAAGGAAACACACCACTCCAATTTTGTGGTTTTTTTGCTGTATTCTCCTTGAGAAAACAAGACAAGAATCCCTGATCCATTGCATTAATTATTAAAAGACTGTAAGCCATACTGTTGCTGTCCATTTGCAAAGCATTACTTATGGTGCAGTGAAGATCTAGAGCTTCGTGATCTCGTAATAGAGTTGAGAAGACACGCTACGTGCGCGTCGGCCAACTCCAGTTCACATCAAATTTCACGTGCATGCAAAATATTGCATACAATATGGGCAAAAGGGGAAGCAACTAAGGTTGAGGCCTACGGTTTCGTGGCCATATGTTTTCAAAAACTAATGCTCTTTTCATAAATCTTCACGAAAAGTCTAGGAGTTTCAAGGGTTCTCTTTTTAAATTTGATCACATAACTGAGGCTAGATGTAGTGGTCCACATGTACGTAGTGAAAGGGAAAATTCATGGCTAGCTAGTATAAATAAAGCTCCTGTGTGGCCTTAATCCCTTAGATTGCAACCAAAATTTATTCATGTCCTAACTAGCAGATCTAGATTCCTTGGTTATCCTATCCCACAAACTCCTTGTTGCCATCTCTGACTATCTTTAAATTATTTTCTTGGCTCAAAGTCGTTTGCCTGCCATGACACTAAATGGTGAAACGCTCGTTGCTTCCTACACGCCGGCGAAGGGCTTTGAAAAAAAGCCTTCGAGGATCTCGATGGAGGGCCTTCAGAGGACGATCTCCGACCTCTCCTTTGAGCTTAGCAAAGAGGGAATGGACGCCAAGCTTCCGCCCATCTCGGAAGTGGAAGATGCCTTGTGTGAGTGCTGCGGCATGTCCGAGGAGTACACGCCGGGGTACATCCGCCGCGTCCGGGAGAAGTTCTCCGGCAAGTGGATATGCGGGCTGTGCTCGGAGGCCGTGAAGGAGGAGGTGGAAAAGAAAGGTGGGAAGCTAGATGAAGCTCTCGATGCCCACATGAGCGAGTGTGTGAAATTCAACAGGATTGGACGGACGCACCCCGTTCTCTTCCAGGCTGAGGCGATGAGGGAGATCCTCAGGAAGTCGAGGTTGGACGGAAGAGGAGACAGGGCCAAGTCCAACAGCCCAAGGGCCAGGGAGAGCGTGAAGACGGCCAGCATCACAAGGAGCTCGAGCTGCATTCCAGCTATAACAAAGGAGATCAACGAGCGAGCAGTTTTTAATTAAATAGCCAGGAGGTTTGGCCTTTGTTTCATTTGGTTCGACTGGGTACGGAGAGGGAGGAGAGTAGGGGTTCATGCTGGGTGGCTTAGACCCTTGTTAAGTTTTTTTTTTTCCCAGTTTCATCAGGGTTTTGGTTTGGTTGCCAACAAGTGTTTTTCATACCGAAGGGTTTTTAAGTTTAGAACATATAGTTGTGTACGTTGTGATTGCTTTTTCAGCTTTTCCAGAGCCTTTTTAGCAACAGTTAGCGTTCTCCGGTTCATGGCTTCGTGCAGTTGGAGTTCGGTGCGTGCGTGACTATAGGAAGAGCTCATTTAATGGCTAGAGGGAATCTAACTCCGCTAGTGAGATGGCTATGTAACGTGTGAAGCTTTGATGTTAGTAAAAGTAAATGTTGGTTTTTATTCTCTCCCTCTCACTCACTTACAAACGTACGTACAGGGTTTTGCATGCATGAAGAAAGAAAGAAAAAATAAGAGAAAATAAAAAAAAGTAAGCCGAGGATCTTGCCACAAGGCTGGAAGAAATTTAAGCCGAAAGATGCAACGGCGCCAATGTGTTTGAGAAATGGAAGCCTGTTATTTGAATATTTTACAAGGGAAAAAACTTATTGTATCACCCTCCGTTGCAGTAAATGCGCATCGATTTCATGGATTAGTCATCCACTTGTGCGCGCATGCTGCAAAACTTTCCTTTTACAAGAGTGGATAGACTTCAATCAAAACTATAGGGCATTTGGTAGCAGATAATCTAGATTATTGGTAATTAAAAATGGCCCATCAATAACTAGTTTGGTAGATGATTTGAATGGAAATACAGATTACCTTAGGAAAGGTGGCTATTCGATATGTTATAATCTAATAAATTTATCTTAACAAAATTACCCCTACCTCTTTTGTAAAAATAAAATTATCTTTTTCTTTAAACAAAATCAATTCCTTCTTTTTTCTCTTTCTTATCTCACTACCGTTATCTCTTTATTCGTCCATAGAAAAGAATATAAAATAAAAAAAGAAACAAAAAAAATATAGTTATAAAAAAAGTCTAATGAAATATAAAAAATAAATAAAAAAAATTTTAATAACTTTTTAAATTTATAAAAAATAAATTAAAATTAATAAATTAAAAGAAATTAAAAATTAATTAAAAAAAATTAATTAAAAATATTTTTAATTTTTTAATTAAATTTTAATTAAATTTTAGAAATTATTAAAAATTAAAAAATTAATTAAAAAACTAAAAAAATTTATTTAATTTTTAATTAATTTAATATTTTAAAAATAAAATTAAAAACTTAATTTAAAAATATTTTAAAAAATAATTTAAAAATAAAATAATAAGTTAATTATTTTAAACTTATTTTCATTAATTTAATATTTAAAAAATTACAAAATATTTATTATTTTTTAAAAAATTAATTTTTTAAAAATAAACTAAATATATTTAAAATTTTTAATTAAATATATTTTTAAAAATAAATTAATTTATATATTTTCTAAATTAATTAAATATATTAATTTTTTAATACATTTGTTTTATTTTTTTAATTTTATTTTTTATTTTTTATAGTTAATATAATAATTAATTTAAAAAATAAATTAAATATATTAATTTAGTTAATAATTAAATTAAATTTATTAATTAATTATAATTTAATATAATTTAATTAATAAATAAATTTAATATATAAAAATTTTTTTTGTGTAAATTAAAAAATAAATTTATTTTTTTATATTTAAAAATATATTTTAAATAAATTAAATAAATTAATTCAATTTTTAATTTTTTTAAATTTATTTTTAATTAATTAATTAATTAATTTTTTATTACTAATTTTTATTAAATTAATTTTTAATTGCTATTTTTAAATTAATTTACTTAAAATTTTTAAAATTAATTACTATTTTTTTAAAAAATAGTATTCTTACAATGTCTTCTTGATAATATAGTAATTTAAATTGATAACGTCTAATTACATTACTTTTTAAATCTAAAAAATAACTTACATTTGCTATCAACTAATCGATCCATTCATATTATCATAATATATCAATTATTTTATTAATCTTAATTAATTTTATAATAAATTATTAAAAATAAATTATTTTTAAAATATAATAAATAAATTATGATAATTGAAAGTTTAAGAATCAAAAAAATTTTAATAAATGTTTAAATATTAAAAATATATTTTAATCTTAAAAAAATTAAATCTAGTATCTTCTACTTATATATAATACTTTGATTTAGAGGTATTTTAAATATTTTTAAAATATTTGATTTAGTATATGAATTTAATTTAGGAGTATTTGGGAATTTAATGTTATATGATTGTATCTGTTTGTCATACAAAACACAGTAATCAATATTACTGTAATATTACCAAACACAATAATCAACATTACTGATAATGGTAATCTTTCTTGTAGGTAATCCATAATACCATTCGCTATTGCTGGCAATGCACTAAACACAAGTGAGAGTGCGGCAAGTAAATAATAAATTAAGTGAGCTATTATATTGCGCATGAGGTGGCAAGGGACCGATTATCCTAATTTTTTTACACCATCAAGTCGGTATTGCCTTTTATAATCCGGTGATAGGAAATTAATTTTTTAAATTCACAAACAAAATATTCTGTTAAATCTATAACCGAACCGCATCCTTACGAATTAGGTTAGATAAAAATCAGTTATGCTACTTGAATCCAATTTAAAATTAAAATAAATTTATTTTTATCAAAAAAATTACATCTTTATATTAATTCAACAATAAAAATAAAATTAAGGTTAATTAAAAAATGCATTTATAACTTTTTAAAAAAATAAACAAAACATAAACGATAACCATTAAAAGTATAATAATTTTTATAATATTTAAAAAATTAATTTTTTTTGGATAACTGATTGTTTCAATTCGAATCCGTTCCTATTAAAATTAGATTTTAAAATCTCAAATTCGAAATCAATCTAAATATGGCCTTTTGCTTTTTTTCCGTACATGTGAAAATCCTGTCCATTATGAACCCTAACAGCACGTTCATACGAGTAATATGCCACTGGATCCAGGACTATCTAAATGACGATACGAATGCATTTAAGTTGGCCTAACGTTGCACTATAAGATAATAGCATAATAGTGACAAAAAAATTCATCATTATTCCATCACAAATCAGGTTTAATGATGGATTGGTGATGAAAATCTTATCATCACAAATTTTGTCATCGCTAATTTTAGTGACGAAAAGAGCATATATCACAAAATAATAGCGATGGATTTGTGATGAAATATTTCGTCAGCAATTTGTGATAGAACACATTTCCGTTACTAAATAATAGTTATGGAAAGAGGCTATGTTCGTCACTAAATTTTGATGGATTAGTGACGAACCATCCGTAACTCATTATTTTATCACTATTTCACCATAAATATATCCATCACTATTCCATTACAATTTAGTGACGGATTATTAACGAAAATTTAGTCACTAAAACTTTTATCTCTAGTTCGTCACAAATATTTCATCACAGTTTAGTGATGGATTATTGACGAAATGCGTATCACTAATAGCTCCATCATTATGCCATCATAATTTACTGACGGATTAGTGATGAAAGAATCCATCAGTCATCCATCATTATTCCATCACTAATATTTTCGTCACTATTCCGTCACTATTATTTCTATCAGAAATTCATCACTAATCCATCATTAACCTAATAAAATTTTATCAATTTTTATTCTTATAAATTTAAAATTATTTTTAAATATATATATTTAATGCATTCTAATCAAACATATAGATGGAAATTCAAATTCAAGAATGAGAAATGCATTTTATAAAACAAGATAAATATATCTGCATACATCAACAACACTAATGTGTTATACATCAGACATCAAACCATTAATCTTAAGATACAGAAGATCCTAGTTCATGAAACTCTTGCGCAAACTTCATCCGCTCTATGGAGCGCCTCATCTGCTCCTCCATCTGATGTAGACGTTCTGTTTATGCATTCAACTTGGCAATCTTTCTATCCATCTTTGCTCGCTTCTCTACGAGTTCTTGTTGCACAAGCTCCTTAACTTGAGTTGCTGCTGCAGCAACCTTTATTGAATATGAGATTCTGCTACTCTGAAATGAAGCATCATAGAAAGATACTGCCCGTGAGCCAAGACCATATATATGCCTCTTCTTCTCTCCACCTGCAGCCTCGAAGTAAAGAGCGTTAATATCAACTAGTAGAGGTTTTGAACCCTCATCCAAAAGCTGAGATGCAGAAGATACCAACTCCATGCGATCCTATAATAAAATAAATTATTTAAGTTAGATTAAGACTTTGTAATTAAAAAATTACAAATATAATAAAAATTAATAGAAATAGAAGATAAACATATATTAATTTGCTTTGACCTCGTATCTACAAAAGTTTCATCTTTCTTCATGTGCACTTTCTTAAATAGCTCCCAACTGTTGGGTCGACATTCATTTTAACTTTTCAACCTACAATAATAATAAGTTAGTAATTACATGTCTAGATGATTACAAAATGAAAATAAGTACAATTTAATTCATTAAAAAATACATTGATACTTTACCATTTTTAAAGAATGCTCCACCATAGATCGAGATCCACACGTATGCTTAGTCAAACCGGTACCTAGATCGCCTGTCTCAGTTAGACGACCCTGTTTAGCTTGATTAGCTTTATCTTTCCAATCTAGACTGCTCCAAAGTTGTGCCAACTATCCCAATTTTTTCGAGTCACATAGTTTGGCTTGCCATTCTTAGAATGCCTTCAACTATGATATGCTTCGTATACTGCATTTTAACATTTTGCCACCAATAGCTCTTAATAGCCTCGTCATCTAAAGGGTCCAAGGTACATCTTCTGCAATAATTATAAGTTATGAGCACAACGAAAGTGTTAATTATAAAATATAACTTAAAATCTAAACTTATAATTATAAAATTATTTTTAATTTATTTATCTATAATAATAAATATATTAAATATTACAACCTTAAACTCCTCCCAATAAAATTCTCTGAGGATGTGTTTGATGCATCGCTAGCAATCCTGAATGGTAATATAGATTCCTACCAGATATTATCAGTTGATAGATTACCAGTAATGTTTATTACTGTGTTTGGTATACACAGGTAATGCAACAATAATATTGATTACTGTGTTTGATATGACAAACAGATTACCGGTCATATAACATCAAATTTTTAAAATACCCCTAAATTAAATTTATTAAAAATTTATATATTATTATATATTTTATTTTAAAAATTATATTTATAAATGATAATGTTAAAAAATATATTTTAAATGATAATATTAAAAAAATATATTTATAAATGATATTCGAAGTGATTAGTGAGGATGTTGGAGGCCATCGATCGAAAAAAAATTTTATGGCATACTGTGGGACCACTAGGCGGCGGATATCCGTGGTCCGACTCTACAAAAAAGGGTATGGCTTGGGACCTTCGACCTGGAAGTTCCAATGAGATCGGTAAATGAGGATGCGAGTAGAGAGCGATTAAAAGAAAAAAAGGAAATTTTATCAAAAAGAATTTATAAGATTACCATCTCTGGTGAAGTGGATAACTTACCATTGCAAGATAGATTGCCATTCAAAATACGTATCAAACATAGTTATCTGGTGGGACCCTTTTAAATTACCGATAATCTAGATAGATTACCTGCTACCAAATGTCTCCTAAGAGCTAGTGAGATATCCTTCCCACTATATGTAGTTGCTTCTTATCTTTCATCAAATTTTGAAGCCATATAAGTTGATATTGCACTACAAAAAATCAACTTTTGCCTATGATTGTTTTCATAGGAAAAGATAGAAAAATTGTAAGGAAAGCCTTTTCCTACAATTTCTGTCGTAGGCAATGTTAGCGTTTCCTTTTATGTGGCCCATGTGGATATATGATTGATTTATCATTTATTTATTCTAAATGATAATTATGATATCTGGTTTTATCAGATATTTAAATTTAAGTGATAATGATGGTTTAATAAAACTAATTTTTTATTTGGTTCATTTTTTGGGAAGTTGTTATCTGATATCCTCTTTTTGATGGAAAGAGAAATTTATCGTATTATCATATATGTCCTCTCTCTCCTATATATAGTCTGTTTGACCATCAAAACAGATAAGGAAAAGAATTAGGAAAGAGGGAGAAACTCAATATGTCGTTATATCAATGGATCAAGGTAGGCATTCTTGGTTTATGTTTTTGTGTATAAATCATTTATTCTAAGATCTTGACCATTATATTTATTAAAGAAAATCCTTTAATGGATCTTACATATGATATCAGAGTTTTGATCGAAGAATTTGTGATTTTTTATTATGAATTTATCTTTGATTCTTATAAATATATATATATCATATTATGATTGATGATTAAAATAGCATAGTTCTTTTTGATCTCCACAAACCTGTTCCATAAAGTCATGGGATTCCGATAACGGATTAAAGAAGGAGAGGCTTAATTCTAGCATCAACGAGAGGCTTTCTCCCTCAACGTTTTTCTCCCTCACGAATCCCACGGAAGTCTTCATGTACGTAGAGGCTTTATGGAAAGGGGCTCGTCTATCCTTGCCTCTCTAATTTTATTTTTTATTTTTATCTCCTACCCCATCAAAGCCATAAAAGAGAGAGAACTAGAATTTCTCCTCCGTGAAAGAGATTCATACACACGAATGGAAGAAGTGAGAGGTCTTGGGATGGAGTTCCAGTCGGGATAAAATAAAAATAAAATAAAATAAATAAAAAATCCCGATAGTCCTTCGGTGAAGAGTCCCTCTTCACGCACGAGTGAAGAGAGACGGTGGCTCTTCACACATTCACGCCATCTCTCTTTACCCGAATGTGATGTATGGTGGCTTGGGCTCTTGGGCTTCCTTTGGGCTTGTAAAGAGCATGCACGATGAAAAGGAAGGGAAAGTTCTAGTATAAAAGAAATATAAAATAAAATAAAGAATTTAAGTGGCTTGAACCTATAACCAAAAAGATTTAAGGACAAACATATTGCCACTTCATCAATTTAATCCTTGATAATAAAAGGTGAAAGCACATATATTTTTCCAGCAAGAAGGTTCTTTTAAAATTTATGTTTTGCCTTCTAATATTTATGAGATTAATGTTTTAAAAAAATATTACAGTGAAATTATGTGGGTACATTTAAGTATTTTGTATTCACGCATGATATTGTCATTAATTAAATTTGATGTCTATATTATGTAATTTGTTAGTCACCAAAGTGGCCAAATTTGAAAGTTTATAGGTATCAAATTTAATTAAATAATTTAATTACTCATAATTATGTGATGCTTATAAATGAATGACATAAATGTTTAATTGTTATGAGTATATTGAAGTTTATTGATTATAAATATTTAAGGGTCGCCCAAAGGTTGACTAGTCATTTTATAATCTATGGACATGATGTGGTCAATTAATATGCTTGGTTAGGTATGTTTAGCATATCCAAAGATAGCAAACATATCTAATTTGAGTATATAATTGCCAAGTATGTAAAATTAAAATTAAGCATCAATTATGTTTACTGTTGTATATTGCTGTATCACCCAAAGGAGAACTTCAATAAGCACTATTATTTACTTGATAGAGTCTGAATATTTATTTAAATATATTACTCAAAGCATTAACGTGTGAGCATATTTTATTTGTTCCTATTTCTCTTCATTCGCAAGCTATGTCTGTTCAAACTTTCAATGGGCTTAATTTCTCTAAATGGTGCGAACAAGTTCAGTTTCACCTTAATGTTCTGGATCTTGATTTGGCACTCATAAATTAGAAACCCAATGCTCTTACTGATTCTAGCAATGCTGAACAGAGGTCTTTCCATAAGACTTGGGAAAGATCAAACAGACTTACCCTGATGTTCATGCGAATGACTGTAGCAAACAATATCAAGTCCACAATTCCTGCTACTGAAAGTGTTAAGAAATTTATGAAGTTTGTGGAAGCACGTTCCCAATCTAATCTGCTGATAAGTCACTTGCTGGGACATTGATGAGTACTTTAACCAACATTAAGTTTGATGGTTCTTGTACTATTCATGAGCATGTTGTTGAGATAACAAACATAGCAGCAAGACTAAAGACTATGGGATTAGAAGTGAATGAGGATTTTCTTGTGTAATTCATTATCAATTCTTGCCTCCTAAGTATGGACTATTTCACATGAGTTATAACACTATGAAGGATAAGTGGAATGTGAATGAACTGCAAAGTATGCTTATTCAAGAGAAAGTAAGACTTAAGAAACAAGAAAATCATTCTATCAATCTTATGGGTCAACAAGGAGTTGGAAAGAAATCAAAGAAAGATAAGAAAGGAAAGAGCAAGCAACGACCACTAAAGATAAATGGGTCAACTGCTCAAATCCACAAGAAGGAACAAAAGGATGATAAGTATCACTTTTGCAAAAAGCATGGACACTATAAAGATTGCCTAAAATGTAAGGCATGGTTTGAAAAGAAAGTTAAGCCTAGGGCTTTTGTATGTTTCAAATCAAACCTGACACAAGTTCCTTATAATACTTAGGGGATTGATACTGGTTGTACCACTCATGTTTCTAATACGATGCAGGGATTCCTTACGATCCAAACTATAAACCCAAATGAAAACTTTGTCTCAATGGAAAATAGAGTCAAAGCTCCAGTTGAAGCTATTGGAACTTATCGTTTGATTCTAGACACTGGACATCAGTTAGACCTTTTCCAAACACTTTATGTCCCTTCTATTTCTCATAATTTAGTTTCTTTATCCAAACTTGACTCAATTGGATATTCTTTTGAATTTGGAAATGGATATTTCAGTTTGTTTAAACACAATCATCTTATTGGTTCTGGTATTCTTTCTGATGGTTTATACAAATTTAAGCTTGATAGTCTTTTTGCTGAGACATTGTTAACCTTACACCATAATGTTGGTACTAAACGTAGTTTATGAATGAACAATCAGCTTACTTATGGCATAAACGTTTGGATTGTATATCCAAAGAAAGAATTAAGAGACTAATAAAGAATGAAATCCTTTCTGATTTAGATTTTACTGATTTTGGGATTTGTGTGGATTGTATTAAGGGAAAACACACAAAACACACAATCAAGAAAAGCGCCACAAGAAGTAAACAACTCCTTAAAATTATACACACCGATATATGTGGGCCTTTTGATGTTCCATCTTTTGGTGGAGAAAAGTATTTTATCACCTTTATTGATGATTCACTACAAGAAAATTCTGAAATAGCGACGCAATTTTAGCGACGCAATTTTGCGTCGCTACATTGCGACCACTTTGCGACGCTTTTGTGACAACAAAATATTGCGACGCATTAGCGACTCATTAGCGACCCAAGTAACCAAAAAATTAAAAAAAAAATTATTTTTAATATTGCGACGCAATATTTGCGTCGTAATATTTTTAAATTAATTTTTTATGAAAATAAATATCTAAAAAAATATTGCGACGCAACACAGTGCGTCGCAATATTTTAACAGAAATAAAAATTTTAAATAGCGACGCATTAGCGACGCAATTAAATAGATAATTAGAAAAAAAAATTTTATTAGCGACGCAACAATTGCGTCGCAAATAATTTAAATGAAATTAGATTTTAATAAAATTTAAATATCGGAAAAAATATTGCGACGCAAAACAGAGCGTCGCAATGTTTTTAAAAGAATTAAATTTTATAAAATTTAAATATCGGAAAAAAATATTGCGACGCATTAGCGACTCAATTAACCAGAAAATCAAAAAAAATTCATATTTAATATTGCGATGCCAATTATGCGTCGCAATGTTTTGAAAAATTATTTTTTTATGAAATATAAATATCATAAAAATATTACGACTCAATAAATGCGTCGCAATGTTTTAACAGAAATAAATTTTTTAAATAGCGACGCATTAGCGACGCAATTAAATAGATAATTAGAAAAATTACTTTTAATGTAGGACGCACGTCGCAAATATTTTAAATGAAATTAAATTTTAATAAAAATTTAAATATCGGAAAAAATATTGCGACGCAACACAGTGCGTCGCTATAATTTTAAAAGAATTAATTTTATAAAATTTAAAAATCGGAAAAATATTGCGACGCATTAGGGACTCAATTAACTAAAAATCAAAAAAAATTAATATTTAATATTGCGATGCCAATAATGCGTCGCAATATTTTTAAATTAAATTTTAATAAAATTTAAATATCGGGAAAAAAATTGCGACGTAACACATTGCGTCGCAATGTTTTTAAAAAAATTTTAAGAAATTATTTTAAAATTAGCGATGCAACGAGTGCATCGCAAATAATTTTAATGAAATTAAATTTTATAAAATTAAATATCGGGAAAAAAATATTGCGACGCATTACGACTCAATTAACCAGAAAATAAAAAAAATTAGGTCGTGGCCGTTCGGGATCAGGGCTTGGATCGATCGCAACCGTCGGATCGTCGCCGATCTCGGACGGATCGCCACGGTCCGAGATAGGTCGTGGCCGATCGGGATCAGGGCTTGGATCGATCGCAACCGTCGGATCGTCGCCGATCTCGGACGGATCGCCACGGTCCGAGATCGGTCGTGGCCGATCGGGATCAGGGCTTGGATCGATCGCAACCGTCGGATCGTCGCCGATCTCGGACGGATCGCCACGGTCCAAGATCGGTCGTGGCCGATCGGGATCAGGGCTGGATCGATCGCAACCGTCGGATCGTCGCCGATCTCGGACGGATTGCAACTGTCCGAGATAGGTCGTGGCCGATCGGGATCAGGGCTTGGATCGATCGCAACCGTCGGATCGTCGCCGATCTCGGACGGATCGCCACGGTCCGAGATAGGTCGTGGCCGATCGGGATCAGGGCTTGGATCGATCGCAACCGTCGGATCGTCGCCGATCTCGGACGGATTGCCACGGTCCGAGATAGGTCGTGGCCGATCGGGATCAGGGCTTGGATCGATCGCAACCGTCGGATCGTCGCCGATCTCGGACGGATTGCCACGGTCCGAGATCGGTCGTGGCCGATCGGGATCAGGGCTTGGATCGATCGCAACCGATCGGATCGTCGCCGATCTCGGACGGATCGGCCATGGTCCGAGATCGGTCGTGGCCGATCGGGATCAGGGCTTGGATCGATCGCAACCGTCGGATCATCGCCGATCTCGGATCGGATTGCAACGGTCCGAGATAGGTCGTGGCCGATCGGGATCACGGCTTGGATCGATCGCAACCATCGGATCGTTGCCGATCGCCACGGTCCGAGATCGGTCGTGGCCGATCGGGATCACGGCTTGGATCGATCGCAACCATCGGATCGATCGATCGAACGGTCGAGATCGGATCGATCGTCCGATCGACGGATCGGCCGATCGGCCACGGTCCAAGATCGGTCATGGACGATCGGGATCAGGGCTTGGATCGATCGCAACCGTCAGATCGTCGCCGATCTCGGACGGATCGCCATGGTCCGAGATCGGTCGTGGCCGATCGGGATCAGGGCTTGGATCGATCGCAACCGTCGGATCGTCGCGATCTTGGACCGATTGCCACGGTCCGAGATCGGTCGTGGCCGATCGGGATCAGGGCTTGGATCGATCGCAACCGTCGGATCATTGCCGATCGGACCGATCGCCACGGTCCGAGATCGGTCGTGGCCGATCGGGATCAGGGCTTGGATCGATCGCAACCGTCGGCTCGCGCGATCTTGGACCGATCGCAACGGTCCGGGATCGGTCGTGGCCGATCGGGATCAGGGCTTGGATCGATCACAACCGTTGGATCGTTGCCGATCGGACTGATCGCCACGGTCCGAGATCAGTCGTGGCCGATCGGGATCAGGGCTTGGATCGATCGCAACCGTCGGATCGTCCCGATCTCGGACGGATTGCAACGGTCCAGATAGGTCGTGGCCGATCGGGATCATGGCTTGGATCGATCGCAACCGTCGGATCGTCGCCGATCGGACCGATCGCCACGGTCCGAGATCGGTCGTGGCCAATCGGGATCATGGCTTGGATCGATCGCAACCGTCGGATCGTCGCCGATCGGACCGATCGCCATGGTCCGAGATCGGTCGTGGCCGATCGAGATCACGGCTTGGATCGATCGCAACCATCGGATTGTCGCCGATCTCGGGGATTGCCACGGTCCGAGATCGTTCGATCGCCGATCGGGATCGAGGGCTTGGATCGATCGGCAACCGTCGGATCGTCGCCGATCTCGGACGGATCGCCACGGTCCGAGATCAGTCGTGGCCGATCAGGGCTTGGATCGATTGCAACCGTCGATCTCGCCAATCGGATCGCCCATCGTCAATCATGGCTTGATCGATCGCAACCGTCGATCGTCGCGATCTCGGACGGATGGCATCGGTCCGAGATAGGTCGTGGCCGATCGGGATCA